>CAIGQZ010032813.1:16349015-16372487 GCA_903798205.1 Danio tinwini
TAAATTTTACCGAAAATTGTAATTATTTATTTACAGTGCAGTATAAATATATATAATTTAAAAGGTCTGTGCTAATATAAGCTAGCAATTAAATTTTTACATTTTACATTTTTTTAACTACACTGTAAAAATGTACTGTAAAAATTACAGTAGCTTACTAGCAATTGTGGTTGCCAGGAAGACTGTAAATTTACAACTGCACTGTAAATAAATAATTACAATTTTCGGTAAAATTTACAGTAACTTACCGGCAATTTTGTTTGCCAGTAAAACTGTAATTGTACATGCGCTTTTAAATGAATTATAATTGTAATGTAAAAATACAGCACAATGCTAATTATTTATTTACAGTGTGCTGGTAAATTTACAATCTTACTGGCAACCAAAATTGCCGGTAAGTTTCAGTATATTTTTTACAGTGCATGTTTTACTAACGCTGAAGCTGTGGTCACACTGCACTTTTCTCCTCATAGACTTCCATTTATAATCACCCGAATGTGGCAGACCGGAAAAACAAGCTCGTGCGACAAGTTTCACAGTTCGCTGCATTGGAAAGTTCAAGCTTGGTTAACTCTGACCTGCGAAATTGCATTATGTGATTCTGTGAGACCAATCGAAAATCAAAAAAACAACCTCTCTGGACAGATATTTAAAATATTGACCAATCGCTTGCTTTTTTTAAAAATGTCTAATCATCTTGTTTAATCCTGCCCCTTTTCGCTGCACCCTGCAACAGAATTTCGCACAAACAAACTCCAGTGTAACTGTGGCATAACATCAATAAATATTGTAAGTACCTTTTTATTAGGTAATGTAAACTTTAAAATTTACTTTATTTGTCAGAGATCAAAAAAGTTTTTCAAGCATCAAAACAATAAAAGTGTAATACACTTGCAATTAAACTTGGTTCAGAATGGGTCTCATTCAGTTCATTAATTAATTTTCAGAGCACAAAATAACATTTTCTACAACCCCAATTAGAAACAGTTGGGACAGTATGGAAAATGCAAATAAAATAAAAAAAGTAGTGATTTTTAAATTTACTTTGACTTGTTTTTCATTGCAGACAATACAACAAACATTATTTAATGTTCCTCAAGATTATTATTTATTTTAAATTTTTTTCTAAATAAACACGTATTCCAGTTTTGGTTCTTGCAACACATTTCAAAAAATTAAAGCATATACCATTTGTAATGTTGCCATTCCTTTTCACAACACTTAAATAATGTTTAGGAACTGAAAACACGAAGTGATAAAATGTTTCAGGTGTAAATTTGTCCCGTTCGTCCTGCAAACAAGTCTTAAGGTGGGCAACAGTACAGGATCTTCGTCGTCGCATTTTGCACTTCAAAATGCACCACACATTCTCTATTGGAGATAGGTCAGGACTGCAGGCAGGCCAGTCAAGTACCTTTATTCTCTTCCTACGCAGCCAGGACTTTGTAATGTGTGCAGAATGTGGTTTTAGATTATTTTGTATAAAAGTCTAAGTCAATTTGAAAATCACTACTTTCTTTTTTATTTACGTTTTCCACTTTTTTGGGGGGTTGTACATTTTACCATGATTTACTCATGACACTTACTAAAATGTCACTCAGTGAAATAAGTAGATGCTTAAGTTCATTAGAGCATAAGTAAATTGATAATTAGACAAAATATTGCATCTAAAATATAAACAACTGGCGTCCTTAACAAAAGCTAATCTAAAGTGAATCTGTGGTTCATACTCTATGTAGTCCAACAGACTAAAAAGGACTGTGAATGAAAGAGCTCCTGACAAGATGACGAAGAGAAAGTAGACTTGACCCATAATCTGACACGTAGATAATTACTTAAATTTCAGCTGTCTCGAAGGCAGCATTTATATTTATTGTGAGATGGAGGCAGGGTTACATGACAGGAAATGACTGGAGGACCGCAGGTTATCATTATGTGCTCGCTCTTCCTCTGATCACAATCTGCTTTTCCAAGATGCGGCGTCTGTAAATGTTCCATTTGTCTTAGGACGGAGGAGTGAAATGGGAAGATTCACTTAAGCCTTTGAAAGCATGAGTAAAGGAATCTTAAATAAAACAAATCCGCATATGTGCTGTAGTTTGGGCTGAGATTTGCATATTTTGGCTGTTCAAGTGATTTTTCTGTGGGTTGTTTCCTAAAGCATAAAAAGTACTGTTTATATATGATAAGAAAACAATGATGTACTTATTTACCCTTTCAACAAGTGCATAAAGGGTCAATATTGGCACCATAAAGGTACCTAAAAATGTAGAAATGTATATTATTATAGTGTTTCTGTACTAGTTTGTATCTTTAAGTATCAGCACAGAGACTTTAGTTTAAAAAACTTTATATTTAGAAAGGGCTACAGCATGGGCGTCATGGTGGCACAGTGAGTAGCATGATTGCCTCACAGCAAGAGGGTCGCTGTTTTGAGCCTCGGCTGGGTCAGTTGGCATTTCTGTGTGGAATTTGCATGTTCTCCCCGTGTTGGCATGGGTTTGCTCCGAGTGTACCAGATTCCTCCACAAGTCCAAAAGAAATGTGGTACAGGTGAATTGGGTAAGCTAAATTGACTTTAGTGTATGTGTGTGAATGAGTGTATTGGTGTTTAGCAGTGATGGGTTGTTGAAGCTGGAAGGGCATCTGCTGCCTAAAACATATGCTGGATAAGTTTGTGGTTCTTTCCGCTGTGGCGACCACTGATTATTTAAGGGACTAAACCGAAAAAGAAAATGAATGAAAGGGTTACAGTAGGGGGTGGGGGGGGGGGGGGTGGGGGGGGGGGGGGGGGGGGGGGGCTGGTGTCCCTGAAGAGTTCTAACTGGCCCCAACACACCTGCCTGAAAGTTTCATTTATACCTATTAAGAACTTTAGGCTGCGTTCGAAATTTCATACTTCTGTACTATATAGTATGTTAAAAACAGTTTGTGAGCCGGGGAGTATGTCTAAATTCATAGTATTGGAAAAACAGTATGAGAAAATACCTGGCTGACCTACTACTTCCAGAGAGATTCTGAAGTGCTCATCTAATGGACACTTCGCTGTCCCATGATGCTATGTGAGAGAATTCATCAATGGGAATAAAGCGTCACACCTGACGTAGATAGGTCACGGGATCTTGACAAATGACGGATGTAGTATGTCTAGAGTTCTAATCATACTTTACTATAAAGAACGCACATTTCTAACGGTCGTGTAGTGAATTCAAATTCAAATGTAGCACATCCTTAAGTAGTAGGCCATTTCGGACACAGCTCGTGATAAGTTTTTTTAGGTGTGTTTAATATGGTTGGAGCTAAACTCTGCAAGACTGATTGGCCTGAACCATTTTTTTCTTTGAAGAAATATGTGCATGTATGATGAATATCCATACTAAAAACAAATTATTATAATTTTGTATCATACAGTATGTTTCCAAATGCCCTCATTAGTTGTATTCCAAAAATGCTCACATTTTTGTAAAATGAACAAACCCACATTAGATCAGTTTTTTTTTTTGGTTCATGGACATAAAGTGGGTGGGGAGCACCAGCTCATTTGCATTTGAAGGCACACAAATGAAAATGGCATGTTTTTGCCCTAACCATTTTTTTTCTTTGAAGAAATAAGTGAATGTCTAATGAATATGCATTATAAACAACTTACTATATTTAAGTTTTATGCCATTAGTTTCCAAATGCCCTTATTAGTTGTATTCCAAAAATGCTCATATTTTTGTTAAATTAATAAACAAACATTACATCAGTTATTTAAACCTATTTTCACACTTTATTTTAATGTACAGTTCTCGCTATAAACAAACTATTAACTTTTAGGCCCAATCCCAATTCAATTTTTGTACCTCTTCCCCTTGACCCTTGAAACAGAGTGTGAAAGGGAAGGGCTTCAAAATTTACCCCTAAGAAATGGAACAGCCCTACAACACACATTATCATTTGTCATCGCGATCTCTTACTTCATATGAGATTGACTATAGCGACTGCTGTAGTTATTCCAGTTGTGTTATTTTTTGGTATTTATCTTCAGGAAATCACTGAAGGCAATGATATCATGTTGTCATAACAATAAAATGTGGCGATAAGTTCTGTACTGTGCATTTACACCATGACCATATTAATCTCTGTAAACACACAAAAAAACAACATTAACATTATAGCAGACACGGTAAAATGCTCATTCCCAGCCACTAGACTTTTCTGACAGGGTATTTGAGTGTCATCGAGTGTCAGAATGTTGTAGGACTGCTTTACAGGAGTTATTATTAATGATTATACAGGGTGGGCCATTTATATGGATACACCTTCATAAAATGGGAATGGTTGGTGATATTAACGTCCTGTTTGTGGCACATTAGTATATGTGAGGGGGCAAACTTTTCAAGATGGACAGTGACCATGGTGGCCATTTTGAAGTCGGCCATCTTGGATCCAACTTTTGTTTTTTTCAGTAGGAAGAGGGTCATGTGACACATCAAACCTATTGGGTATTTCACAAGAAAAACAATGGTGTGCTTGGTTTTATTGTAACTTTATTCTTTCATTAGTTATTTACAAGTTTCTCACCACTTATAAAATGTGTTTAATATTCTGCCCATTGTGTTGGATTGTCAATGCAACCCTCTTCTCCCACTCTTCACACACTAATAGCAACAACGCAGGAGAAATGCCAGCACAGGCTTCCAGTATCCGTAGTTTCAGGTGCTGCACATCTTGTATCTTCACACCATATACAATTGCCTTCAGATAACCCCAAAGATAGGTAGTAAGTATCAGGAAACTGTTCATCTAGGAATGCTCGGACCTGACACCCATAGTGTGGTGATGCACCATCTTGCTGGAAAAACTCAGTATCCATATAAATGGCCCACCCTGTAGATAGCAAAATTTAACAGTTTTTATTTTAGCGTTTTTTTTTATTTTTTTAAGCATGACGGTAAAACACGAACGCGGTTATAAATGTATTATAAAACATATGTTTGTTTGTTGTAAAAATTCATAATAATGACAAAAATACTGATTTGTGCATCTCTTTACTTCCGTGTGCAGCCATGCTGCCGTTGTAGATGGTGTATTCTGGGAAATTTTCTAACCCCTTGTTTTCGAGTGGGTCCTGAAAATGTCAGTTTGAAGGGGTATCTAGCCCTTTCCCTTAGCCCTACGCCTTCAAGCTAAAGAGAATTGGGACACCCCAATCCCTATAGAATTGGGATTGGGCCTTACTTTTCAGTTCAGTAAACTCCTAATTTGCTGCTTATTAATAGTTATTATGAAAGTAGTTGGGTTTAGGTATTTGGTGGGATTATGGATGTAGAATAAGATCATGCAGAATTTGTACTTTATAAGTACAAATAAACTGTCTATTTCTTAATAATAGGCAGGTAATAGCCATTAGTTAATAGTGAGAATTGGTACTTAATCTAAAGTGTTACTAAACCTATAAAGCATGTCTACCAACACTTTTCAAGTAGGTATTGCTGCAGCCCGGAGACCTCCAAGTGGGAGTGACTTACACCACAAGTAGGTTGGGTTTAGGTGGTGTCGATGGAGTAGACATTAATAAAACACACCAGATTTCTGCAAGGTTGGGTTTAGGGTTGGGGTAGCTGTAGACATTCATAAAGCTCTGTGTCATATACAAGACATTAAATAAATAAAAACTGCAGCTTTGTACAGCACACTTGGAGCTCAAGTCCCACCAGATGGCTCAGATCTCCGCTCATATACACTTCTCACATTTTCTGGTAGTTTATTTATTAGAGATTATTTATTTTCATGACCATGAGGTGGGTGATGAGAAGCAGCTTATTTGCATGTACAGGCACACACATGAAAATGTCATGTTTTTGCTTACACTTTTCTTAAATTTTTAGCTGAAAATTTATTGACACATTCTTGAGCAAGTTTCATCATATAAACTCTTTAAAATTAAAAAAATTCTTAGTGTGAAGAGCATCAATAATCTAAAGAAACTTTTATGGAAAGGTTCTATAAAAATATTACATTCTTTATTTTTATGGACTCTCAGCTGTACAAACAGCATCCACAAAACACACAATCCTTGCGCGCTTTCATCCACATGACGCATTGTTTTCACAACAAAAAAACGCCTAGTGTTTTGAGAAGAGAATCATGTCTTATGTATTTTTTAGGAAGCCAACAGATTAGTATCACATGTCAAGTGTGGCGTGCTGATGTGTTGTTTAGGGGCTGACAGGTTAATTTGTTTTCTCATGCTCCTCTATTGTCTACGTTTGTCATTTAAAACTTCCCTCCCTCTTGCTGTAGGAGGAAGCCAGAGCGTATCTGTTGTAGCCTCGAGCGCTCGACAGAAATCCTCGCTGTTATTGTTTACAAAGCGCCGTTTCGTCAAAAGCAAGCAGGCTGGGAGATTCTTCAACTCATGAAAGGAGCCGCGTGCTCGTCATTGTTGCTGTATTTTGTAGGTGTACACCGAGATTTTTAGTAGGCTGTTTTCACACAATATAGCGCAAATGCATGTCTTTTAGAAAGAGTCCCTGTGAATTTTAAAATGGTCTGTTAAGTATACTGTCCCTGAATAAAATGTAAAAGTACATCAGGATACAGGGGTGTAAAAGCTTTTTAAAAATGAAATTGAAATAAAAGTGTTGATACTGAATGTAAATTATACTTACACTGTAACAATTTTCCTGTAGAATCTACAGTAACTTACTAACAGCAGTTCATCATGTACTGTAAATCTCTTAAAGTAAAAAAAAATACTGTACTTGCATTTAAAACACTTCTGTATCTCTTTACTGTAAAATATACAGTAATTTTTGCAATGCAACTTTACAATACAGTAACAAACTGCATAACTGTCCTACAGTAAATATTACAGTTAAATACTGTGTAAAATTCATTAACAGTGTATGTTTTTATAGTATTGTATATTTTTGCTGTAAAATATACAGTAATTTTTGCAATGCAATTTTAAAATACAGTAACATATTGCATATCTGTCCTAGAGTAAAATAAGGTTCATATTACAGTTAAATACTGTGTAAAATTAGTTAACAGTATATGTATTTACACTATTGTATCTATTGTAAAATATAGAGTAATTTTCGCAATGCACAGTAACATATTGCATAACTGTCCTACAGTAAAATACAGTTCATAATTCAGTTAAATACTGTGTAAAATTCATTAACAGTGTATTTACAGTATTGTGTATCTTCACTGTAAAATATACAGTAATTTTTGCAATGCAACTTTAAAATACAGTAGCATACTGCATAACTGTCCTACAGTAAAATACAGTTCATATTACAGTTAAATACTGTGTAAAATTAGTTAACAGTGTATGTATTTACAGTATTGTATATCTTTACTGTAACATACAGTAATTTTTGCAATGCAACTTTAAAATACAGTAACTATCCTACAGTAAAATGCAGTTCATATTACAGTTAAAATTTTTTGTCTAAATTTTGTCAACAGTAAATTTTACAGTATTGTATATTTTTACTGTAAAATATAGAGTAACTTTAGCAATGCAACTTTAAAATACAGTAACCAACTGCATAACTGTCCTACAGTAAAATACAGTTCATATTACAGTTAAATACTGTTTAACAGTATTTGTATTTACAGTACTGTATATTTACCTTAAAATATACAGTAATTTTTGCAATGCAACTTTAAAATACAGTAACATACTGCATAACAGTTCTACAGTAAAATGCAGTTCATATTACAGTTTAATTCTGTGTAAATTTGTTAGCAGTGTAAGTAAGAGTGTCTGGAAACATACAGCATTAAGTTGTGCTTAGGTATAAAATAAAAATAAGAGAAGAAACACTTGTTTTTTCAAATTATATCGTCCTCCTAGTGCTAGGTAAAATAAACATCATAAAACAGTTGATCAAGCAAACATATAAAGATTTGTTTAAAAAAATCAGGTGCAAAGAACTACAAAGCTTCCTTTTTTACTCAAAGTCTCAGTATATAAAAGTTAATAATTAAAATGAGTCCAGTATGTTACACTCCTGGCTAAATGGTCTTTTAAATGAAAAATGTATTTCATATAAAGGCTTCTGTGATCAATCATAGTGCTTTTAGAAATGCAGCCCTTGGATTAGTATCACGTACATGCTGCTTTCAGCCTGGTCAGACGTGCTCTCTTTAAAGCACACATGCTCAAAAATGACTTTAAAATGGATTAAGTGTAAAATTGCTAGTGAATAACCTCTTAAAGTCAGTGGCCAGATTCAACACGATGTTGAAAGAGATATGATGGGTTATTATAGTTAACTAAAAAATGTCAAATGAAAACCACTTTATTACCTTAAAAAAAAGTCAAATAAAGTTAATAACGGAAATAAAATTGTATGTATTAAAAGTTCTTTTGACACTTTAATTTAGTTTTTTAAATACAATATTTAGTATTTAATGTATTATATTATTATTTATTCTGAATATATTTTTTATTATTTGACATAATAAAATAAAGTAACTAATATATATATATATATATATATATATATATATATATATAGAGAGAGAGAGAGAGAGAGAGAGAGAGAGAGAGAGAGAGAGAGAGAGACCATGTTGACCTCTGTCAATAAACAAACCACAAAAACTTTAAAATTAAGCCAAAATCTAAAACCTTGACATTGAAATTAAAAAATATCTAACTATTAATAAAAACCACAATGGTATTTAAAAATAATTTTAGAATTTATTAATATTAATTCAGCATTTTCTAATTAGGACTGTGAAATACAATAATACTTATTATAGAAATAAAAAATCTATTGTTTCATAGCATGCTCTACCCTGTAAAAATCCATTGATAGGAAAAACAAATCCTATTGAAGTCAGTGGTTACAGGTTTCCAACATTCTTCAAAATATATTACAAAAAATAATAAATAAATAATAATAAAAAAATTATCAAACTGGTTTTGAAACAAGTGAGTAAATTGGTTTTAAAATCATCTTTTTTGTGAACTGACCCTTTAATATCTGCTGACCTCTGCTATTTAAGACCTGTATGTAAAATGAAAGTGTTTTTGAGAGATGAAAGCAAGCAATGTCCGTTTGTGCCGTGAGCTGCAGTGTCACCATCATCAAAGCATTACACTCTTCATGCACTGGTAATTTGGGTAATTCTATTGCAGGGTTTGTCGATCCTGAAATTATGGGCGCTACTGTCCTCGCGTGCCGTATAATTTACTTGTTTCCTACTTGTTTGACTGAAACGAAAGCGGCAGCCGGGCTCGATATATACTCGCTGGAGAATTGCTGCTATTGTTCCCCTATATTTTGGTCTTATGTAAAAGTAACACAGCCAGAGAGAGAGAGAGAGAGAGAGAGAGAGAAAGAGAGAGGAGCTCTTGTTTATTTCAGCAGCAATTTATGCACCGCTGTATCCAGAAGCTACAACTTCGATTTGCTTCCATTCTTGCGTTTTAATCAAGCTATTTTTAGGGTGTTTTTTTAATGAATGTTGCATAAAGGAAAAACAAGATTAAACATTTAAACAGTGATGCTTTTCTTAGTGGTTTAGTGTGTTTGACATCATAATTGTCATTGTTGGTAAAAAAATAGTTTGTTTATTGTTTTAGGGATGTAATGGTGCTTAAACATATTTACTGAAGCTGGCAAAGTCTGTAAAGGATTGCAGATGTATTTACAATTCTCTATATGGTGATACAGCTTTTGTTTTTGGACTTCAAAACAAGGCTTTGTCATCTTGAAGAAAAAAAATATGTAGGATTTACTTTTAATTTGTACAGTTGTAATGCTACGTGGTAGTAAAGTTCCATTTGTTAGCATTAGTTTAGAAATAAAACACAATGTCTAAAGCATTTAATAATCTTAATTTAAACAAATGTATTTTTGATGATTTTAGTGATTTCATGGTAAATGTCTTTGGTAGCACTTTAGTTAAGTACCAATTCTCATTAACCATTGACTTATCTACAAAATATTACGATATTGGCTCAAAAAAAAGCCGGACGTTTACTGTTTGTTCAAACTACTTATTTAAAATGAGCTGAAACAACACAATTCTTGAGGCTTTTTGAAGACAACTTAATTGTTTTATGTTGATTTCACTTAAATTAGTAAAAACTAATAAGTTAACTTAAATCCTTCATGTTGTCCCGACTCAAAATGATTGTCGAACCCAGCATTTTTTTTACAGTGTACTTAGTAAAAATGAAATAGTCTAGATAATCTTACTCTACATCCTTTATTCTATCCAAACTAACCACGAGCTTAATAACTAGTTACCCACGATATTGGAAAAATAGGACATTGCGATATTTAGTTTTTCTGCGATATACATTGCGATATAAATACAGTTTGACCAGCTCTATTTTGGAAAGCATTCATTAATTTAGACTGATTTTGGATTATTATGTAAGGGAGTGAATCATTCACATATATGTGCAGCTGGGGTGCCGGAAAAAAAAACTGTAAAATAACAGCTGTTAAATTACAGAAATTTACTGTAAAATAACAGTGGTTGAATTACAGAAATTTACCAGAATTTATAAATTAAGGAAATTTTTGTTATTTAATGTCTGTGATTTTACAGTAAATTTCTCTTCTTTTGTCATTGAACTTTTTTATTTGAACTTTTTATACCCTACACAACATAAAATTCACAATACCAAATTAGCATTCAGGAAAACAATATAAACAAATTGTAATAAAAATAATAATAAAAAAATTATAACATAAATATAAAATATAAAATAATACAACAGACAGCCTAAATAAAAACCCTTCATTTGTCCTTTTACATGCTCTCCAAATACTGTAAAAAGCTACACCATTTCTGATTGAAAGTATGGGTGGAGTCCTGAAGCCTTGCCAACATACGTTCATATGATGCAGTAGAAATCATCAGCTCAATCCAATCCTTAAAAGATGGAGTATCTTGAGTTCTTCCAATTTCGCATCACCAGTCTCACAGCCATAATACACACTGCGACGACTAGCCCACGACTAGCTATTTTACGTTATTTTATATATATATATATATATATATATATATAAAATAAATTGTAGATAAAAATAAAATATAACACTAAGGCTTCACAATACATCGTTTCAGCATCAATATTGCAATGTGTGTGTACACAATAGTCACATTGCACAATATGTGATGTTAAGTTGGAATTATAGTTGAACAGCACAACAATTGAGAATACATGAGATTTGTGGAGTCATTGCAAAATATAACCATAACAGAGTGATTTGCGTGTGTTTTGAAGACATTTGAAGAGAGTTTAAAGCATTCAGGCACAAAAAAGCATATTGTTACGTTAATGAAGAATAAATTTCATTATTCAATATCTGTACCTGAATACTATTTGACTTTTGGATTTTCTTTGCTTTATTTTAATAATTATTGCTGGTGACACGGTGGCGCAGTGGGCAGTGCTGTCGCCTCACAGCAAGAAGGTCGCTGGTTCGAGCCTCGGCTGGGTCAGTTGGCATTTCTCTTTGTAGTTTGCATGTTCTCCCCTTGTTCGCATGGGTTTCTTCCTGGTGCTCCGTTTTCCCCCACTAGTCCAAAGACGTGGTACAGGTGAATTGGGTAAGCTAAATTGTCTGTAGTGTATGTGTGTGAATGAGTGTGTATGGGTGTTTCCCAGTGCTGAGTTGCGGCTGGAAGGGCATCCGCTGCGTAAAACATATGCTGGATAAGTTGGTGGTTCATTCCACTGTGGCGACCCCTAATGAATAAAGGGACTAAGCCGAAAAGAAAATGAATGAATTAATATATTGCAATATCAAGTTTTTCCAATATAGTGTAATATTCATGTTTTAATCACAGCTTTTTCATAGTGTTGCTGGAAAGTTAGATTATGTCAAAGATTAATACATTTCCAGTATCAAAGCAAAGTGAAAATGAGCATCTAAAATTTGGTGAAGCAGTTTCTTCTGTAATCTGGCTCTAGCTCTCATGTCTATACTCCACTGGAGTTTTCCTTTGTCTGTATGAGCCACTGGGGGGCAGAACTCCTCCTGGATGAAAACGGGATTTATTTCACACTATTTGAGCTCATTTATTGACATTTTTAGCACAAAGCTTTATACAACTCATCCACACACACACAGGTCCACTTGAAATTTTGCCTTTTGATTTTACTGATACTCACATGTTAATCTTCTCACCTAAAAAGGCTTGTCAATTAAAAAATTACATTTGTGAATAATAATCATTTATTATTTATTTAATTGCACTCAAAATAGTTTCTACTTGTTCAAACTACTTATTTAAAATGAGCTAAATCAACACAATTTTTGGGGGACAACTTAATTTTTTTTATGTTCAATCCACTTAAATTTGAAAAACATTGATATGTGTTGGGACAACATGAAGGAATTGTGTGGAACCCTGCATCTATGAGAATTTTTTTCAGTAAGTTTGGGAAATTGCTAGTTAATTTCTCAAACAATTACTGCTGTATGTAAAATAACATGTTAAGTTGAACACTTTACAACTAAGTTTCACTTTGTTAACATTTTATGTTACAACATACTATGACTTTATACAATTCTACTAATAATACAGTCACAGCATCTGTTAATCACCTGCATTAAAAAAGTGGAAATTGGGATTTACATCCAGCAACTTCAGATGGTTGTACAGAACAATTTACTGTAAGCAATTCTGAATTAAACGTGGCATACTGTGACAGTGTGGATTAAGTTACTTCAAAAAAGAAATTAATTACTACTTGCATCATTAAAATCGTATTTTTTTTATTACTTTCAAGTCATTTAATTAAATTAAAATATAATTAAAAATACATGTAAATCAATGCAAAAAGTAAATTAAACATTTAATTCTTCCTAAATTTCAGCCTTTTAGTTTTATTAATAATTTAATTAATACTACAATACTTTGATGTTTAACATTATATATTACCGTTAACATAGATAACATTAACATTATATATTTATTAAAACACTAAATATTTCTGAGTAATGACATGATATCATACATACCATATAGTTTGTATATATAGTTGTTATATAAAATGGTTCTGCAAAATATATTTTTAAAACTCTGTTTCTCTGAATGGATTTATACAGAACTGTTGAATGTATTTACAGTAGGGTTGTCGTGATACCATTAATTAATCTTACGATACTATACCAGCTGAAGTATCACGATACCAAGTAGTATTGCGATACCATAATTTATAACTCAAATTATAGAAGAAAATTGTCAGAAATACTATATTTTATGTTATAATAAGCGTACTTGATTGTAATTTATAATCCCCTTAGAGGCTAAAAAGTATTATTTGCACCCCACTTCACCAAAAGTTTATTTATTCTTTTTGTTTGTTTTGTAGATAACTGACCAACAAAAACACATTAAAATAAAGATACAAATTATACCGAATGAAATTTGTTACAAAAGAGCATTTTTCCAACAAAATTTGGCTATATGAAGTGGTCTAAAATTGTTTTAATGTTTCCAACGCAATCTCACGGCAATTCGTAACTTTTTGATTTAGTGGCTAATTCGTATGAATTCGTACGATCTAATTCGTACAAATAGGTTTGATTTGCTCATCACCCAATGACGGTTGGGGTTAGTGCTGGGGTTAGGTGCCACGCCTCCTTTTTAAAATCATACATTTTTTTGTACGACTGAACTTGTACGAATTCGTACGAATTAGCCACTAAACAGACAAAAACGTTAAATACTTACGTTTCCTTGTGAGATCAGGCTGATGTTTCCTGTTGCTATTTTGGATTTTTCATCACATTTTTTTTTTCAGTCTTATTAGGTAACAATCTAAATTTATTCAAAATTTCACTTTGTGAGTCGTTCTTTTAGAGATTGTTGCGGTTGCTAATAAATCATATTAACAGGAACAGAAATGAACTGATTCAGATGTGCGTTCAAACTGAAGCATTAGAAAACGTGCAATAGGCTACCATAAAAGGTGCAAATTCTAAACATTTTTGCAACCTTAAAGGGCTCCACAGACTATTCAAATAAAATGGTTTATTGTTGCACAAACTACAGTGGCACTGCCAGTATTTTGGAGCCATAGTATCGAGATACTACCATAGTACCGGTAAACCGCGCAACCCTAATTTACAGTATTTAAAACGAGTACATTATAAGTAACTGTAGATTACCTTAAAATGAAAAGTAATCTTTTACTTTACTCTTTTGTGTATATTACTTTGTAACTAATTACACCAAGACCAGTTGACAATCTTTTCATTTACTATAAGTAAAAATCAGAGTATGATATTAATCATTGATCATTTCTTTACAGATAAATAATAGACACAGATAAACGATAGAAAACGAAAGAATATCGGTATTATCAATGCAATTGAAAAGGAAATATAAGAAAATGAATGGTATTAAACTCTGCATGGTTAGTTCACTTGTTCAAACACACTTTTATGCATTTCAGGAATGTCCGATGAAAAGAACGCAGGTAAAAAATGTATCCATTGTAGGATTTTAATTGTACTGCAATTCTATAACATGAAAAGTCACTTTCTAAACATGCTTTGTAATGTTTTTGTCTCCTAAGAATCTTAAAATTGCTAGTATAAACTCACTTTCATTTTCTCTCTTTCACACACACACAAACACACACACACACACACACACACACACACACACACACACACACACACACACACACACACACACACACACACACACACACACACACACACACACACACACACACACACACAGACAGATTGTCTGCATTCTTGTAAGTGCATTCATGTCTTACAAATCAAGTTTTTTTTTCCATGTCAAATTGAGAGACAGTGCAACAAGCATTAAAGTGAATGATGTGGAATAAATGAAAGAAGCAGGACACATATATACACACACACATACACACACTTTCTAAATCAGCTCTGACAGCAGCAATAGAGCAGAAGTGACAGTAGCCAGTTTTCCCAACCACATCCACCACCGTTATTGATCCATAATCCGCCTTCACATAAAACACCCAATTTCATATAATGCCTATAATAACAGCGCATTCAGACTCAAGTAGCCGTCAGAAAAGAGGGGCGTTGTGTCTGATGCCGAGAGAGAGAAAAAGCACCTTGCGTCACAGAAAAGGCAAAACAGTAAATGCATTTCAATTTTTGCACTTGTTTTTTTCAATTTGTTGGATTTTTGTGAAACACATATATGGAGAGATGTGAGAACAGACTATAATTGTTTGCTTTTAAATGAAGGTATTTTTTAGTAATTGTACAGTAGCCAGCAATACATTTATATTATAGAAGACATGGCATTGATTATTGCTTTACAGATAAATGTGGCTTATAACATTTACAAAAGGTAATTTTATGTATGCATTAGAATGTCGAGTTTCATTCCATTTTTTTCTGAGCAAAATATAATGATTACTATACATTTTTACTGTAATTTACAAAAGACACCTAAGAAATTAATAATTTAGTGAAAAAATATATATGTTGGTACACTGAAAAAAATATTTTTAAGAATTTACTCATTTTTTAAGGTAAGTGGTTGCAAACAATTTATATGGGCTGAAATTAAACAAATAAATTATGTTGAACATTACTACATTTAATTTGTTTGTTTAAATCCTGGCCATATCAATTGTTTGGAACAAGTTATACTGAAAAAAAAATTAAGTAAATATAATGAATTTTTTTTTTCAGTGTATATACCAAACCTATTTTTTATGCATTTTTATAATAAGAATCATTTGATGACATATTTAAATACTCTAATTAATGATCATGGTGAAGCCACAAATTAAAATATAATAATAATAATAATAATAATAATAATAATAATAATAATAATAACTGTTCATGAACATCTTAAATCAGTAGTTCAAAAATTACAAAAATGCATTGAAATATTAGCATTTATTAAGTTTAACACAGCTTTTCTTGAAAAAGCTTTTTTCATTTACCTAACATAACTTTTTTTATAATTCTATATCTATACTGTGACACTGTAATTCAGAATATTGGGTAGTGTAACACATTAAATTTAATTAAGTAAAATGTCTTATTCAATTATAATTATCAGTTGCAATTATTTTTGCAATTAAAACAATTATTAGTAATCAGAAAGTATGTTCTTAATATCGTCTAATATTGTAAAGTCTAAAAATAAAAAGTAGTTTTCTGAAAACATGACTTTTTTGTTATTTACTTTTAATGACAAAGTTTTAAAAAAAAGTCATTAGTAGTTTACAAAATAAAGCCAAAATTCAACTCAATTTATTCTAGCGGGAAGCAAATCTTTTCAAAGATTGAAAAAAAGAGGAAAAATCAAGATGTTAGTGCTAACACAGAAATCAACAGTAAGTGTAATGGAGCCAAATCTGAGCAAATGTGTTTCCATCTCCATTATTCCCATTAACCCTTATTCACAAGTCCAACACCAGCTCAAGCAAGTGTTAAAATGTTTTATTTTTTTTTTGCAAATTAAATGATTTTGTTTCAAAATTTTTCATTTCCATTACTCGTTTCTCATGCGATATTTCAAAATTAGCATTAACACATGGCTGTGGAAAACCTAGCTACTTACTTACTAACAAAAAAATTAAGGAAAATCCAGAGAATTTTCAACTTTTGTGTTTCAAATATTCTACAGACTAAATTATAGCACACACACAGGATGTATACTGTATTGTACTGATATTGGATAACATTGTAACACATTCAATTAATAAATTATTCAGTTACAATTATCATTTACAATTATTGTAGCAATAAAAACAATTAATAGTAATCAAAACGTATATTCTTAAAATAGTTTTAAAGCTTAAGTCTAAAAATAAAAAGTAATTGTCTGAAAACATTACTTTTTTTGTTATTTAATGCAAAAAATGCTTTAAGTCTTATTTTTTAAATTGGGAAGAAAAGTCAGCTGTAGTTTACAAAATAAAGTCAAAATTCAACTCAGTGGCTTTCATTTTCACTCTAGCACGAAGCAAATCTTATCAAAGATTGAAAAAAAGAGATGTTAGTGCTAATCTAGATACCAACAGTAACCGAGGCAAACATAATGAAGCCAAATGTGAGCAAATGTGTTTTCATCTTCATTATTACCATAAACCCTTATTCACACAAGTCCAACACTACCTAAAGTGTTAAAAACATTTTATTTTTTTTACAAAAAAGATGTGCATTTCTATCACTCGTTTCTCATGCAATATTTCAAAATGCGCATTAACACAGGCTGAGAAAAACTCAATTGCTTACATACAACTAAAAATAAAGAAAAATCCAGAGAATTTTCAACATATTCGTGTCTCAAATATTCCACAACCTAAACTACAGCACGCACAGGGGAACATTTGGGAACATTTTTGCATGACCTTATCAAATAAAAACTAATGCCAGGCAAAGATTAATCATGATTAATCGCATCCAAAATAAGTATATTTGAATATTATTTGTGTTATATTATTTATTTTATATAATATATTGATTTTATTATTTATTATGTATATGTGACACACACACACACACACATCGATAAAAACAAAACTATTTTGTAATATAAATATTTAAATTTATATAATTTGTATCATATACACATATATTTTATATGATGACGATGATGATGAGCCTTTATTTATCACAACAAAGGGGAAGACACATTAGGGAAAAAGGAGATAAAAAGCCCTTCACAGACTATCCTTAAAGTAGTCAGTGCTTCCGACACATAGACTTTACTTGGGCGGGCCGCCTAGGTATATTAACGACCGCCCAAGTATATGTAGTGACACTTTTTTTTTTTTTTTTTTACTATTATTATCATCCTTTTGTACTTTTTAAAAAATCCGCCCAACATAAATAAACATCTGCAATCGATTGAGTAGTGGAAAATCTTCTCTCGTTTACCTGTGTCATACTGTTCGTTCGGTGTGCACAAGAACTGTCAACACTCCCACAGACAATTTCACATGATCTGCAGAACCACAGAGACCTGAACCTTTTTATGTCCAGCCGGAGTTTCTAACTCTACTAATATGTCCGGGATTTGGTTTTGCTTTCATTTTCTTTGCTGTCGTTAATTTTATGTGCACAGTCGCCATAATTCTTTAATCTAAATGACTCAGAAAAACTTTACTAAATACTCGGAGAGGACGAAATTACATTTAAATTGGTTGCAGAATTTGTACACTGTTAGAAATGGGTAGTCAACTCATTTGTCTTTTTTAAATCTACACGTTTTATTCTTGTAATTATGATCGTTTTTAGAGATATTGTCTGTTTTTATTCCTTTCTTCTGTCCTGTATTTCTCATTTGCTGTATGTTTTATTAATTTGATTATGTCAATATATTACATAATTTATACATCTAAAATGCTTTAAAATAGTGTTTATAAAAGAAATGGCATAACAGAGAAAAAGTGGCTTTCTTTTTTATTTCATCAGTCTCTTTTGGCCCCTTTCCACTGAGTGGTACAGTACGGTACGATACAGGTCGGTAGGGGTCACCTTTATCAGGCTTGCGTTTCCACTGCTAAAAGGCTACCAATGGTGGGCGTGGTGTACAACAGAAAGTTTCAGTCGACGTCATTCCTGCTCGAGGAAATGTCAAAGTAAAGCTGTACGGGTCGTTCACATGTCATATGAGAAGCACTTCTCACAAAACAGATGCTTTATACATAAATACTTGTGTATAAATGTTCATTACTAACCTTTCTATGAACATGATTTGATTATAACTGTAGATCAATGATATAGCCTATGATATAGTGAAATATACAGTAACAACTGTGATTATATAAATAAATAAATGCAACAGACATAAACACACACAGACCCTTACACTTTCTGATATGCTTCCAATTACCGAAAAACTACACACAGCACACCACACAGCAGTCCTTATTTGGGTTCAAAAACATATAGCCAAGTCATTGCAAACCTCTCATCTGTGTCTTTAATCTTCACCAGCTCATGTACAGTAACCTCATGTAACATTCTGAGTTCATTATAGTCCAAAAAATGATGATAATAGTTAAACATGGTAGTTTGTTCATGTTTTAGGTTGCTGAAACAATCATTTGCTCCGTAGTTTTTTTGGGCTTCTCCTTTGATTTTTTTTTGTGTGTCACTCTCGCATTTGTTAGTTTCTGACAGGATCGGATGTGCTGTATCAGAAGCATTTGAATAATCACGCGCACATTATTATCATTAGTTTAAGAAGTCTGTTATTTCAAATATAGATGCGCAACGAGTGCAAGCAAGAAAGCGAAACTGCTTGCGCTTTAGACAGCCGTGGAAAAAACTACTGGGCCCTGGGTAAATTCTGTTCTTCTTCTTGGCTTTGTGGCTGTTCATCAAGACAACGACAAGGTTTGTTTGAGCTCGTGATCGATCATGGCTCATTATTATATGTATATATTATTACGGTGTAATCTCTTGGCTGTGTATTTAAAACATGGCAGTTCCTTGGTTTTCATTCTGGCTTGTTCACAAGCGAGTGACGTATCTCTGTAAACCAATAGCGTTCAGCTGCGCATCTAGCTCTGCCTTTTGCTGTGCTAGGTACCCTTAGGAAAGGGTGCCTAAAAAGTGGTACGGTACCGTTCGCTTTTAGGTACATTTTGACAGGGGAAATGGCCATAAAAGCTCACCGAACTGAACCGTACCATACCATTCAGTGGAAATGGGCTATTTTTTTTACTTTAACCCATTGACAAGAAAAAAAGTTTAAAACAGATAATAATAGAAATAGTGTTAAAAATCAAATTATATTTGTTTGTTGCATATAGATAACTAATCCGGCTACCACCGCAAGTATATTTCAAACCTCTGGAAAGCACTGATAGTATTATGTAAAGTAGTTAATATATAATATAAATAAATATTTATTTAATCAAATATATGCATGCATTTTTTAAATACATAGTAAATATGCACAGCACACACACATTTATTATGTCAAAACAAACTTTTATTTTGAATGCGATTAATCACGATTAAATTTTGCAAAACACTATTAATAATAATTAAAAATAATAATAACAATAGTAAATAAAAATGCTTCTTACAATAATACTACAGATGGTGAAAGATTTCCTTTCAACAGCCAGTTCATTATAGGTGTTTCTGAATGAAGGTGTATACCATAGATTTGTATTATGTTTGCACAAAGCTCAGTAAGTGTGTGTCCATGTGTGTATCAGTGTATGTTTAGTATCAATAACATGCAGCTTGATTTATTTGGGAGGAATGGCTTTGTGTTCTTCTGACACACACACACACACACACACACACACACACACACACACACACACACACACACACACACAGTGTCTTTCTCTTATCATAGCCACACAAGGCTCTCATTAGCAGTGTCTCCTGACTGTGAGCATCTATAGGACATTGTGTTTTATCAGATGGGCTTAAATACTGTTGACAGCTGCCATAATGAAGACTCTGCTGTAACTCCACAATCCAGATGGATTGGTGACTGGTGTGATGGTGACTGGTGAGAAATGGTCTCGAGACACATACGCGATTGTTGCATATGACTGACATCTTGAAAACCAAAATAAAACTTTTCTGTAAATCATAATCTTAATTTGTGAATTTGGCTTCTAAAATAGCCTGAAAATGAACAACAAAGCTGACAAAAAAGATAGAGCAACACAGCAAAAATAAATAAATGCAAATTAAGCAAACTAAAGCAGAATCGCCTTGTATAACACTTCTGTCAGGATCATGACTGATCTATAAATGTTTTGAAATTCAGGTTTCTTCTTCATGTCTCTGTGTAGGTATTATGTAGGTATTTTTTTGTCAGGTAGAAACATTGGCAATGTTAATTAATTATTTAATTTATTTATTCTTTTAAATTATTTATTTATTCATTCATGTTTTAATTTATTTTTTTAGTAAATTTTTATTATTGTTTCTTTTAATTTATGTTTATGTTTTAATTTATTAAACCACACTGAACTGAGCTAAACTAAACTGAACTTAAACACTGAAAACTGAACTGACACTTTTCAATTCACTATAAACTTCCATGTGAAGCTGCTTTGACACAATCTACATTGTATAAGCGCTATACAAATAAAGATGAATTGAATTGAAAATTGAATGTATTTATTTATTGATTTTATTTATTTGCTAAATTAATTTATATTTATTAGATTAAATTATAAACTTATTTATTTATTTATTCGTTATTTTTTTATTAATTGATTATTTAGATAATTAAATTATTATAATTTTTTATTATTAAAATGGTTTTTATTTATTCATTTAATTAATATTTTTTATTATTAACTTATTTGTTTATTCATTCATTTTTATTATTGTTGTATTTTTTTCATTTATGTATTTATTTATTTGTTAAATTTACCTATTTATTGAATTTACTTATTTAAATTAATTAATTGATTGAATTTTTACTTTTTTTACATTTATTAATTGAATTAATTAATTTTAATTAATTAATTAATTTTTTTTATTTTTTTATTAATTAATTGATTAATTAATTAATTTATTTATTCTGTTTTTAAACATTTGTATTATTGTTTTTTTGTATTTATTTATTAAAATATTTTATTTATTCATTTATTTTACTTGTGAAATAAGCATTTTACGTTTAACAAGGCTGGATTTATTTGAGCAAACAAAAACAGCAATAAAAAGCAACAATATTCAGAATTATTATTGCTATTTAAAAGTAAATGTTCTATTTAAATGTAAATTCAGATACATTTCTATGAATACTCAGCATCGTTACTCCACATGTCAGTGAAATGTTACAGTGCAATTCAAAATAAACATTTTTGATTATCATTCATTCATTCATTTATTTTCTTTTCGGCTTAGTCCCTTTATTAATCTGGGGTCGCCACAGCGGAATGAACTTATCCAGCATGTGTTTTACGCAGCGGATGTCCTTCCAGCCGCAACCCATCTCTGGGAAACATTTTCACACACACACTCATGCACACTTATACACTACGGACAATTTAGCCTACCCAATTCACCTATACCGCATGTCTTTGGATTGTGGGGGAAACTGGAGCACCCGGAGGAAACCCACGCGAACGCAGGGAGAACATGCAAACTCCACACAGAAACGCCAACTGACCCAGCCGAGGCTCGAACCTGCGACCCAGCGACCTTCTTGCTGTAAGGTGACAGCACTACCTACTGCGCCACTGCGTCTCTTTTTGATTATCTTATTATCTTAAACCTTTATTTTTATTATCAGTATGTTGAATTGTGTTTTTTCTGTTTTCATTTTTTTATTTTGTGAACTACTTTTTTCTAAGATTTGTTTTAATAAAATAAGTAGAATGCTTAGTACAGAAGAACAGAACAGCGTTTGCTTTCAACAGAAATTTGAAATGCAATGCAATAGAATAATTATAACCATTTAAAACAATTTAATGTCACTTTTGATCAATTAAATGCATTCTCGTTGAATAAAAGTATAGCCTGAAATTATAAGAAAAAAAACATCTTACAGACCCCAAAACAGTTGAACAGTACTGTACATCCGTCGTAACCACAACCATTTCTATCTTTAGAAATGTATAGTGTAAAAAGTGCTATTCCTTATCCCCCTCCTCTCCCCACTAATCTGAATATTCTTAAATCAAACATTTTGGTAAAAAGCCAGTGATGCTGCTGTGCTTCAGCTGAACAATAGCTGTTTTTTCAGCAGACGGGCTGTGTGTGTGCATATATGTGTGTGTGTGTTCTTGGCATTGGTGTGTAAGGTTGTCAGCCTGTTGTCATAAGGGAAGTCAAACACTGAATGCCAGAGAGTCTTTCTTCCGCACTGCTGCTTGCTTAGCTAACTCTACCTGACGCCAGCCTTGCTGCCACTCACACACTCTTCACCCATTTAAACTGGAGTTTTCATGCCAAATTAGTTTTTCCCCCAGAAGCACTTTATTTTGAGGTCCGTTTTAGACTTTCTATGGACTATATGTAACTTTGGAACTTCCTGATAATGGTATAGGTTGTATAGTATAAATAGACTTTCTGCTTAATATCTGCTAAAAATGTACTTTCATGGACCCTCGAAATTGACATTCTACTGATTATCAATTTGCATGTACATGTAAACTTAATGTACTGACTCTAATCTCACTTTTTAGTACTTTACTATTATGTGTCTCTGCGTCTTTTGTTACACAGGTATATTTATGGAAAAATTCACAAATACTTTTTAAATGAGTCAAAAAAAAAATCATTAAATGCCAAAAATCATTAAAATCATCTTCCTTGAGGATATTTAGTAAATTTCTTACTGTAAATATATCAAAACAACATTTTGATTAGTAAGATGCATCATTAAGAACTTAATTTGGCAACTTTAACATTTTTTTTTATTTAATTAAATTAAATTTTATTTTATTTTATTTTATTTTATTTTTGTGAACCTTCAAATTCCAGATTTTATTTATTTATTTATTTATTTATTTATTTATTTATTTATTTATTT
>CAIGQZ010032813.1:16372922-16408156 GCA_903798205.1 Danio tinwini
TTTAATTTAATTTAATTTAATTTAATTTAATTTAATTTAATTTAATTTAATTTAATTTAATTTAATTTAATTTAATTTAATTTAATTTAATTTGCTTAAACCCTCAAATTCAAGATTAAAGTTAAAATTTTTATTTTATTTTATTTTATTTAGCCCTGAAATTCAAGATTTTATTTTTTTATTTAATTAATATAACATTATTTTATTTTATTTTTTTGAACCCTTAAATTCCAGACTTTATTGATTTTATAAATTTATTTTATTTTATTTTATTACACTCAAAATCAGAGCAAATGATCCAGAGTGTTTAACTCATGGCTCAATCTAGCACAGATCTACACTTTAATCAATCAAAACTGACTTTCTGATCTTGAATGAGCCAGTATATGAATATGATTTATGAGGCTAGGTTTTCTAAATAATTCAGTGCTTTAGTTCAGGTTTACCAGCAGTGACAGAGGAAACAGTTAAACTATATGAGCCAATGATAAACGCATAACTGAATTCTTGTATAGGTGGAATTCAATTTTGTATTATAGTCTTTATATAGTTTATGAACAATAATGCTTATGTGAAGTTGATAAAGAGCTTAGTCATGTTTTTATGCCATATAACCAGTTCTTTGATCTAGAATAAAACCGCCTGGAAGAAACAAAATAATCAGCTTTTGCCTTTTTGTCCAAGTCTGTGGAGGAAAGGTAATAATGTTCTGTGATCATTTCACATCACAAGACATCAGTGTATTGTCAGGATACACGGATATTAATTTTGCTTTCCCTGATATGCATTTTTCTGACTCGCACTGATACTTACCATTGACTAGCATGTTATGAATCACCAAAAAAACTTTTTTCAGCTAGAAATTGTTTTACTGAGAAAACTCATCTACTGTACATCTTTGATGAGGTCTGCATGTTCATTTGTTCAGAATTTTTTATTGTATTTTGTTATATATAAATATATTTGTTTTGTTTTGCTTTTTAATTTTGTTTTGTTTCGCTTTTCATTCAGTTTATTTAGTTTTGTTTTTTTTCGTTTTGTTTGACGTTTTCGTTTTGTTTCGCTGTTTTGCTTTATTTTGCTTTTTCGTTTTGTTTTGCTTTTCATTTTGTTTTTTTGTTTTGTTTTTAGTTTTTTCTTGTTGTTTTGTTTTGCTGTTTTGTTTTGTCACTTTTTCGTTTTGTTTTATTTCGCTTTTCATTTTGTTTTTTGTTTTGTTGTTTTTTTGTTTTTTGTTTTGTTTTGCGTTTTTGTTTTGTTTTGCTTTTTTGTTTTGTTTTGTTTCGCTTTTTCCTTTTTTGTTTTGTTTTGCTTTTTATTTAGTTTTTTGTTTTGTTTTGTTTTGTGGTTTCTCAAATTTTTTCTTCACATTTTCGTTTTGTTTTGTATTGTTTTTTTTGCTTTGCTTTGCATGTACACTGTGTCCTAGCAACACATGATGACCTGTCGTGACACATGATAGAATAATCTTTTTCAACATTATCTTACGCCAATTCGTAAGTTTTTGATTTAGCAGCTAATTAATAGTAATTTGTACCATCTCATTTGTACATTTTAGTAGGATTTGCTTATTCCGCAATGATGGTTGACTGTAGGGGTGGGGTTTAATGCTATGCCTCCTTTTAAAAATCTGACATTTTCATTTGACTGAACTCATATGAATTTGTACTATTTACTGTAGCCACCAAACTGAAAAAAATGTAAAATAGTTATGTTTCCTCATGAGATCTGGCTGCCTCTTCATGACAGCAATAGAAACAAGCCAATACTTTTTTTTTTCTTTTTTTTTACACTTTTGAAAAAGTCTTTATTCAAGTAATAGGGCAATGATTAAAACAAAAAATAATTCTTGTTAATATGTTCATTTTTATTACATTAATTCTTCCAAGCAGTGAAAGTTTATGTTAAGTTTAGGCTTATGGTTAAGTTTATGCACTTCTGCATGATTGGTATCCAACAAATATTCCTGTCTTATTTTGGGAATAATTTACAGTTATGGTTGTGTTTAAGGGTAGGAAATAGGTATGGAGTACATTTTTAAACAAAAATTATGTTCCAGGATCTGATCCAGGATCGCATCGTACTTGGCAAAAGCCTGACGTGCTGTGTTTTTTTATCCTCAACGATTTATTTCAAGATGGAAGGGGTTTAAATTTCAGTTTAAATCTGTCAAATAAAAAATCCAATTCAGATCAGTTTCATGTTAAAAGAAGTTTTTGTCTTAACCACTTGCAATGGTGAGAAGCTAAATTTTTTTTTACAAGCGCTTTTTATTTCTGCGAAGTCACAGCAAAACAATAGCATGAACTATTATGACAATGATCACCTCAGGTGCTGATTATGCGCTGTATTCAGTTGGTAGTTAAATGCTACCAATGTGAGTTTGAATGTGCTTTTATGTCACATTTATTGTCGTTCTACTGAAAATAAAATAGCTAGCAAATGGTTTGAAAATGAAAGTCAGTCCAAACAGTCAAAACAAACCAGCAACATCAGTCACTCAATACTCTAATAATAATGTTAAAGAGGGTTATTATGTATTAATTAGATTGAAAATCTTACTGTTTTATTGGTAGTGGTTGGTATTTAAATATTTCTGTTGTGTCGTGACATGTTTGATGCGGACAGCCGAATTGCTTGTCACTTGAATCTTGCCGCGTCATGTTGTTAGGACATGGTGTGAAACTGTGCTTTAAATCTTTTTTTTTTTAAGCTGTAAAACTAAACAATGATTATTTAATTAGATTTTTCTATTTCAGAATTGTTGCTTTTTATTAATTGTTTGTAAAATTTAACAGCAGCTTCAAAGTGAAAAATCTCACTAAGTGTAATATATACAGTATACAGTAGTGCACGATTTGTATAAACCACTTTTATGATACTTTTATAGAGGTTTTTCAGCATTTTCTTTTTACGTGTGAAAAAAAAAGTCTGTAAAAGGTGCTCTTTTGTCTTCTGCACAAGTCAGTGAGAAAAGTTTTGAACATGAGGGCGATTAAATGATGACAGGATTCAAATTTTTTTGCTTTTAGTCACACAATTGGACTGTAATACATTTGTTCATGAAATGCATTTACTTTCCTCTATAAGCTCTTTATTTTTTCCGCTGCTCGTTTTTGACTGAATGGCTCCATTTGCGAGTTTAGTGACTGGAGCATGAGCTGGCATAATATAATCGTGCCCCCTGCGGATATAGTTTGTTCAGAAGAGCCGATAACACGGGACATCCCTTCCTCAGGTAATCATCCTCTCAGAAAGAGAAAAAGCAGCACTCAGAAAGAGAAATCCAGCACTGCCTGCCATACAATTACTGCATTAATCATGTTATTCTATTGCCGAACCCCCTGAGAGAGATGAGAGGGGGGTGAGAGATATTTCGTTAAAGATTTGCTTTTTCAGAGCATTTTCCAAATGGCTTGTTAAAACCAAGAGGTCACGGGGTCAGGACTCTTAATTACACTCCAACAGGGTAGAAATGGCCAAAAGAGAAGCGCTGGGGGAAAAAAAGGCTAGAAAAAAGAGGACGAATGCAAAATGATATTGCAGGAAATTACAGCTTTGGTAATATTGCAGAATCCCCCCTATTTCTCTATACAATGCAGATGAGCCCCACAATCAGGCCTGGCGAAGGTGTCAGTGCAGGTCCTTATTAATAACAATACAGGAGAAATGGCCTCTCATACAAAACACTCTCTCTGTGTGAGGGGGCAGAAGAATAGCAGATGAGAAAAACAACAGAAGAGTCGTAGGAAAGTATCTTTTCTTTTTCTTTTCAGCGTTACACAAGCATATAGACCTCAAGTTTTTTTATGTATATATTTAGTTCAGATTGGCACCATTTGATTGATTGTTCATTTTTTGTGACATTGATTTTGGGCTTTTTAATGTCTGATCACTCATCAAACTGCTAGTGGGTCTCAGTTTCTATCTCTCATAGTTTTTATGTAAGATTTGTTAAGTATTCATTGCTTTTATTGACAATATGTGAACAGCTAGTAATCAAAGAAAATTTCCCAGGATGTCTTTGTTAGACAACAGTCAGATTTTTAGGTTAGGTGAAATCATAAGGTGCTGCAAAATAATTCAGTTTGAAATAAGATAATTTTACTTACCCTTTTGGCAGATTTCTGTGTTTGTTATAAGGAAAAACTCATTTAATTATGACTTAGTATTTCTGAAAACAAAAAGAAAATGCTTCTTGATTAAAGAGATTTTAGATATTTGGACTAGAAAAAAGACCAACCCCTATTTTGTGCATTTTTTTCACTGTGTGACATTAAGATTAGATTAGATTAGATTAGATTCAACTTTATTGTCATTACACATGTACATGTACAAGTACAAGGAAGCAAAATGCAGTTTAGTTCTAACCAGGAGTGCAATAGCAGCAAGTGCAGGATACAGGTATAAGTTATAAAGTGCAGTTATAGAAAAACTATGGTGATATTTACAAATGGATGTACTATGAACAATATATACAGATTGTATTAGCTATGAACAGAGATTTACAATAGATGGATATATGTACAGGTTGCTATTAATAATCAGAAGTGTGCAGATAGATAAACAATTACAAATGTATATGTACAGTGAGTGTGTACATAATTACAAATGTGCAGTGGGTATGTACAGTTCAAATAAATGAATCAGTGCAATGAATATGTACAATTTTTAAATGTGCAAATGTTAAATAGAGCAATGTTTATGAGGAGTATAAGTTATGAGGAGAGTGGGGGGTGTATTAGGGGGGCAAAGAGTCAGTGGGGGGCAGAGTTCAAAAGGGAGACAGCTCTGGGGAAGAAGCTAAATGGGCTGTATGTAAGTTTTTGACTCTTCTAAAGCATAAAATACCATAATATGTTTGCAGATATTTAAGAAACATGCTAAGTGAACATTCTTGTTTATCTGAAAAACAATGCTGAAGTCAGATATTCTGCTTTGAAAATGGGTGTTTTCATGCAGCTGTCTTTGTTTTGTTTCTTTTAACCTACCCACTGCCACTTTAGCCAATTATATTTCAGCACCCCGGGTTGCCTTGGTGGATAACCGCATATTTCATTGATTCATTCAGAAAGGCTCTCAAAGCATGTGTCCGCTACCGAAATGTGACCTCCGATGGACAGTAGCAGACTCCGAAATAAGATGCAGGTTCACAGTTCAACATGAGGTTATTGATTAGCAAATTATATATGAGTAAATTAAAGCATAAAATAGCAAATAAAAGTATGAGCGTAAACATTAGGTGAGCAGGTTACATTGTATCCGCATGTCCTAACAACTCGCTACATGAGAAGATTTGCAGTGATGAGCTTTTTGGCTGTTTGCACCAGACTGAATTACTGATATGTTGGTTTTGAGTCTAAAGTTCAATTTGAAGCGGTTCATTTTATTTTCAAGACCTGAGGTGAGATATCTGCTGCTGCTTTCAGAAGTATGGCAATAAATGTCATGTAAAATGGCATTCAAACTCACATTATTAGCATTTAACACTGAATAAAGCACATGAGGTGTACCTGAGGTGATCATTGTCATAGTTTTCTGTTGTTAAGCTGCAAAAAATAGAAGCTGTTTCTGATATATCAATTTAAGGTGTTGGTTAGAACAAAAACTCCTTTTAATATGGAAAAATATTCCTTCTATTGTTTTTTTTTTAGAACACGGTTTAAATCACTCGCTCCTTGGCTCTTGATCTGGCAACCTGTGCTTGTGTTTGTTTTGATCCAGGAATGCAATATCTAGTTTAACCACTAGGTGTCAAACTTACATACTGCAACTTTAAGAAGCTTTAAGAAGCTGAGAATCTCTCTTCTGTTTTTAATAATAATAATAATAATAATAATAATAATAATAATAATAATAAATTCAATAATAAAAGTATTATGTTCACAATAATACTAAAAGAGCCATTCTAAACTGTAATCAATATTTCATGCAAGTAAAGGGGATTCATTCAAACTGTAGTCTATAGTTTCAAATACTATATCATAACAATATTGTTTACCTCATCTAATGGCATGATGCCAGTGATTTGCGTAGCTTGGGCAAACAAATTTCCATCATGTTTTTTTTCAAGTACACAGTACATATCTGCATATTCATTTAAATGTTGCTCTCAGCAGCATGGGCGTCATCAGATATTTATTGGTATATTGTTTTTTTGTCTTTTTTACTTTTTAGCAACAAGAAAGAACAAGGAAGGTCTTAATGAGTGCAGTCTGTAGTGAATGAGTCTAATGTATGTGTGCCATATTTTATATTCGTATTTTATTTCAAAAGTTCTAAGATATGATGGCATCATATGCGTGCGTAAAATGTGTTTAGAACGGTGTAGATTAAAGGAAAGCTTGAAGAATCACGCACAACAACCAGAATCAGAATCAGAAAGATCTTTATTAAAAGGTATGTTCACACATACGAGGAATTTGTTTTCGTGACAGAGCTTCTACAGTGCAACAGAATTACAGAGACAGGACTAAAAATAAAAAAAAAACAGGTAATAAATATATTTTAAGAAGTAGAGAATGCAAATATACAAATTGACAATTGTATGTACAGGTATATTACTATATACAACTTTATACAGTATGTGCAGCTGTTATGTGCAAATTGGCATGTAAAGTGTGTTGTTAAATAAGTGCATGTGTGTATAAAGTGTAAAGCAGGTAGTGATGTTGGAGGTGTATGTGGTAGTGTTGTGTTTGCTATCACTTTATCAGCAAAGTGTGTATTTACTTCACACTGCAACAAACAAAAGAGATGCATCATACACATGTGGCAAATTCTAAATACACAACAGGGCTGAGCTGCTGATAGCACATCGTCACTGCCTTACATGTACTGTTTGCGAGCAAAGTGACAGCGCCAAACACTGGTCTGGCTTAAGCAATACAGCTTTTTTGGCCAATTCGTAAACATGGATAATTTTTATGTCATTTAAACATGAAGTTTTTAAAACACAAGGAAAATGCTTTTTTATGGTTTTGGCTACGTTGTTGTTGTGTAATTATAATCTTATTTGATGTGCTTTTCTCCATAGTGGTTAATGCAGTCAGTATCATGACTGATAACCCTTTACCCCATTTATCTGCAAACCGATTTACTGTGATATTAATAATTAGTGAGTAGGAAAGAGCTGTAGAGTTGTATTCATAGAAATGTATACAGTGTAGCATTCTGAAAAGTCAAAGTTGAAAAAGCAAAGAAAAAGTTGGATCTAAGCTAAGATGAAGATCAACGAACAGTTGTAACATTCAGTTAAAGGAGACCTATTATAATCATACTTGATAAAAACAGTTGATGGACATTCTCCCTTTGTACATGTCATCAGAGCGGGAAAGCCCCGCCCATTAGCGATGATCTCTCCCTCATTAGCATAAACAGATCTGAGTGTGAAGCAGCTATCTGGCATTAAAGTTTGGAATCTGCCACTATAGTGAGACGCACAGGCGTTTATAGCTTCACCCTCTTTTGAAAACAGGGCTGGGAACACAATCTCATTTGAATTTAAAGCGACAGTCACTAAAATGCACAATTTCGATCAAAGCCTAAAACAGGCAGTTTCAAAGAGTTATAAATAAGCATAATAGGTCCGCTTTAAATGAATGAAGTGTTCATACCAGATGCGACTTGTGCGATTAAATTGACGTGTGAACATTTTGAGTTTACTCTATTCACATGTCAAAGTTGCTTTATTTTTTGCAATTGAAATTCACTTCACAATAGATGCAGATTCGCGTCATGGGCGGAGCTTCTGTCTGCCCATTGCCTCTAGTTTCATTGCTAAACGGCTAACATGGATTTATTGAGAGAGTAGCTGTGCTTTAGGAAGGCAAAAAAACTGCTTATTTGTTCGCCGCCATGTCTGAGTCCACTAGATCCTTTCAGAGGTGCACCCAGCTCTGTGAGTTCAGAAACTCCTACAGAAACTGTATCTGGATGATGGAGGCTTTCAGTGGTATTTCTGACTGAGCCAAGCCCAGTTTCCTGAGCTGTTGTCTGGTATTGGTAGCAGGTTTTCCCCTCGGGACACCAACAACAGGCGCTACATCATAATCACACCCATACTAGAGCAAGCTCCTGATTAGTTGACACGCTGCAAATGTCCGCTTCAGTTTAGGTTTTTCAACTCAAGCAATTTCCAACTCCAACTCAGTCACGTCATTCGTGCTGCCTCATTCGCGTGAATAGGATGTCTATTCACGTCTTTGCATTGACTTAACATGTAAATCACTCGCACTTCATCTGTGTCCGGTGTGAACGCACTATGACAAAAGCCTTCATAAACTAGAAGTTGCTGAGACTTTTATTTCAGTATGTTGATGTACTTCCAACTGAATATTAAGTAGGGGCAGTGGCAGATTTAGGCATGGGCAATGTGGGCGGTCACCCAGGGTGGCATAGAGAACCAAGTACCCAAACCCCCCCGGTCTTTACTTTCACCCCCGACAACTGCCCCGCCCAACCCCGCCCGCTTATCACTTTAGCCTGCCACTTTATTTTACAAAACATTGTATACTTGACTTGTAATGACTTTCTCATTATTATTTAATATTAGTGAATTCATTAATTTATGTTCTAATAAGCTTATTGTAGTTTGTTACCACCTCAGGGTTTGTTTTTATTGTGTCTGTTTAGATTTTCACAATGCCACAAAGGTTTGCTTTCAAAACACAAGCAACATTGAAGTTAGAGAACGGGTCAAAACTGACCTGAAGACAAAAGAGGTTAAATCATCTCCCCATGACCCTTAACACAAGCCGACATCTTAAAACAAGCAAACAAGGCTCTTTTAATCACCCCCGTGTGCCCTTTTTAAAGGCAATCTTTTAGCTTCTCCATGCGAATCAGCATGTGAGTGCGGCCACACTGCTGACATTTTAATGTGGGTGTCGTCGTCTCGCCACCTCCCTCCACCCCCCAACAACATGAGACATGCTGTCTGATTTTGTATTCATACCGCGCATATTAATCAAGTCGCCCTGGCGTTGGCCAGTTTCGTCCCTCCATTCCGTCTGCCAATCTGCATATCCGCATATTACAGACGAAGGGCCCCATATTTAATTTCCTACAGGAGCAGATAATGATCGGCTTGTTCATGCAGAGGGGGGCCTTTGTCAGGAGAGGTCTGATATTTCACATGGAGTAGGAAAGCTCTGATTAATGCCATGCTGAGCAGATTCCGTCGGCCCGTCGTTTCATTACAGGCGAGGTGATGAAACGACTCTCGATGTCGGCAGGATCGAGGGTGGCCGTTCGGCAGATTTACTGATGCCGTTTTAATATGTCTGAAAACATCAGCGGAGGAGAGCGAGCAACAGGGCAAGAGTGTGGAGAGATGTGTTTGAGGGCCTGCTGACCCTGTCTGACACTAATATCAGCTATTTGTAATTAAGTTGTTTTTTTTTTTAACGTCAAACACATGGTGATAGTCTCATTGATTACCAATTAGTTTTTGACTGATCTCTTTTTTGATAAAAACAACATAGATTTCACCATTAGAAATAATTGAGGACAGCTTACTCAGGGTGTCCACAGGGTCTTAAAAAGTCTAAAATAAACAAAATTTTAGGCCTTAAAAAGTCTTAAATCTACTGAAATATTGTGTTGTAGGTCTAAAATCCTTTTTTAACAGGTCTTAGTTTTCCTTTGTTCATGTATAGCTACCCAATCTGGCCATTAACACCAATAAAATCACCAACAATACATCTCAATAAAACTTTTAACTTTTTATTTAAAAATGTCATTTTTAACTCTATTTACCATAATGGTTTAATTATGTTTCTTGCTATAACATTTGTTTAAAAGGCTTCCATGTATTTACTGCTGATGATTATTATTGTATCATTAAATGTTTTCAATTATAATAATTTTTGATAGGGCAAGTGAAAATCTTTTCCAACTGGGATATTACAAAAAGGGCATTTAGCCATGTATAAGTCTAAAATTTCATTCATAATGGTCTTAACAATGTCTTAAAAAGTCTTAAATATAACTTAGTGAAACCTGCTAGTTAATAGATATTATTCCATGGTCTGTTGAAGTTCGTGATGCTGATTGGCTGAAAGTTGTGCAATGAAATTATTCAATGCACATGTAATTCTAGTCAGTTTTGACCACAGCTTGAAATAAATGCACCATCAGTGCTGGCACGTAGGGTTGAGTGGCGAGATAAAAAAAATTGGGCCTACTGGTGTAAAAACTGAAAGAAGAAAGCACAAGAAAATACAAATTTGTTATTTAACTGTACACATTTTTTGTAACTGTAACATATTTAACCTATAATACACGTAAAAATATTTACTCAGATGTAAACAAATAAGTTTGCAAGCCAGAAAACACTCATTTTAAAAAAAAGTATACAAGTATGACATATACAAATAAAACTTGAATTAAATGCCTTTTTTTGTAAATGAATAGCACACAAATATGTGCCTAAATAACTAGAAATGCAGGAGACATTTTAGCTTGTATTTACACAGAGATTTACACAAACAAAACTTTGCATTAGACACACAAGGACATTTGTGACGTTATATTACTTAAGACTTTAAGACACTTTTTTTGGCTTTATATTGAATGTAAGCAATTTGGAGAGATATGGGAAATCTGTGTAGAAATCACTACGTCATTCTAGTTCACCTAATAGCTGACCGCGGGTGGTGTTATGCGAAATAGAGTGTTGTGCTGCTGGGTATGATTCTAATATATTCTGCTTTTATTCATAATGTTGTTGCGTATTTAGTTTAGTTTTCAGCTATGTGTCATGTATGAATTAATCAGAGCTATTCTTTTAATAAAATGTGGAGGGTTTTTTTTCTCACCGTTGTTGTGAATTTTATGGGGTTTGTGCATAGCGTAATGCACATTGTTTATGATTTATATGTACTGACTCGTCCTTAAGCTTATACGTTCACAGTAAATATACAAGAGCAGCGTCCGTGGGGCCCTCCAAGAAATGCGGGGCTCTAGACGACCACCTATATTGCCTGTTGGATGGGTCGGCACCACTCTCAAAAGTTAACCATAGTAACTTAGTGACAGTTTCCGCCAGATTCTTCATTCCACTATGTGAACTCAAGGATGTGTGCTTCACTAACGAGCCGATAGGAATCAACTAACTCGCAAATATACTCAAACGTATATTTCATAGCAGAGGTAGCTAATACATGTTACTATGAGCTATTAGATACACCCGTGTCATTTACATGCACACTTATAATCTCTCATAATCTCTCTCTGTCTGCCTGTGGTCTTCTCTTCAGTGTCAGTATATTGCGCATGTTCTGCAGCTCTATGTATGCTTTTTTATTTAAAATATAATTTCTTTTGTTTTATGTGTACACACAAGTATTTTCATAACTTGACAATAGTCAGATTGAACCACTTAAGGCATATGGTTGTTTTTGAGAATGTTTTTTGATATTTCTCTGGACTTTAAATGAGCCGTAGTTAATAACAATATACATTGTTGTGTGAACTAGCCCTTTAATAGCAAATACTTTTTAAAAGATGTCCAAGAGGCAAATGAAGTGTAAAGGCTGTCTACTCCAGACATTGCATAATTTCTAGCAAACTAATTGTCCTGTAACTCAGACAAATTTAGCAGAGCAAAATTATAAAGTTGCACTTTAAAAAAAATAATAATTAAAACGCTGTGAGGAGAGCAATTAATTTTTTTTGCAACTGAATTGCAGATGCTGTTGGATTGTACATGACTGCGTTTGTCCCTCAGAGGCCTGCTGTTTTGCTAGGACCTCCGAGGTGCCGCTGCTGTGCCTCTGTTTGACAAAAAAACAAACAAACCCAAATTCATTTAACATTGTAGTCATGCTAGATTTACATAACCCTCTCTTTACATCCAGAGAGGCCTCGTCTAATTAAAATGTTCTGCAAATTGAGAGAGTTGTTTGTCAGCAGATTGCACTCTGGGGAGGAAAAGTTGTGATGTTTCTCTAACAGCTAAAATATGTTTTTCTGTGTTTTTTTCTCAGTGTCTGCAGATTCTGAAGGTCAGGGGCTCATCTTTTAGGACTGAAAATAAGCCTAGGAAAGTAATAAACATATAGTTGTGCTATAATTCAAATTCTTTAAAGAATTATAATTCAAAAGTGAATAATTGTCTATCTTCTTTTTAATTAATAACTATTTTTTACAATTTAAAGGAAAATTAAATTATGAATATTAGTAGTAGTATTTGTATTACAACTGTTATTTTTTAAATAACTGATTTCAGTTACGAATAGAAAAGTCAAATTACTCAAATTTAATTTCAAATTGAATTATTCATGTCAACATCTGTTTAGCTTTGACATACACATTTGCCAATCATATTTCTTGCCATGTAAGTCTGAATAATTTATGCTTAAGTATGCTACACTAGTGTTGGGGCCATTAAATATTTTGATGTTTTTGAATGATTTTATCAAAATTTTTGTGATTTTTAAAATGACTTTTGTTCTATATTATAATATATTGTGATCTGCAGTTTGTTTCAATAATTGCAATCATTGCTTATTATCAAAGTCTTTTTCAGGCTAGTCATTTTACTTGGCGGCCATCTTTGAAATAGACAGTATGCTCGGGGATTCTGTTTAAATGGGAACATATAAAATTCTCCAAAGTTGCTTGCCAAGCTTACAATTAAATTTAATATTAGGAATCACCAATACAATTAAACAACAACTGACTCTTTAGTTTAATTTCTAAATGTTAGAATCACACAAAATCTGCAGAAACTCACATCTGGCCTGAGCCCCTCCCCCAAAGAATCATCAGTCTATATTGATCACTGATTTGCTCCTGCACTAGAAGGCGGGGCTTCGTTCGCCATATTAACCATTACATTTTCCCCCATTTTTAATTATTATTTATTTTATTTTATTTTAACATTTTTATTTTTTTATTTTTTTATTATTATTATTTAATTTTTTATAAATTTTATTTTTTAGTTATTTTTTTATTTTATTTATTTATTAAACTATTCACTTGTTAATTGTGACATCAAGCGAAGCGGTTTCCGGGTCCAAGAGCTATATCAATCTGTGATGTAGGGCTCAACAAAATGTAATAATATACGTTTACAAAGAGCTGTAATACTTTCGAAAATCACAATCGCAATATATACCCATGACTAATGTCCAATAGCCAGAAAGTGTTTTTTATATACATTGTTCAAATATTGGTGTCTGAGAATCAGCAAGTCCAGTGACTGATGTGCACATCATGATTTTATATAAAATTCATGAGTAAAATGTCTTGTGAATTCTACAGTCTTTGTTATTATTACCAATATTGACAAATATTTGTGTGAAAAAGACAAAAAAAAATTGTATTCTGTGCTGAACACAAGGTTCAAAAGGGTAGAATTACAAACATTGTAAATATGTTTATTGTTATTACTGTGAAAAATGTGAAATGTTATTACACTATAAAATAACTGTTCAAAAGTAGTTAGTCATTTAATTTAATAATTTATTCAAGTGATTTTAAAAATGAATTTTCAACTTCATTACTCCAGTCTGCAGAGTCACATGATCCTTCAGAAATAGTTGTTGTTATTATTATTATTATTATTATTATTATTATTATTATTATTAATAATAATAGTAATAAAAGCAATAATGACTGGAGTAATACTTTTATTTGAAACTACATACAATAAGAAAGCAGTTATGTAAAATTTTTATACATTTTTTACAATTTTTTACATTTAATAAAAGCTGCCTTGATAAACAGAATCATTTTCCTAAAAAATGTGTGTGTGTGTGTGTATATATATATATATATATATGAGCAATTCCAGTGTTATGGATGTGACATTTGCAGTAAAAACTCAAAACATAAATTCACATAGAAAGTAGATGTTAACATTAATTTGAAACATCTGTTAATATTTTCCAAAACAACTAACCACAGAGTTAAGGGGTCAGAAAAATATCAATCTGTAAACATGTTTTGTACTTTAAATGAGGAAAATAAACATGCGTTATGGATGTGACCAAAAAAGTCACTTGAATATATATAGCTGGCTGAATTTAGAGATGCTGCGAGTTTACAGTATACAACATACTTTGTAGAAATTCTGTCAATTAAACTGCACAACCCAAAAGGAATAATGATAATTAAAAGGATTTTATTTTATTTTATTTGACTTTTTTGCATTTATGAGGAAAAAGCTTTGTTATGGATGTGACACTTTTCTGTTATGGATGTGACAGATTTGAAATTGCCACTTGTGTGACTTTGGTAAATTAAATATAATAGCTTGAAAACATTGACAGAAACATTTTTGAGTATTTCTAAACTACTGTAAAAAACAAGCCTACACAAAAATTTTGCACAAATGCTTTCTGTAATTTGGTGAAAACTTAATTTTTTTCATGGCAAGGTTAACGTGCATAGACTTGCTCATATATTTTAAATTAAGTGGACCCTAAAAAATTAAAGCAGAGTACTGTACAAAACAGATGTCAGTCCACTGTTGCCCATTGCTGACTGAAGTGAATTTGAAGTAGCGCAGCTGTCATTGAAGCAGCTCAGAAGAATCTGTGTGAATGTTAATTGGTTTACATTATTGATCACATTGAAGAACTCTTGCCATGAAAAGACTCCGTTGCCACAGCAGCCAACATATATAGTTAAGCCCTAAAAAAAGCAGAATTTTCTGAACAGTGCTTGAACCAACAACTATTAGATTCAGATAAATCAAAAGATATCAAGTCATTGAAAGTGCTTTAATAGGTTTGCCCAACTAATATAGTCACAGGATAACACACTAGCCTGTTGTCCGATGAGTGTTGTTTTTTTAGCCAATGTCCTGCTGATGGAGGGTTAACTCGATCACTTCCAGACACAGATTGGCCCACGGGGAGTGAGGCATAACTTGGTTTGCCCATCAATCCTCCATCTGTCATAGTTTAGGTCACAACTGTCATCCAGTTAGTAATGCCATTGTCAAAGCTCGTCCCATTCAGGAGTGTGGTGCGGCGTGCAGTATCTCTCCTCACAAAAGGAAGCCCAATTTTTTTTTCCTTCTGTGTTGCTTATCTGATGGTCCTAGAAATTTCATTTGATTGTAATTTTGATATGTGGAGTGCTTTTTCATTTTTTTCTGAGGCTGGCATACTTGGCAAGCCTGTTTGACCAGGTTACCAAATCTCTTTAACACTAAATTCCAAATAAACCAAGTCTTATTGGCTTTGAATGGATAATGTGGGATAATGCAGTGGCTCACAGGCTGTTAGCCACAAGGCCGAGACTTTTTTTTAAAGGTGAATGACATTCATGCTGCGACTAGCGTTAGCCTGCTAATTGTGAAGACTGTAATTAGCCTTGTATCGCAAGGTTAGCGGCCTAGAGAAGCAGCGCTCATTCTCTTGCGCTATGTCAAACGTGCGCAGTGGGGAAAATGTTAATCTGTTGTTTGGCTATTGTGCTTGCAGACCTTGGAGGAGATGAGAGTGAACCTGGAGAGGCAGAAGGGCTGAGAGAGAAACAATAATGGAGAGACAAAGAGTGAACTGTGGCAGGACGGCTGAGAAGGTGAGCGGCAATGGAGTGGAGGATGAGAAAAGAATATGCTGGAATTAAATGTCAAGGAAAGATTTTTTAGGAAAATTTAATATTTTTTATGATGGAGCTTGCAGGAAATGAACTCTCTAACTGCCTATATTTTTTTCCAACACATAATATTAAAATAATAAACATAATAGTTTTTTTAATTAATTTCTAATAACTGATTTGCTTTATCTTTGCCATGATGACAGTACATAATAAAAATAGTTTTCAAGATACTAGAATTCAGCTTAAAGTTCAATTTAAAGACCTTAACTAGGTTAATTAGGTTAATTAAACAAGTCATTGTATAACATTGGTTTGTTTTGTAGACAATAAAAAAAATTGCTTATGAGGGCTAATAATATTGACCTTAAAATGGCTTTTAAAAATTAAAAACTGCGTTTATTCTAGCTAAAAAATAAAATAAATAAGACTTTCTCTAGAAGAGAAAAATATTATAGGAAATACTGTTAAAAGTATTTTTGACGTCATTTTGACGTCAGATTTACGTCGCATTTTTAAAAAAATGAAACTCGGGTTGACGTCAGAATCCAACGTCAGGCCAACGCCAATGTTCAACCTAAAATCAATCAAATATCAACGTCTAATGATGTTACAGCTTGACGTTGTGTGGACGTTACCACTATGACGTTTATCAGAGATTGGATTTTGGTTGCCATACCTGACAAATAAATGTCCGTATTTGACGTCAATATGACGTTGGTTTAAGATGTTAGCTTAACGTTGGATTTTGGTCATTTTCTTACACATCCTAAAATCAACCAAATGTCAGCGTTATTTGGCGTTGTTATTGGACATCAAAATAATGTTGTCCTCAGACATTGAATTTTGGTCACCTGATGTCACTACCTAAATCTAACCTAATATTAACGTCTTATGAGGTTGTGTGCCTGCTGAGATAGTTTGAGATGTCTTTGTTACAACAACTTGACATAAACATCTCATAAACTCTGTTATGGCAACTTGACATGATCAAGACAACAAAACCTGTCATAAATCTGTCATAAACATGATTGTATCATGAATATTTTTTTTATACTTTTTTCAGTGGGACAAAATGATATCAAATCAATATCAAATCAACAGATTTCATTATTCATTCATATAATACGCTTTTCCTTATTAAGTTGGAAGAGTTAAGAGTATAAATGACAACACCATTAACCCAATCTCCATTCACATGGATCTGTGAAAAATGACTAAATAAATTAATTCTGTAAACTTAAAAAAATCTGAATTGTTATAACTCAATGTTGGGTTGAATATAGGCAAAACCAACCACTGTGTTTTAAAATGTAATTTCAATTTAATTGAAAAAATTAACCCAACATTGGGTTCGTCTATATGTTTGACCTAACACTGGGTTTCATATATATTTTTTATACGTTTGCCTGTACAGACAACAAAAACAACAACTGTCAGGCAAGAAATTTGCTTTTGTGTTGCAAGAAAAGTAATGATATAGTTTTGAAACCAAATGAATGTGAGTAAATAACCTTTACTAAAACTATTTCTTTAAAAATAAAAAAAGTCAATATCATTACAGACTTTCCTTGAATTAAAATAAAAGAAACACAAAAAAGCACAGAAAATCTGACAGAATGCTCAAACCTTTTTCCTTCGCTTCCTTTCAGAGTCTCTTTTTCTTTGTGCATTTTTTTTGTCCCTCAGAACTTTTGAGTTGTGTGTGATTAAGCGCTGGACTCCGCACAATAGAAAACATCTCCTTCCAATGTCATGACTGTGAAAGAATGCTTTGTTTCCAATGTTCCCTCTTTACGATAAAAGGGTTTGTGAAATATTATATTGTGAAGGATACTATGCCTTTTCCTGCGTCCCACGTTTGCCTTGACAGTCCTGTAGATGAAGTAAAGTAGGCTATGGGCCCAACATTGAAATTGGACACAAGTAGTTAGCAGAGCAGGATATGATTTAGGGAAGATTTACCAGGCAGCAGTGTATTAAAAATGCCTTTTCTGTGGATTTTTTTGAAAAGTTTTACACTGCAAAAAATGTTTTACTTAGATTTTTTTACTTGTTTCTAGTCCAGATATTTTAAAAGTCTTAAATCAAGAAGCATTTTCTAGACAAGCAAAACATATCGCCCTGTTTTAAGAAAAAACTTGCTTAAATTAGAATATTATTTCTTAAAACAAGAACATGTTATGCTTGTCTAGAAAATGCTTCTTGATTTAAGAATTCTTTAGATATTTAGACTAGATGCAAGATAGCAAATTTAAGTTAGAAAAGTATTTTTAGCAGACAAAAAAATACAAAACAGTACAGACTAAAATGTAGATTTGCACAAATAACTGAAAATGCTGTATTACACATGCCAGATCAGTTGGCTATTCTTTTGGTAAAGAAACACTAGGGGCCTTATCATACACCCAGCGCAATATGGTGCAAGACGTGCTTGGCGCAATTTGTCGCTATTTTCAGACCAGCACAACATCAATTTTCCTGTTTTTCCAAGTTGTTTAAATAGCAAATCCATTTGTGCCACTTTGTGCTGGTCTAAAAAGGAGGTGTGTTTAAGCACATTGCTGACGCGTTGCTATTTTGAGGAACTGAAATAAACCGTGCCAACTAAAAGCTGGTCTACAGTCCAGCGCAGAGCATGTTTGTTATGGGCCTATGCATGTACAAGCACTTACACATAGCTTAATACACAAAGGATGTACAGCAATACACAAATATCTTTACATATAGGATTAAATTGTTATAAAAATGATTATTTTCTACATAAATATAAAAACCACTGCCTCCATACCTCCTTCATGCCCGGGGGCTTTTTTTCAGTTTATTCATGACAATTTGCTGTTGTATAATGTTATGATTAGTAGTAGTATTATTTATTATATGCATATTTATATTTGTTTTAATAAAAACAAGTTTAGATTTGTCCACCTGTCGTGTTTTGGATACTATAGGGTATAAGAATAGGACGTGTTTTTGGATATAACTACTTTTAGACCACGCTTCATTATTATTGTTCATTTATTAGTTTGCTGGAAATTAGTACTGAATTTAGAAATAGTTTTGAAACAAATCTTTACGCTTAACAAACTAAATGAAATATGTAGGCTAATGGATGTCTTCAGTGAATTGCCTACAACAATAGAGTAAAGAGTAAAAGGAAAGTATTCTTTATCTTTACTGCAGATGGTTTGTTGAACTGTTTTCTCACCAGTAAAGCATTCAGTTTTTACACTTACAAAGTCCGCCATGTAAATAGCAAATCTGCCATGGCGAGACGCAACTGACTCTTAAAGGGAATGGGAGATGAGACTCTGATTGCTTTAATGCACGATATGCTCAAAACACACCCGTAACTCATTAAAAGAACAAGCATAACCCTGTTAGACCATGTGCAGGGGCGTAGAGCGTATTTTTCTGTCCTTAAAAAAGCAAAAGTGAATTCAGAAATGCCCTTAATGCTTTTGCAGCATGTGCTTTAGATTTTACGCCAAGTTTGTTACAATAGAGCCCGATGTCTCTGCACACATACTGAACACATAATATTTATGTGTTTTCACAAAATCTAAATTTCTTTCAGTTTACATGGAAATAATAACACTAGTTTGCATTTTTATGGCAACAAAACATCATTGTGTAATTAAAAGAAATGAATAAAACATTGTCAGAATGTAACCCTGGGCCCCTCTAAACCAGTCTTATGTTGCATGAGTATATATTTTTGAAAATAGCCAAAAATACAATGTATTGATTACAGTTTTATTTGTATCTTTTATGCCAAAAATTATTAGGATATTGAATAAAGATCATGTTCCATGAAGGCCTTTTGTAAATGTCCTTGTGTAAATATGTCAAAACGTATTTTTGTGATTTAGTAATATGCATTTCTAAGAACTTTAAAGGCGATTTTTCTCAATATTTGATATTCTTTGAACCCTTAAATTCTAGTTGTATCGTGAACAAATATTGCAAGTAACACATTAATAGAAAGATTATGTATTCAGTTATTTATGTGTAAATATCAGAAAATTGACACTTTTGACTGGTTTTGTGGTCCAGAGTCACATTTTGACAATGTTTTATGCATGTTTTCAGATACACAACGATGCTTTGTGGACATAAAAATTAAAACTTGTGTTGTTATATCCATGTAAACTTTTTAATAGGGTGAAAAATATAAATATCCTACGAGGTAAATAAAAAAGGTTGACTTATTCAAGACTTTTAACATTCATTCATTCATTTTTATTCGGCTATGAAGATGGTCAGCGGAATGAACCGCCAACTATTCCGCCGTCATATGTTTTACACAGCGGATGCCCTTCCAGCTGCAACCCACTACTGGGAAACACCTGTACACTCTCACATGCACAATACGGCCAGTTTAGTTTATTCAATTCACCTATAGCACATGTCTTTGGACTGTGGGGGAAACCAGAGCACCCGGAGAAAACCCATGTCAACACAAGGAGAACATGCAAACTCCACACAGAAATGCCATCTGACCCAGTCGGGACCGGAACCAGTGACCTTCTTGCTCTGAGGCAACTGTGCTAACCACTGAGCCACCGTGTCGCCCTTTTAACATTTAGTTATAACACTTATTTCACTGTTTAATCATTGATCTACTTTCATTGAAATACTTGCTTCAAAAATATGTATTTATTTAATATTTGAATTCATAGAGCCCATGCTGTTGAATTATCTCCAAAAAAAAAAAACCTGTCAAACTCAATGCAGTGCAAACACCATCTGTCATTTAGCCATCAACCTGTCTGCTTTCCTCTGAGATGCGATGAAATCTTCCAGAAATACCAGCAGACTGAAGATCGATGTGACTGTCTGCTCAGCTCATCACTGTCTGTGTGTTTTCAGATTGTGACCATCTAAAACAAGTACCAAACTATCAATCAAAAAATAGACCATGTGTAATTTCTCAACCACGTTCCTGGAGGACCACCAACACTGCATTTTTTTGGATGTCTGCTTTCTCTGTCAAACCCATTACAGGTTTTTCAGTCTCTGCTAATGAGCTGATGATCTGAATCAGGTGTGTTTGATCAAGGAGACATGGAAAATGTGCAGAGCTGGTGGTCCTCCAGGAACGTGGTTGAAAAACACTGGTATACATTGATTGTAAATCAATTTGTAACCAATGGCATCTAACAATGTATAAGTACATACCATGTTTTTTATTTCACTGAGACAGCTGTCAGAGGGATGTTATGCCACACTATTTTTTAAGACTTTTTATTTTTTTTCTATTAGTCCGCCATTATCAATTTCTGCTGGTCGTTTTAAGCGAGACAACCTCTATTTTTGCTAAATGGCAGTCTGGTAAGATTTGAACTCATGAAACCAGCACCTTTTAGTCGAAAATTGTGTGTAAAGAGGGTTTTTGCGGACGACAAGACAGCGCAAGCGAGTGAGTGACTGTATTTAAGTGTGCAGCCGACGAGTGCTGGTCGAGGTGAGAGTGGTCCGTAATTGTAGTGATTATAGCCTTTGCTTCCTCTTCACCCACTGATGCCTACAGTTACCTTCAAAGACTGAGATAGACACCCCATTATGGCCCTATTCTTTCAACATTATCTCTCTTACACACAAACAGTCGCCGTCTCATGCACACGCACTCCAAAGCAATGCTCTGCAAGTTGTGTACAGCATCTAATAGAACTACTCGCTATTTGTTAGAGAGGGAAATGGCGGTAATCAAGTAATCAAGAGTTACTCGGCTGTGTCTGAAATGCTGTTTTGAGTAGGTGTAGTACTGCTTTTGAATGAATTATTAATTGCTGTGTGAGCATTATGGAAGTATTATGGTGTAGGAATATAATCCGGACGTACTATATTTGTTATGCTGTCTTTAACTATATTATTAGCCAGTGTTGCAAACTTATGTGCAGAATTTGAGCATCACAAAACATTTTTCGAATTAAGCACTGTAATTTGAATCTTTTTTTCTTCGCAGTAAATGAGAGGCAGATGACACAAACACACGATAACAAACTGTCAGGTTATTTTGAGTCTGGAGGCGGGTGAATGATGGTATTTCTGTCAAATTCAGATTTATTCTGTAAATGTGTTTCCATCATAATTTTTTGTTTATTTTATTATACACAAAAAAGATGTTTGCTGTTTATTCAAACTACTTATTTAATATAATCTGAAACAACTCAATTTGTGAGTTTTTGTTGCGACAACTTAAATGTTTTATGTCCAATCTACTTAAAATTGTAAAAACTAACATTGTCTTAATTCCTTCATGTTGTTCCAACACAAATTGTGTGTAACAAAGAATTTTTGACAAAATTAATCCGACTCTGTTTTCACAATTTTATTTATTTATTTATTTTTTATTTTTATTCAGTGTTCATTTACATAAAATGCAACATAGGCTTATTCTGAAAAAGTAGCCCTATATACATTTCTGGAGATCACAAATTATGTAGCCAGAGGAACGTATGTCTGCGGTTTGTCTTTAAAATGAATGCTATGGGGCAATATGACGCCATTCCATTTCATGCTTACCAGCTGACTGCTTATCTCTGTATGGTCAACTTTTCAGCTTTTACCAGTTTGTCCAGTGGCTCGCCGTGTATGTCGGATGATTTGAGATGCAGAGCGGAGTTGACTCCGGTGATGAGGTTCCAGTCCGGCAAAGAATGGTTGCAGAAAGCAGGTAAGACAAAAACAAAATCCAAAAAATAAAATAAACTTGTTAATAACAGGGTGAGAATGTGGTGGCTTGTCTTTTTCTGGATTGTGTTTGAAAACACTGTCGGTTGGGGTTTAGGTAAGTGGGTGGTCCCTGGTCAATCGGTGCTTTTGAGAACACTATTGTTTGTGTGTAGGGAATGGGATGGGTAGGAGTATCAGTCGTTCAGTCAGTCAGTCAGTCAATCAGTCAGTCGACAGTGGCTTCTAGTGGGTTTACACAAGAACAGCAGGCACGAATGGCACTCGTGAGAGAAATTTGATATCTAAAAAAGTGTACACAGTGGCCTCACAAAAACAAAAATGGCAAAAAAAAAAAAAAGGTAGCTTCTGGGACATATTTTGCCTTCTCCAGAAATGTGTATAGGTTTATGTAATCAGAATGAGCTTGGGTTGGTAAAATGTGTGTAAAAATAGGTGGATAGAAATATCATTTTGCCATCAATAATGACTCTTCTCCTGTGGCTTCATTGGACAGTGAAGTGTCCGCTGGATGCACATTCCAGAATCTTGCTGAAATTGTTTTAAGAATTTTGTGAATTCAGACATTCTACTTTTTTAGTACACTGCCAAGTTTACATATTTGGATGCAGCCTAAGAAAATCCCTAATCAACGCCATTTCATGACATCCATTTGACCAGGTGCTGATTTTGTATGAGTTTTTTTAAAGGTCATGTTAAACTTAAACATCTGTGGGGCATAAAGAGTGTATACTATTCTTTGATATATTGGCATATATTAGCTTTTTCAACTTTAAATTATGTCCCCAAATGAATACTTTGTAATATCTGGTTAAACTAAACAAAAAGATTTCTCTTTTTTTCATTTTTATCTTACTTCACTTTTATCATTACGGTGCAAAATAGGATTGTCAAGCAGACAAAACTTGTGAAAACCAGAAATCCGGTCATAAATGTTGAGTGTACCTTTCCACTATGCCACTATCTTTTACTAGCGCACAATATTTTGAAGGTTACCCCGCTCACAAAAAAAAACAAAACAACCTCAACACCACCATCTACTGTAGTGGACTGCAAAGAAATCGATTTTATTATTCAACCACATAGTATAATACCATATTAGCAATATATCAATTTTGCAAAGGAAAATTTTGACACAGGGTGGCACGGTTGCTAAGTAGTTAGCACTGTCACCTCACAGCAAGAAGGTTGCTGGTTCTAGTCCTAGCTCGGCCAGTTGGCGTTTCTGTGTGTAGTTTGCATATTCTCACTGTGTTGGCGTGGGTTTCCTCTGGGTGTTCCAGTTTCCCCCACAGTCCAAAGACATGCACTATAAACTTATATATAATACTATATATAACTTTAATAAACTAAATAGGCCGTAGTGTGCGTGTGAATGAATGTGCATGAATGAATGAATGAATGAATGAATATATGAATGAATATCGACACAGGCTCATTGGGAAGATGTGTCCAGAGATTTCTGAGAACTGAGATTTGTGTTATGAGGTACATAATGGCTTATTATTGTATGTAAAACGAATGCCATGGGGCCTACTTCTGTATGGTTGACACAGCAGCCGCTGGTGGATTTACGAGAAATGGCACGTATGAGAAAACATGTGTCCCAGTGACATATTTGATATTGTTAAAAATGTACACGTCGGCCTCTAGTGGATTTGTGAAGACCAAAACTTCAAGAAAATGTAGTCCAGGGTACATATTTCACAGTTCTCAAAAATGTAGCCCTGGGCACATATTTCCAATGAGCCTGGGTTTGAAAATAGTGATACAATCCAATTTTTTCACACTTAGAGACATGCAAAATAAATTTAGTTAAATTTTTATGGATTAGTCACCATTTTGCCAAAACGTAAAATAGTTCTGAATTACCATGAAATTACTATGGAAACAACACATTTTAAAATAAAAGCAAGCATTGGTTTTAAAAATTGCTGGGTTGAACTCCAGATTGAAACAAATATGGACAAATTATTGAATAAAAAAATATAAAAAAAATACCTGACAGTACGATTTGTCTATGCTTTGTTAGCATTTTTAGTGTGATGCAAAACTGTGCAAATATGAGATTCATATGAATTGGATTGGACACTTCAGGTTTAGAAGATGGTCAGCAAAATCACTTTCATTAAAATGCTGAGTTGTTTTAACCTAACCTTGGGTCAAATATAAACAAATAATACTGTTGGGTATTTTTTATTATATTTTATAATTCAATGAGTCAGGGCATCACGGTGGCGCAGTGGGTAGCACAATCATCTCACAGCAAGAGTTTACATGTTTTCCCTGTGTTCGCGTGGGTTTCCTCCGGGTGCTTCAGTTTCCCCCACAGTCCAAAGACATGGGCTATAGGTGAATTGAATAAACTAAATTGGCTGAAGTGTATGTGTGTATGAAAGAGTGTGTATGGGTGTTTCCCAGAGTGGGCTGTGGCTGGAAGGGCATCTGCTGCGTAATAACATGTGCTGGGTTGGATGGTGGTTCATTCCGTCCCCTAAATAATAAAGGGACTAAGCCGAAAATAAAATAAAATGAAAATTCAATGGGTCAATAAAATAGAATATATAAAATAAATGAATAAATATAAATATTTCTAAATTTAGTCTGTGGTTTGTCTATATAAGTTTTTGGTTTGTACAGCCCAGAATGTTTAGAGTGCAACACTCATTGATCTTGCATCATGATCATTGTGCATAAATCCAGTGTTAGTTTTTTATGAGATGAAGCTGATTGGACATGTCACTCTGCCGTGTGTGAGATGCGAGACTTGTGCGCTGCTCTCGCGAGGTGTTTAATAGGAAGGAAAGCACTGAATCAGTCAGCGGCTCCGGCTAATTACTCGCGCCTTCAAGTTAATTAACTGCGAGCAAGGAGCAGCGGGGAGGGAAGACTAATTAAGCAGTGCTTAAAAATCACAGGATGAAACAGCCTTATTCTGACCTGACTTTTTAAAAAGAAAGAAAAAAAAAGGTCTGGAATTGTTTTGTCGCAGGCGACGCACGAAGCACTGAAAATTCAATGTCGACAATATTTGTGGCAGTCGCCAGATATGGCATTGCAGGATTTTTTTTCAGGCAAGACAAATAACTTTTTTTGACAGCTGAATGTGTTTTGTGAAAATTTTTAATTGAACTTTTTTTCAGCAGCCTAACAAAAATAAATAAATAAAAGACACATCCTTGGCAATGTTAGCATTGTAATGTCCATGACAGGTTTTGTTGGCTTATGAGAATCTGTACAACTAAACAAAACATCTTTTGGCATGTCAGTTGTCCAGTTTAAATGAGAAAGAGAGAGCGAGAACATATCAACTTGACACATGGAAAGGATTTTTTTTTTTTTTAACTAAGGTAAATACCAATATCCTGATTTTTTTTTTTTACTTTCCCCCAGTGCTGAGTCTCTATTCTGCTGAATGACAGAGAGTGTTCTCTGTGTGTCTGTGTGTGTGTTTGTCTGCTGCGACAGCACTGACACACACACTATGTTTTGTTCTCTTTATTGGAGAGCAGGCTCTGGTTCTAATGCCTGCTGGAAACCTGTATAGAACTGCCTGCGTAATCCATTCTGTAGGAGGAACAACATCCCGGCCTTTCTCTGCCTTTGTTTAGTCCTTTTTCAGCAGAACCATCAACCTATTGTGTTAAGGCAATACAGAGACACACGATATTTGTCAGCATGTTGTCTGGTCACATTTGTTGCTTTTTATTATTTTTGTACATCTGTACACAATTATTATAACCGTTCTATTGCTTATAAAAATAATCTTTTCTGCTCACCAATGTTGCATTTATTTGATCAAAAGTACAGTAAAACCAGTACAATTGTGAATGATTGTTAAACTCATTTCTATTTTAGCGTCATTTAATTAATTTATTTTATGATATGGAAAAGCTGAATTTTCAGCATTATTATTACTAAATAATAAAAATATTAAATGTAAATATATAAATAAATAAATAATAATAAAAAATAAATAATAATAATAATAATCCTTCGGCTTAGTCCCTTATTTATCAGGCATCACCACATCAGAATGAACCACCAACTATTCCAGCATATGTTTTGTGCAGCGGATGCCCTTCCAGTAACTCAGTACTAGGAAAAATATTATTATTATTATTAGTAGTAGTAGAAGTAGTAGTAGTATTAGTAGTAGTAGTAGTATTAATAATAATTATTATTATTATAACCACTACTACTACTACTACTACTACAATTAATATAATAATATGTATTATTGTTATTTTATTAATATTAATAATAATAATAAAGATAATAATTATTTATTACTATTAATGTACTAATATATGTAGTTATTATTATTGTTATTATGACTATTACTATTATGAATATAATAATTATTATTATTATTATTGTTTTTGCTATATTAATAGTAATAATAATAATAATATTAATTATTATTATTATTATTATTTATTGTTACTATTAATATAATAATATTATTATTATATAATAATAATATATAATAACCCCCTTTTATTGTGGTATATTTGTTGAAATTGTGATCGTTTTTGACATTCGTTGATGATCAGAAAGTTTAAAATAATAATTTTTTTAACATTTTAAAAGTTAAAATCTTTACTGCCACAATTACAAAACAAAAGTATTAATTTCTTCAAAAAGTAAGAATAGAAACGATTCACAGTTCACACACACACACAAACACACACACACACACACACACACACACACACACACACACACACACAAACAAACAGGCAGACCGACACACACTAAAAGTGCCTGTGCAAAAGCAGTGTGTGCAACCAACATACATTTTTGCACAGGGGCCAATATCACAGTGTCAGATCATTTCAGATACCAGATAATTAATTTGTCATTATAAAGATACGTTAATGAACTGCTGTTTCGGAAAAATCTCAGTTATCATTATTAAAAAAATCTGTAAACTAAATTTCTTCCAAATTTAAAATAAAAATGTTGTGTTTTTCAGCAATTTTTAACATAAAATATTAAAAAGATGTCATGTGTTTAGACATGTTTATAGTCATTTTTAAAAACCAATGATTTAAACATTTGTTGTTGCTTTTTTACTAATTTCTTAAAAAATAAAAAGCTGATTAAATCTTACTATTATTTGGCATTTCTAAGAAATCCTATTAGAACTTTATAGAACAAAAATAACATCTTATTCAAATCCATACCTAATAAATCTAAAGAAATTGGGAATTTTTAAGTGGTCTCAAATTTTTTTCCATATCAAAGACCATTCAGCTGTTTGTAAATCATTCTGAATGATGATCGCTATGTTGTGAAATATGCATCAGCTATCCCATATCAGATGTTTATTTCACACCTAATCGTCATTTGAATCTTCTCTTAAAAATGAAACCATCTCTCCATCTTGCCAGAATGCTATAGAGAGCATGTAAACACTGGGCTCTTGTGGAGGGTGTTTTGATTGACAGGCCAGACAGACAGACTTCTGATACTCAAGGCCCTGCTCTATTATGCGGCATAATGATATGTCTGCTTCTCCATGTGCATAGGGGGCTGTTTGTGTGTGTGTGTTTGTATATGTGTTGCGCATAGGGAATATAATCTTGTGTAAACATGAGCGCGTCTCTCAGGTGCAGTCGTATGAATGAGGGTTGTGAATGGGAGAGGAGTCTATCTGAGGAAGCAGACTGCAGGAGCTCCAGCCTTTCAGACTTCAGTATATAAAAAAAACAAAACAGCAGTCTGATGATGCATCTTTCTTTAAATTCAGCCCTTCCAAAGAGTTTAGTTTGCTGGTAATACTTTATTATAAGGTCCTATGTTGGTATTAATAGCGTAGTTCCATCCCAAAATGAAAATTTAGTCACCACAGTCTTAAAAAATGCAGTTATTTCAACCCAATTCTGGATGTGTAAAGACTAAGCCATAAACATTTTTATTAAATTAATAGTACCCAATTAAACCCAATGTTTGGGTTAGTCCATATATTACCCAATTTGTGTTTAAATAACCCAGCATTTGTTAGTGTTCATTTACTCAAGCAAGAGTAAATGAACATAGCTTAACTGAATAATTCACCCAAAAATGCTACAGTCTGTGATCATTTACTTTCCCAATGTGGTTTCAAAACCTTTATGAGTTTCTTTTTTTTTTGTTAAATGCAAAAGAAGATATTTTGAAGAATGTTGAAATCCAGTAGCCGATGACTTTCATTTGCTGGGTTTCCATCACCCTGTGTTAATGCACATTTTGGAGTGTTTTGAATTGCAAATTTTAAATAGAAATTCCCTTAACTTGCTAAATTTACATTTGCTTGAGATTGTTTTGGACTTGAAATAGGAAATAGGGTTAATGTGAATAATGGAAGATGGAAACACATTTGCTCAATAAATTCTGAAGTAACAAACATTACACCCATGTGACCAATCAGCTGTCTCTATTTTGCTTGCATTGTTTACTATTGGTTACTAGGTTACCAAAACTATAGTCAGTCACTGTAAGAACTTACCTAACTTTACCAAATGCACCTAATTTGTAGTTTTTTTAATTAATTAATCATTTAATCAATCAAATAATTAATTTATTAGTTAGTTTATTTATTTATTTATAATTTTTTGTTTTTGCAAAAAAAAAAAAAAAAGATTTGCTTTACTGTAGGATGGAAACCTGGCTAATGGCTACCGGTGTCCAACAAACATAAAACGTATCTGTACTTCCCAGTTCAATAAAACATTTTTGATTATAAATATGCAAATGAGGCATTATGTGTGTCCAATTGCATGCAGTTCCATCAGGAAAATATAAAAATTGGATGAGAATTGGATTTTCCACAGTGGACTTCAGGTTTATGTTTCTGTAACTCATAAAAATAAGTCATATTGTATTCAGCTCCATTTAAGTGAGTGAAATGAATACTTGTACAGCTAATTTGATTCAACTCATATTTAAGGCAGCACCGTTTGATTTACTGTTTATCATAACAATAATGAAAATGAACGTGCTTTAGAGGTATTCTGTTTAATCATGCCAACTAATATACACAGTTCAAATAATAGGTCACCAAAAAATGAAAGTTTACTCACTATTTACTTCCCCTCAAGTGGTTGCTTTTTTCTGTTAAACAAAAGAAGATTTTGAAGAAACTGGTAACCATTTACATCAATAGTAGGAGAAACCTATACAATGGAAGTCGATGGCTTTCAACATTTTTCTAAATATATTTTTTGAGTCTGTGTATGTTCAACACACTGTAAAAGCAAAGTTGACTCAACCTTAAATTGGAGGCAAACTGCTGGAGAGATTTTTGAGTTGACTCAACTTAAATCGAGACAAGTGCAATACTTGGGGAGTCAACTCAAAACAATTGCAGCAAGTCGCCTTAAGTTGTGGTCACACCAGAGGTTGAGCATGCGAAATTCTGTCGTATAGCACTACAAAAAGGGCCAGGATTAGACAAGATGATTAGACATTTAAAAAGGGAGGGATTGGTTTAAATTTCTGTCCAGAGAGGTCATGTTTTAATCTATTAAAAAATCTATTAGTCTCACACAATCACATGATGTGATTTTGCAGGTCAGAGTTCACCAAGCTTGAACTTACATACGCAGCGACATGCGAAACTTTTTGCACGAGCTTGTGTTTCCGGTCTGCCACATTTGCATGCGTATGAATGGAAGTCTATGGGCTGTGACCGCGGCTTTACAATTTCAAGTTGAGTTAACCTATTTTGTTTACAGTGCAGAAGAACCCAACAGGTTTGAGACAAGCGACAGAAGAGTAAATGATGACAAAATCTACAACCAGTTATTCCTGTAGTTCCCAAATGTTACCAGCTGAATTTCCAGTTTAAAAAATATTGCATAAACCCACATATCCATTCGACCAAGATGTGTAGTTTCATATGCCACACCAACCACAAACTACCTAAAAACGATTCCCTCAGTACCTCGCCTTCGTTTAAATACTCTTGCAGCCCAATCCCAGCGTGACTGCAAGGGGTCGGACCTACACCAGACAAAACCAACACGCTCTAACCCCACAATAATGCAGGACCTCAGGGGGAATAAAGCTGCTCTCTTTTTCCCACATCCCACCATGCTCTGGGGCGCCTTTTTGTTTACACTGGCCTCACAATGAGTGCTATAGTGGCCCGCCGAAACGAGCTTGTATGGGAGTGTTCTGGGCCTGAATGTCCAGCCAGCCACCGGCCCTGCTCTGAATAAAGCCCCTTTGAATATTGCCAAGACCCCCGCTTGCATTGTCCCGCATTATTCCCCCGACAATAGATATCACACTTTGGAAGTAATTTTTGTAAAAAAAGGGACGGGTGAATCAAAATAGTGGTAGCTTTAAGCTTTTGTTTCTCTCTCTCTTTCTCTCTCACTCGCTTTTCTTTCACTCCTCCAGCTCTCTTTCTTTCTTTCGTTCCTTTTTTTTCTTTAGCTTCGCACCCGCCCCGTATTCTCTCTTCTCTCTCTCGCCGTTTTTTTCCCCCAGCGCTTCATTCAGAGTTCACCATTATAGCGGCAAATTAAATAAACCACTCCATTGCCTAAAGAGGCTGCGGGCCGGGCTGAAGCAGGGAGTATGGGAGCACCGAGGCAGGCGTTTATCGGGCTCGCTCGCTCGCTTCTTCAGGCTGAACGAACGAATATACACAACACTTTGAGACGAAGCAGAGGATGAGGAGCGGATGGAGGGGGGAGTGAAGAGAGGGTCTCCACCCACCCCTCGGCCTCCAGGAGGACAAAGGCGCTCTTCTCCTTCCTCCAGCCCCCTCCTCAGAAGGCCAGCAGGTACGGGCCGTGGGTTTTCTCTTTCCCCGAGGTGGGTCGTCGGTGGGATGCTAGGGCAGTTGTGGGGGGGGAAGGGGGTGGACAAAGGGGGTTTATCTGAAGACCTCTTCTGGGGAAAGGTTAATTATGTGCAGGTTTCTCTGGAGAAAAGTGCACTGCAGCCATGATGTTACTCTGTGTCAAACTCAGGAAGTGTTTATGCTCTGACGGCGTTTTTAGAGGAACGTGTGTGTCGGAAGTGCGTTTGTGTTTCATTGAGATTATTTCAGTCTCTTGGGTGCGAGGTCTTATATTTTAGAATTGATTGATTGATTGTGGGCTCAAACTTTTTTTGCATACACTGTAAAAAGAGATTTTGGCACCACTTTAGATTGAGGACCAATTCTTACTATTACAAGTGACTTATTACTTGCAGATTATTAAGATATTGATTATTAAGATATTGATTATTAAGATATTGACATGATCTTATTCTACATCCCTAATCCTACACAGTACCTAAAGCTAACCACCTTAATAACTATTAATCATAGCAAGAAATTTAGGAATAGCAAGAACTGAACCTTAATGTAAAGTGTGTTTAAGATTTTCGGTGTGTAATGTAGATTCTGATTATCTGTAGTGAATAGAAGCAAATGTTGTACTATTTAAGTGTTTTCTAACCTAAATTATTAACAGGAAATTGTACACTCTTAAGAATAAAGGCTTTTTATTGGCATCTGTGGTTCATGAAGAACCTTCTAAATCTTTTCCCTAAAGGTTCTTAATAATGAAGCACGTTCATTAAATCATTAAAATGTTAAGAGAAAAAATAACTTTTGATACCTTTTGTTTTTAATTTTTAATTTTTGATTTAAATATTAATCTTAAACACAGATGTAGACCCAACAGGTGTAGATGAGCTTAAAAATTACCCAAATAGCCTTCACTTTTAGTAATATGAACGATAACATTATGCATTTTGAGCTTTAAAAAATTATATTTATTAATTTAAATCAATTTAACAAACATTCACTAATAATTTTTTTATTAATAATTCAGTGTTGCTTGCCTAAATTAAAAAAAAATCTCATTTCTTTTTAAATCAATTGGCTATATTAAAAAAATATAACAAATTAAATGATTGGCACCTTCAAAAATTCATGAAATCTTTCTAAATAGTTTCTTTAGATCTTCAAAATATTCAAAAAATGTTTTAATATCTAAACCTTTTGAAACTTTTTGTTTGTAAGTTTAAAGCACAAATGCAAACCCAACAGGTGTCAGTGGAGTCTTGAAGTAACCCACACACAAACTTCACATTTAGGAATGTGAACAACAACATCATGCAATTTGATTTTTAGGATTTGAGTTGGTTCTTTCAGAAGCTTCGGTGCTCACAATTAAACTGCATTCACAGTTAAAATATTAAATTTTTCATATAATTTGTTCACATATTTTTTATCAGGTTTTTTTAAAATGTGTTTCTCCATCTGATTTCCCCTTTATTTTTACCAACCCAGTATAGTGGTAGCATAGGAAATCATTTATGAAGAAAGCAAGAAAGAGAGAGACAGGTAGAGAGATGAAGAGCCTAATGGAGCCTCTGAAAGCAAGACGAAACAAAGAGAAGCAAAGGCCAGTAGGGAGAGTTTATCTTTGAGCACCGCTGGGCTTCGTTCTGGACCGAGCAGAAGAGCCGACCTCATTTACAGCGTCTGCAGACTGAAAGAGGACCAGGAAGAGGAGGGCAGTTTGAAGAGGGCTGTCCCGCTGAGCGCCTCACACTTAACCCTGCTGGGATACCATCAGGGCCTAAAAACTAGCATCTCCTTGCTGCCCTTTCTGCTAAAAGAGGAAAGAAAGAGGAATGAGGACTGTGGGTGAATTGCTGAAGGAGGCAGGTAGAGCGGAGTGCTTAAAGACTGGATAGAGAGTAATGGAGAGAGAGAGAGCAGAGGTCAGGGGCTCCTCCGAGGTGTGACATTTGAGGCTCAGGATTGTTTTATGAGTGTTGTTAGCGTGTCAGCTCCAATTTGCAGGGCTTACAGGGCAGGGTTAAACAAGATTAGCAGCTTTACACACGTTTATTAGTCAGCTGTTTTTTTTCTTCTTGGCAGGGGGTCTTTAAATAGAAGGAAGTTTCAAAGGGAGCTTGAATTTTTTTGTGGTTGTTTACTAAGTATCTTAACTTATGTCTGGCTTTAGGGTGCTTTTGTATTCATGCAAATTCAAGTTCATCTATGGTCATGTCAAGCTAAAATGTAAATAAATATATTAATACACTGTAAAACAAAAGACCAATTTGTGTTGGGACAACATGAAAGAATTAAGTTAACTTAATCGTTTGAATTGAATTCAACAGTTCGAAGTGAATTGAACATAAAACATTTAAGTTGTCCCAGTAAAAAACTGAATTGTGTTGTTTTGGCTTATGTTAAATAAGTAGATTAAAGGATAAAGAATTTGTTTTGGATGTTTGGGTTTGTAATGTTTTAATACTTATTTTTAAGCACATGACAAAAAAAAATCATAAAATAAAAGCAATTAATGAAATGATAGTAACATTAATATGAAGATGAAATCGATATATTATTATTATTTTAAGAATGACAAAACACTTGGCAAATTTCATAATAATAAAATATTAATTATAATAAACAGAGGTAGTTTGATATGAAGGTGAAATTTACAGATTTTTTATTAGTAGTAATGTTGTTGTTTTTTCTTCAAGTCTCTTTGGCTACTTGTAATCAATTAATTAAAAAAATTATTTATTATTTAAATTATTTATTCAAAAATGTATTATTATTTAATATGCTATTATTATTTGTTATTGTGATGGGATTTTCAACCGATATATTCCAGTCTTTAAGATTTATAGTGTGTGTGTGTGTGTGTGTGTGTGTGTGTGTGTGTAAATAGACAGATAGATTACTCAGTTACTCCCCCAAAAAGTAACTAGTTGCGTTACTTAGTTACTTTTTATAGTAAGTAACACGTTATGTTACTTTTGAGTTACTTTTGCATTACTTTTTGTTACGTAACTGACGCTTGATCTCTTACAAAACTTTTTTTTCTTTCTTTTTTTAATAGACCATATTGAGGGATGTAAACAAGAACAATGGTCCTAACGTATTTCCTGTTTTACATTTTTAAGTTCTATAGTTTCTGAGAATCCAAAAAGAGCCACATATTGGTAAGTAATGTCCTGAAAGCTGATTTAACATTAAGTTATGATTAAATTGTTACAGTTATGAAATAGTTTGATAACAAGCAGGAAATGGTCATGGGCCAATAACATGACCACATTGAAATGATCTATAGAGGAGCTCTGCAGTTACAGTAACAACACACTGTATAGCCTACACCTTCATTTATCTTTAAAAAACACATCAAAAATAATATTTTAGGATGTTATCTGACAACTTCCTGACCTCAGAGCTATACATGCCTGTATATACAGATTATTGAAAGTTTAAAACAATGTTTACTACTTTTGTACTATTTAAGTAAAATCACTGTCCATTGAGACAATCCCCCTTTCCTTTTCTTCAATGCGTTCAAAATAATGAACATGTTCTCTCGTTGACTGCGTGATTTATTGTGGCTACTTTGTATTTAATTCAGCAATTTATTTTTTAAAAGCTAATTAATTCAACTAAAAAGTAACTCAAATATTATTACTTATTTTTTAAAAGTAATGCGTTACTTCACTCATTACTTGGAAAAGTAATATTATTACATAACTCGCTTTACTTGTAATGTGTTACCCCAACACTGATTAAAAATAATAGTATAACTAATAGCTAATATTAAAACATATACTATGCTATACTACTATACACTCTCAGAAATAAAGGTACACAAGCTGTCACTGTTGTTTCAAGTCTTCTGGACTGGGTTCTCTCTGTTCACTCATTTATTTTTTTTACAACAGGTGGTACCTTTTCAAAAGGTACACATTTGTACTTAAAGGGTCCATATTGGTACCTAAAAAGTATATATTAGTACCTACAAATTTTAGGAGGAACACTTTTGTACTTTTTTGATACTAATATGTACCCTTGAGGTATAAATATGGACATTTTAGGTACAAATTTGTACCTTTTGAAAAGGTACCACCTTAGTGACAGCTCGCTTACCTTTATTTCTGAGACTATACTATACTATTCTATACTATACTATACTATACTATACTATACTATACTATACTATACT
>CAIGQZ010032813.1:16426797-16436934 GCA_903798205.1 Danio tinwini
TGTGTGTGTGTGTGTGTGTGTGTGTGTGTGTGTGTGTGTGTGTGTGTTATCGTTGTGTTTATAATCGAACCAGTGTAATATTTGTGGTTTAGTCCTAAAAATAAATGATTATATCCTAAAGAGAAAAAAACAGGTTACATGGGAATAAAAATAAAAATCATAGCTCACGTTTGAAGTTCAGTCTCCGGGGTTTCAATAAGGGCAAATGTTCATCAAACATAAGAGAAAAACGAGCGATTTATTATTTATTTCAGTGAAAAAGATCATTTACCCCAAATAACATTTGTCAACAGTGGTTTGTGGCCAACTGTTTACCTTCCGTGCGCCGCAGAAAAACCCTTCAGCTGCGCCTGTGGCGAGCGCGCTCTCTCCCGTGCGCGTCACCTGACCGTGAGCCATATGCAAATCATCCCCGTCCTCAAACGCCATTGGCTCTCTCTTACTCATTTATTCCCTGTCAAAGCGCATCATATGGCCGCTCTCCCACTAACTTTTCTAGCCCACAGCTGAAAGTAGCTCAAAGACAATTCCACACTGGATGTGAAAATCACGCCGAGAGGAAGTTCGAATAAAACAAAGGGAGTCGAGCTACCGCAAACTTACCATCCATCATCTGTTTGGATTGTACCGATCTCCTGTTCGAGTCTCCTCTTTTGTTATTAGGAGGTTCTGCGCGCGTGTGTGTCTGCCAGGGGAACGGGGACGTGTGAATGTTTCTGTGTGTAAGCTGAGCAAGTCAAAGCCAGGTGAATGTATAGCATGATGATGGAGACGGACTTGCACTCTCCAGGAGCCCAGACTAACACAAACACGGGTCACACGGGACCCAACAGCGGCAGCAAAGTTAACCAAGACCGCGTCAAGAGACCCATGAACGCCTTTATGGTGTGGTCTCGGGGTCAGCGCAGGAAAATGGCTCAGGAAAACCCAAAGATGCACAACTCTGAGATCAGCAAGCGCCTCGGGGCGGAGTGGAAACTCATGTCCGAGGCGGAAAAACGACCCTTCATCGACGAGGCGAAAAGGCTGCGCGCCATGCACATGAAAGAGCACCCGGATTACAAGTACCGGCCCCGGAGGAAGACCAAGACGCTGCTCAAGAAGGACAAGTACTCTTTGGCGGGTGGCCTGCTCGCTGGATCAGGGGGCGGAGGCGGCATGGGGCTGGGAATGGGTGCAGCGGGGGTCGGCCAGAGGTTAGAAAGTCCGGTGGGTCATGGCGGGAGCACCGCGGCGAGCTACGCGCACATGAACGGCTGGACCAACGGCGCATACTCGGGCCAGGTGGCGGCCGCAGCGGCAGCAGCCGCTATGATGCAAGAGGCTCAGCTCGCGTACGGCCAGCACCCGGGCAGCGGAGCGCATCACCACCACGGGCACCACCACCATCCACACAACCCCCAGCCTATGCACCGCTACGAAATGACGGCTCTCCAGTACAGCCCTATCTCAAACTCTCAGAGTTACATGAGCGCCTCGCCGTCGGGATATGGGGGGATATCCTACACGCAACACCAAAACTCCAGCGTGGCTTCATCTGGGGCCATCGGCACGCTGGGCTCGCTGGTCAAATCGGAGCCGAGCGTAAGCCCTCCCGTTAACGCGCACTCTCGAGCCCCCTGTTCCGGAGACTTGCGAGAGATGATAAGCATGTATTTACCGACGGCGGAGACGGGGGACCCGTCCGTCCAGAGCAGACTTCACGCTGTACCCCAGCACTATCAAAGTTCCACGACGAGCGTAAACGGAACCGTTCCACTGACACACATATAAAACAACTAAGCATTCAGACTCAAATAACCAAATATTTACCTCTTTTAGAGCATAACTACCTTTTTGTACAGAATGTCTGTTCTTGTAAATTTGAAGGTGATATTATTTAAATATAAAACTTAAGGGTGTCCTTGGGATGTTGTCTGATAATTTGTCCGAAATGATACAGTATGAGTGAGCTTTTTTTGCGAGGGATTAATTCTTCTTTTGTGAGTGTGAGATTATGTTGAAGACATGAATAAGAGTGGGTGCTTCAGTGTATAGTCAAATACAATGTTTTTAAAGTTTTCTAAGATTTTTCTCGATTCCACTTTGATTTGTCAACACGTGAGTTGCTGTATTTGATCAATTACTTATTTGTTTGTTGTATTTTTTTCCTTGTACATTGTGAATATTACAGAGAGGAGATTGATAACACATCTGTAAATATATTTCGGATTGCCAGGGGATATAAAAAGGAAACGTTTTGCGTTGATGTGAAGAAGAATAAATTTCACTGGTTTTGCTCTGATCCTGGAAAGTTAGTTTGCTGTGTTGTTTTGATTTTTATCCGATAAAGCAGATGGAAATACAGTTCACATTTCAATGTAATAATGTTTAGATGTCTGCATAAAGCAAGTATATTCATTCATTTTTTTGTTAATTTTTTTTGGTAAAAATAACCTATTTAAAATTCATAGTTTGTAAACATTTTGAACACATAATTACTGTTATTATATAAATGGAAATATAAACAATATTGCCAGCAATATAGCAGATATAAAATATAAAAATGTAGAAACTGAAATATGTCTGTCAGATCTGCTGAAAAGTGTGTAATTTGAGATGCAAAAAAAGAGTAAACATTTTATGAAGCCTAATATTTGAGTTGTAGAACTACATGTCATTATCATCATTATTATTATTATTATTAATTATTATTATTATATTGTTATTTTAAATAATGCTTTATTTGTTGCTATTACATTTACTCTGGCAAATTAAACGATTGTACAACACATTCAACGTTTCTAAGAAAAATTTACATTTCAGTAATCATGTCGACCGATTGCAAATCTTAATGCTTAAAAATGTGTTATTACATTAGAGTTTCAACGTTTCTAATGAGTTTTAGACACTTGTGAACTCTTCACTATGTCTCGTCTGTCTGTCTAAACGAAGCCACGTCAGATCGCTTGATAATTACTATTTATTTGATGTCACTTTTGTTAAGCGTGCAAGTGCGGCCAAGCTATTTTACAGTCAACAAAGCTTCTGTATTTTGTTTTATTCAAGAAGGCTTCCGTGACGTTGTTGCTGTGTCTTAATGCATATGATGGAGGTCAAAGTTCAAGACCTCTCAAAATAAAGAACGCCCAATGAAAAATGAAGAACAGAAAATAGAGAGAGAACGACATTATTAATTGTTGAACGGACCAACCCCTGTTTTTTTCTGTGAGCCCCGGATTGTGCAGACATATGCTTTAAATCCTCTCCACTTCAATTAAATCCGCCTTGGACCCCGCGAGCCACTCATGACTGCATTTACCGGAAATGGAATAATTGCGTACTAAAATTCTGAATGGAATTAAAAATGTGACTGTTTGCTGTTTCCACCTTTGATACGCGTTTTTCAAAATAATTCTATTTTTTGCCTTCTGGCTTATTTTCTTTTTGTAAAATTGACAACGTTTTCTTATAATTGAATCACTAGTGGGCCGTCAAGCGAATGTTGCTCGTATCCTTCGTGGGGTGTCAGTGGGATTAAGATGAATGCAGAGTGCGTGGCAGAGAGTGTTTTGTGTCAGGCAAAGAGGAGGATTAGACAGCCCAAAAAGCTGAACCCTCGGGTCAGCGACAAGTCACACAATGACACCCACCGGAAGAGTGACGTGATGCGGGAACTTTCCCGCAACAAGTGCAGGATTTAAAGAGCTCTTTGAGCCTCGGTGCTTTAAAAAAAACTACTTATTTGTTGCTTTAAAATAGTACGACCATGAGAAAGTCGGTGAATAACTTTCACTTTAATTATATTTTCAGTTTACCTGCCTAAATAACCACGAAATCAGTTTAATAAAAATGACGCGTTTGCTTGTTTTAGTGAGCTTAACTGGACACTAATTGTATACATATTTTCTATAATTCTGTGTTTTCTTTAAAGAATTATTAGAATTATTTCAAGAATATATATTGGCTACTAGAAAAGTAGTGTGCACAAGCATGGGGCAATACACAATACTGCTGTTCTTAGCAACGCAAATTTGCATCCACAAACACAAAGAGTGAGCCCAGCATGGGCACCAGTCCAGCAGACTGTCAAACCACAGCCTATTAACCTATTCACTGTTTCCTGGTAAATGAATAAAACTGCATATCTCACCAAAAAAAATCTAGAATAGTAGCACGGACCTACACGCCACTAACGTTTTGTTCTAAAGTGAAATTGTAAAAATGAGTTGTGTTTTGTCATTTGTAAAGTCGGCGATCCTTTGCTCTTTACTGTCCTAAATGTTCCTAATTAGCATCGGGTTTATCATACCCCTGCATATTTTCTTGCCTCCTTAGAAAAAAAAGCTGTTTGCTGTTCTGCTACGGAAGATTACGGAGACAGATTGCAGAGGACGAATGTGCGGCGCCAGATTAGCGGGGAATAGAAACAGCAACTGGGCCAATAAATTCTTTGCGCGGGCCTTATCGTGCAATTACACGTTGACATGTTTAACAATCTCGCGGTCTTTTTTTCTAATCCACAAACCCTCCAAGAGGCACGAGACGGTACAGCGGTTTCAGACGTGGGTAAATGTTTACGGAATAAAACTTAAAACCTGTGCTAACATGTTCCACACAATATTATATTGAACGATTTTTTTTTCAGTTATATTTCTCTCACATTTAGTTCTCTAATTGCCCAGGAAAAATATAATTTTCTTCTGGTTTGTCACAGCATATTCGTTTTTGTCTAATTATCGGATGTTAACCTTGCAAATCCAGCTTTTAAAAACATGTCTTTCTGAACGACTGAGCAATGTGCAATAATTCACTCTTCATAAATTACATTGTTTTACAGTAATTCAATAGAAAGTTAGCAAATAAACAATAATTTTTAAGAACATTATAAAATCTAAAGAATCCTTGAACTAAATGTTTATGATACCATCAATGTCAGAAGAGAGATACAACAAAAACAATGTACTGCCTTCAAAACATAATTTGGGACTGCAATTCAAACTGCTGAAACATAACTAAACCTGACATGAAGGATGAAAGACCCTGAAAGAAAGATGAAGATATTAACGCACTATCTGTCTAAATGTCCTTTGTAATCTGATATAGGCGTCTCAAATTCATATAGACCTATTTATATCACATGTTACACAAAAGTGGTCTGCATAAAGTAATCATAATATTGATATGTAAACGCGCAATAAATAAGGATTAACACTTTTATAGTAACTTTAATAAATAGTCGAAATTGTATAAATAACGGTGAATATTGGCGTTCCAAAGGTTTTTGCAAAATGCATAATTTATTTAAGTGTCGATTTGTTTGAGACAAATTGAAAGTAATGAGAAGGATCCTTTTAAATACTTAAAGGGATAAATACTTTAAAGACTTAAAGGGATAGTTCGCCCCAAAATGAAAATGTACTTACTTTTTACTTATAATGATTCCAAACCTAGAGTTTCTTTTTTTCCTGTTGAACACACGCACGCACGCACGCACGCACGCACGCACGCACGCACACACACACACACACACACACACACACTTGAAAACCTGCTACCATCAGCTTTCAAAGTAGGAAAACATATACTATAGAAATTAAATGCAGCAGGTTTCCAGCTTTTTGCAATATATCTTTAGTGTTCAACAGAAGAAAGTCAATCAGGTTTGGAACAAGGGTAAGTAAATGACAGAATTTTCAGTTTTAGGTGAACTGTAATTTACGAAAGGTTTTGCTGTATAGACCTACTTAGGTAGATATGCTGCACATGAAAAGTGACGTAGAAATGAAATATGCTAAACTTTTGCTCATCGCTTCGGAAATCCCGTCCATTGGTAGTTAGTTAGCGAGTTTTCTCTTTCTCTCCGTCTCTTTCCCCGCACACACACATGCACACTCTCGCTTTCCCTGTTAGCAGTGTCCGCCTGTGCAGGGCCTGCGGCGCAGTGATTGTGAGACACTCTGCTGGAATTTGGCAGCGTGGCTGCTTTGGATCGGCGCCCCACGCTGACTGTCATTCAGCGGGCCTGCGCGACTCACTGTGCCGTTGGGAAGTGTCGCTCATCCGTGCACTCATTGGCCTTACAAAGCTGATTACAAGCATCAGCGAATTCCTGAAGGCAATGAGAGGCGATGCAGGTGCACGAGAGGGTAAGTTCCTGGTCGGAACATGCGCGGATGTGGCAGAAAGTTGTGAACACCCTAAACTGACTCACTCGCCCAATCACAATCTGAGCTGTAGCTTCGCTGAATTGCTACTTTAAACAGACTGGAAATGAGAACTTTTTTTGTAAAATATGTATGATCAGAAATGGGTTTAAACCATGCTTTGTCTGACGTATAGAATATTGGAGATGTTAATTTGTCAGTCCTTGTAGAATATTTATTTTAGTTTGGTTCACTTTGGTATGTTTAGTTCAACCTCGATTGAAATTTAGTAGCCAATTTGATGGCAATTGTAGATTTTTAAAGTTGTTTATTTTAGACGGTATAAAAGTCCCATTAAAGGCATCCAATGTGGCATAACCAAAATCCGAAAATTTTAGATGTAGTGCTGCAACAAATAACATTCAAACAAATTGAAATTATACGACAAACATACCTCTGTATATTTATATCTCTGACTGTGTGTGAAGGTCACATATTTGGACTTTTAATGAAAACATGCTACATTTTGACAACTTTAAGATATTGATGTCTCAAAGTATACATTTACTTTGAATTCGTTTGCAAATGTTAATATTTCTTCGAACTTTATAACTTTTATGTTACCAGAATTTTAAAATGTTGATCTTTTTATTATCTAACAAATGAGACGAAATTATTGGCCTGCTTTTGTTCACAATCATGTGCGGTTAAATACAGGCTGATTTTAAAAACGTTTTCAGAAAAGAATTACATAAGTGTCCATTCAACCCAAAAGAGGATCTCCAGAGCGATCACTATCATTGGAATCTCTCTATGTCTCTTCTTCCTCAAAGGGAGATCCGTCACCTGAGAGTTGTCACCCCGCTGTCACTTGCTGATTAACGGACAAAGGGGATCCCCCTGACGGTCTATGGCAGCCAGTCACCCAAAACGGACTATGCAAATAGGCCGGAGAAGGCGAGAAGATGGCGAACAGAGCTCTCAATTGTTCTTCGGATTTCACAGCTTTCCGTGCGCAGCTGCAATCTCTGTAGTTACCCAGAGCGCTGTTTTGCATTCGCGAGTTGAAGCCTCGCACGTTTCTGTTTCAGGCAAGTGCAACAGTTGTCCTTAAACAAGCAGAGAGTTTTAAATGGTAATGTTATACGTAAATGTTATTAGGAATGAAAGAGATAAAAAACGAAAATGAACGATTGTCATATTGCGAATAGTCGTCACCGTGTGCGCGCGTGGAGCTGTCCAGGTGCTGAAACACAACATGCTGAAGGTGTGGCTTACGCATTCTTCAACATGCAACGAACTATTGCTTACACTGGGTATGTTTTACTTTACATGTGATATCCACTGCACTAGCCTGCTAATTATGTGTTAGTCAAGCAGGAACAAAAGTACCTGGATACAAAAGCTACAATCACAAAATCAAATAAAACAAAACTAAATTCAACCTAAATTTGAATAAAATATGGAAAAACCATATTTGGACTACTTGTTTGTTTATATTTTACCCAAATTTGGGTTGTAACAACCCAGCATTAATTGCAACTACAATTATAGCTATTAAAATCCAAACTTTCAGGGGATTTTTTTAATTAAGCCTGAAAGAGTTGTCATAACCGTAATGGTGGAGACGTTTAAATCATTAAGTGCTTCGCTGTGATTGACTTCCATGTATTTTAGCAGCTCAAAAACAGTCAATTATGCTGATTGACATGGCAAATATATTCTTATATTGTTTTTTATAGTAATAATAATAAACACACTTGTTTGGTTTATGCCGCAAGAGTTGAATTAACCGAAAGTTTCGCATTTTTTCTTTTTAAGAAATATACAAAGTGGGCCTTACACAATTGTACTTGACGTAAAAAAATTATTAAGTAAAAAAATAAATAAATAATATAAAAATAAATAATAAGTTTATACAATAATAACATTCAAACGATTGTAAAGGGGTTATAGTGTACAAAATTCGCTGAAAAAAGTAGCTACTTTATCATTAGACAAAGTTAGTGATGAAGCCAATGTAGCAAGCTCATTAATAAAGTGTAAAATAGAAGGAGGTTTTCAAAAACCTACATTTATGAATGAAGAATTTTGCAAAGCATAAAAGATTATTAACCAGGCAATGCTGTGTACCATCTTCTTTAGTTACACCAAATTTAACTTGTTAACAGCAAAAAGGGTTTACATAGATATTGACATGAGACATTCTGTCATGTACTATAAGCCCAAAATAACTCTTAAATAGATGCAATTGAAGAAAATATGCTCAGTGGTTTCAATATCACTTCCACAAAATTGAGTCAAATTTTTGTTTTGCACATTCACAGACAATAGCTTACTTCCGCATTGAAGAAAATAAGATAGACAGCCAACACTCAAAAATATTTAGGGCTAATAAATAAATATGTATTCTGATTGTATATCAAATTCCAAGCATTTGGATTGCATACTTTTAAGCTAATCGAACTAATACACTGTGTGATTGATATTTACTAAATGAAACAAATGGAACAAGATTTATGTAACGATACCAATACATGCAATGTGTTTTGAATGCTTTTTATTAATTCATCTGTTCTGTAGAGTATGGAGCTGTGTCAATTTTGCCCCCGGATATTAAGTGAACCAATCTCATAGTCTATAACATTTTCTATAGTTTTGATCAGTTTTCTACAGTTAGATGTATTTATACAATATTCATATCTTTTAACTGGATAATTCTAACAGTATTTGATTTGAACAGATTTAGATCGATCCTATAAGGAATCTGACATACATTTTGAAAAACTGACAAATAAAATCAAAAGGTTACAAACAGCTAATGATAAGCGCCATTGTCATTTTGGAGTGTACTTTAGCATTTATGCTTGGAGTACTTGGGATGCAAAATTTATAAAAATCAAGAGAGAGATATTCACAGGCTTAGACTTACATCATGACTTGTAACAATGTCAAAAATAAAGCTTTTTAGTGGCATTAATGGTTCCGTGAAGAATTATATATATTTATATATTAAGAAGTATTTGTAGGTTTTCTGTAAACCAATGATTTTTTGTTGTGTGTGTGAAGTCATCTCTCTCTCTCTCTCACCCTTACACCATTTGCAATTGACTGCAATTTGCAGTTGGCTGGTGGGTAAAACCTCACCTCTCCTCTGGCTCTTGAATTTGGTTGGTCAGAGCTGCCAAAAAATAAAAGGCTGTAAATTAGCCCAATTTATGATGCCTACTGTGTAATTCAGTGATGCTTCCCATGAAGTGCCAGTGGGTGAGGGTACAGAAAAACAGCCGGAACGTTCTGTTGACCTGTGGGGCAGTTCATTAGCACATAATAACCACTTAATCATGGGATGAAGTCAAAGTCTTCCGTTTTGTCGTGCCATTTGGTGTTTTCTTGGTTAAGTTGAGTTTAGGGTGGCGCATACCCCACTGTGGCCAATGGTCATGATGTCCGAGTGTAGTTGTGTACATGTCTCTAAAGTCTCTCATGGGGATCTGCAATATTTGCACACTCTTAGATTTACTGAACCACATGCATGTTTTTGAGATTCTCCCTCTTGAGACACATTGTCTATCATACTGTGCATAGTGAAATATATCTAATCTGTGGCTTAATGTTTAAAGCTAAAAGATGGAGGAGGAGGACTTACTGTGTGAGATGTATTTTATTGGTTTCTTGGATGACCTAAGGGCAATGAGCAAATTAGATTTTTTTTCAGTGAACTATCCCTGATTTAAAGAATATAGAAATTTGTGATGAATTAAAATAAAAAAAATCTTCTATTTATGTGTTGTAAGAACATGAGCTATTAATCTGCACTTTAAAAAAGTGATTAGTTGACTTTAAATGAGTAAAATAAAATAAATTATGTTACAATGGATTTACTCACTTTTTTCAGTAGTCAACTTGTTGTTTTTAAGGCAAAATGCTAATCAATCAATCATTCAATCAATCAATCAATCAATCAATCAATCAATCAATCAATCAATCAATCAATCAATCAATCAATCAA
>CAIGQZ010032813.1:16484812-16511325 GCA_903798205.1 Danio tinwini
ATATATATATATATATATATATATATATATATAAAATCTATATTCAGATATAATGTGTGCATGAAAAAGGACATTCTGTTATTATTAATATTATTCTGACAAAAATGACCATTATACTTTGTAACAAACTAGCTATATCCATAACTCGGACATTCTCTGTTGCATGACGGGCAATCAAACACATGCACGTGTTTCCCAGAATTCAACGCTTCACTGGATTGAACGCATGAGCATACATTGAGGTTAAAAAGCACCAGAAGGCACCTACCCACGAGAAGCTTGGAGTAACCCTCAAAACGCTGGTCTTGATGGACTTTGACATCACCTACTCTCTCTCTCTCTTTCTCGCTCTCTGTCTTGGATGATGGTTAAAATGGTGAAATGAGCGACGGGGTTCATCGTGACAACTGAATGACAGTGAAGAAAACACATGCGAGGAAAGGGGTCAAGATGAAGAGATGATGATGCTCCGGGGATTCAAGACTACAATCCGGAGTCGGTGTGAGAAGCAAAAAAAATAAATAAATAAATTAGAGAAGAATGAAACAGGTATGAAATGGAAAGGAAAGAGTCATTGCAAATGATTGTTAGTTGAGTTTATTTCCATATTCATTTCTGCTGAGTTCAAATGTGATTGGAATTAAGGATGTGTTCACACTTGATGTGATCACTAAATGTGGGATGCAGTGGGACTTAAGTATGAATGCAACTTGAACCAAAGAAATCTAAACAAGCCAGAATTCAGTATGTCGATTTTCAAGAGGCTACCATAAGATGAACAGAATTGATAGTTAAAAACAGGCCGCAGAAATGCTGTCCCTTTGCCATAGAACTTCATTTATTTTTGACAGAGTTTTCTGAACTTGATTTAACTCGTATATTTATACACATTTTAAATGTTCAGTAATCTTTCCACAAATACATATATACATTCATTCATTTATTTTCTTTGGCTTAGTCACTTATTCATCAGGGGTCGCCACAGCGGAATGAACTGCCTACTTATCCAGCATATGTTTTACACAGCGGATGCCTTTCCAGCTGCATCCCAGTACTGGGAAACATCCATACACTCTCATTCACACTTATACACTACGGCCAATTAATTCAATTCACCTATAGCGCATGTCTTTGGACTGTGGGGGAAACCAGAGCACCCAGAAGAAACCCACGCCAACCTGGGGAGAACGTGCAAACTCCACACAGAAATGCCAACTGGCCCAGCCTGGACTTGAACCAGCGACCTTCTTGCTGTGAGGCGACAGTGCTAACCACTGAGCCACTGTGTCGCTCTAAAATATATATTATAAAGCCAATTGTTTTTTATCGTTATGGCTCATTTCCATTTTGGTACAGTACAATTTATGCCCGTTTCTACTGTCAGAAGTACCAAAATAGCCAACTGTACTCTACCACTTTTTTGGCACCCTTTCATATAGGTGGCTAGCACAGCAGTATATGGTACCAAAAAGGTGGAGCTAGACTCGCTGCTGAATGCTGATTGGTTTGCAGAGAATCATCACTTGCACGTTTAAAAAGCCAACCATTCACGTGTTGCATCTAAAACGTGAAAAGTGCTACTTTTGCCACTTAATCTCAGTATTTTCCACTTTGGAAATAATGATCTTAGCTTGCAAAATACTCAATATGTGAACGGTCTGTATGGCTTTTTTCTTTGGGCAAGAACTGATCGCTTTTTTCTGGCTACCTACTAAGTAAAGGTACTGTTGGCAGTGGAAAACAAGCCTGATCAGGGATATTCATAGCAAATAGTACTGTACTGTACTGAGCCGTACCGCTCATACTCAGGCCTAAAAATGACAGTGTGAACACTAAGTGAGCTAATACTAAATGAATCTTTTTTTTTTTTGGTCTGAACCAAAGGAATCATACTACTGGTGTGAAAACACTTATGCTGCGTCCCAATTTGCAGACTATCCGTCCTAAATAGTATTTAAAATAGAATTAGTGTCCCAATCTGTAGTATGTTGAAAAGAGTATGTCAAAGGTTTCTGGATGGTGTACTATTTCTGGTAAAAATTCAAAGTGTAGAACTGTCCATACTCTCTTTTAGGACATAGTATAAGTATGTGAACTGGGACGCAGCATTAAACCAGCCGATTCGAATGTTATCACTAAATGAATGGTCATCAGTGGTTATCAGCTGATAGATATGAGTCAGTAGGGACCTACTAAAAGGCTGTTATCATCCATTCACATAGTTAATCGCTATAGATCACATACGGCTATGGCCGGAAGTTAACGAGAATTATTTAAATTGTTTATTAAATTTCCAATTAATTATATTTTATTAATGTCTACTCCTATACCCCAACCCTAAACCCAACCATCACAGTAATGTAAAAACAGATCTGGATGTAGAGTCTTCTCTATTAGTATAGCTCATTAACCACGTGGATGGAGGATAACAGCCTTCTGAGACTACTAGTAGGCGCAGAAAGCCCCTACTGGCCCATATCTATCAGCTAATAACCACTGATAATGCCCATTCAATCGAGTGATAACATTCAAATCGGGTGATTAAACTGAACTGCATTCACAGCAGATTCCATTTCAATTAAACTCAAATCAATGTAAATTCAAATTAACATTGAGTATTGGATGAATATGGAAATGAATGTTTATGAGAGTGTTACGTTAAACAGGTGAGTAACCAGGAACATTTCCTAGAATTCATTTAAAATGACTCATTTTCTGTGTCCTGCACAGGAGATCACAAAGGAGTCATTCTGTGCTCAGGACAGGCCGACCTTAATTTGGCTGCTAGATTAATGAGTTGTTTGTGAAGAGACTTATTTATCAGTAAATCAGTAATGTGCAACACAGAGATGAGAGCAACCCAGCACAGGGCTCCAACATAATTACATTAATACAGACAAAAGGCAAATAAGACATTACAATCATAAAAATACGCTGACAAAGATATTAGTTTTTGAACCAACACATATGTTACATTTCATTCAGTGTTTTTTTTATCCTCAGGAGCCCCGGGCTGTGTTGGTGGCACCGGAAGATGACGAATACTACATTTCTCCACATCTCTCCATCTTCAGCTGGTGCAATGTCAACTTAAGGCAGTGTGGTGGGAATCTTCTAATGCCGTCAAACACTTTCTCTCTTTGAGCATAAGGCAACTAACGCACATTCATACACTCCATATTTTACAACCTTTGGTTCCAAACTGCGGTGTAAAAGATGGGAAACATTAGCATTAAGGCAGAACAGTTTAGCTAAAGTGGCTAGCCTAGCCTTTAGCATCCTGTGTCTGGTTCTACGCTACAAAAACTAAAAGACTGACTATAGGGAACGATCCAACTTTAAAGCAAATGGTCAAGCAGCTAGAAAAGAGTAACTGGTTGTCATGATGACACGACGTCAATGGTTTTTAAAAACTTTGGAGTAGCAGATAGTACTTTTGTTTTTTGAAAGTTAAAGGATAAAACATAATGACAGTCCAGTTACAATTTGCCTTCTTGTAGTTGTCTAACAAAGGCCTACGTACACACAAACACACAGACACACACTCCTAGTTTGCTCTAGCAGCAGAAATGGCCAAATGTAGCCACTTACAATGCATTCAGACAAAGACAAACGAAGCCTACGGAGTGTTCCTCGATAACAGGTTTGCACAAAGGCAACACCAGTTTGTTCTATAAAAAAAAAGTAGGACAAGAAAAGAGAAGGAGCACGGGGTTTAAAAAAAGGGAAGGAGAGACGACAGAGAACAAAGAAAAGAAGAACAAAGAAAAGAGGACGGTCAGTTTTCAGAGCAGCCATTTTAACTGTCATCCACATTCATATTTAGTGGTAGGGGCTTGAGATTTGAGATGGAAAGATTTGTGCTACTACTGCCCAGTGTGGTTTTTCAAGTAATTTTTCAACTAGGGTAGGTGAGCGAACACATAAACCCACAGTGTAAAGGGAACAAGCTCTCATGTTTTAAACATACACACCATGAAAACAAGGTAAATGGGTCCCAAGGCAGCTAAGCGCAGTACTGTTTAGCCTTCCTCCAGCCCACACAATCAATGATCGCGCGTACACTATCCACTTGTCAATGTTTAACAAGTGTTTCCGGATCCAAACCTTCCATCTGCAACACACTGTACTAATACATTTGGGAAAATAAGCATTTAGCACGTCATGATTTTTTTGGGGAATAATAATTCTGTTGACATAAAATTGAAACAGATTTTGGTACAAAATCCAAACAATAAAAACATAAAAATAAAACAAAAACAAAAAAAATCTGAAAAACGAGTTGTGTAGTAACAGTGGAATGACACAAGGAGAAAGTACTGAACTACTGAAATGTATTTAATACCTTATATAAAATGCTGTTTTTTAGGTGATGGCAGCTTAAAGACATGTCTCATATAGAGAATAAAGTCACATTAATTGCTCAGGTGTAATTGTTTTCCACAGACTTCAACAGAGCATAAAAATCTTGATGGTTCTGTGGATCTATCAAATCTGATCTTTGTTTTGTATTTTCTATTGGATTCAAGTCAGGTGATTGGCTGGGCCATTCTACTGCTTGATTTTCTTTCTCTGAAAGCATGTGAGAGTTTCCTTGGCTGTGTTTTGGATCATTTGTCTTGCTGAAATGTCTAGCTTGGTTTTATCTTCATCATCCTGGTAATGTAGATGTTGGACTGAAGCAACTGATATTATTTTACAATGACAAAGAGCAGAGGGTTGCTAAATAACTACTGAGAAATTTCAGCTGCTGTCTGGGCTTTCACTGCCTTTCCACACCTCGCTTTCTTCATGTTTTTCTTCAACACCTCGTGTTCAATACTTTTTTCCCTGTGTCATTTTATTTTGTTACACATAACTTAATTTGTAAACTAATTAATATTGTTTTCTTTGCATATATGGATTTCTATAGTTGTTACCAACATCTGGTGAAAATTTCAAGTCAACAGCACCTTTAGAAATATGTTTTCTGAGAAAAATGGTGCTGTTCAATACTTATTTCCCCCACTTTATATGCTCACAGTGTGCTGTAACACTATTGAAAATCATAAGCGTAATGTTTATATCCATGTCTAATTTCAGGTGGAATGATTCATCTTTTATAAATCGTTCGAATACTAAAAACTCGGATGCAGTGACTATAGTAAACCATAACATTGTAAAAAAATTTTTTAACCAAATCACTATTGAGATTTAAGTTTTCACAACTGAAATGAATTGAAGCCTGGACCCGGAAACAATATTCCCAACCTGATCTCGCGAGCAAAAGTAACTCTTTTTCATTTTGTCATTTTAGTGGCTAATTCGTATTAATTTCTTACGAGTTCAGTTGCACAAAAATGTACAATTTTAAAAAGGAGGCGTGGCACCAAACCCCACCCCTAAACCCAACCGTCATTGGGGGATAAGCAAATCATACTAAATTGTATGAATGAGATCGCTCAAATTCATACAAATTAGCCACTAAATCGAGTTACAAATTGCCGTGAGATTTTGTTGGTATCCCACGTGCAACAACATAACAACCAGGTAGAAACGCACTTCAGTGTTTCGGTTTTTTGAATAAAGGGTAACAAGTAAAATTGGGAGACCAATCTTGGCATAATCGAGGCTGATTTTGATTATATAACTAGGCTATTTGTTGATCATACAGATGTCTCGGGCCCCGGTGCGGTGTAAGCATAAGCTGCCCCGGAGAATCGAGGGCTTTCTCCTATTCGGAGGAAGGAGCTGAAGGTGCAGTAGTCAGGCTTGCCCCCCCAGTAGGTACACATGAGTTTTTTGGTAGGGGAGAAGTCAGACCTGCGGTGGGCTTGGTTCTGGCTTTCGTTGCCCCGTCTGTTGTGTTTCCGCGCAGGTGGAGCATGGAGGGAGGACAGCGGGGAGAACTCCGACAGGTGGCCCTTATATAACTTATCTGCATTCTGGAGAACAGAGAGATGGTGAGTTAGCAGGCGGCATCATTATAGGCATGAGAATACAAGTTTGTCACAGCACAAGCTAAAACAACATCAATCCAAAGCCCCAGCAAAAAGCAGTGTAAAACAAGCAAACCTTAGACTTAATATGAAATCACATATCCAAAGGTTACCACATGCACAAATCCAGGCCTAGAAGATGCTAAAGTGATCGATTAAGGATCTGTTACAGGATAAACTGCAGAGCAAAAATTAGAGGGTATTTTTGATATTATTCAAAAATCTAAAATAATGATATTCATAATAATCTATGACTAACTCTTTATTTAAATGGAATTAACACTATATCAGCAAGGAAGTGCTGATAAAAGAAACTAATCCTTACTACAAAAAAATGTCATTTTCAAAGCAAAAACAGTTAGTCTTTGGTTGTATTTTTTCTTTATGGTATTGATTGACTTAATGAATGCTCGATTGAGTGACTTACTGATTGGTCAAATGATTAATTGATTGATTGATTGATTGATTGATTGATTGATTGATTGATTGATTGAAAATTTACTATTCAAAACACTTAAGAGACATCTAAAAAAAGTATAAAAATTTCTTGTTCCTTTCTTTTAAAGTTTGCAGGGCAATATAATCAGTCCACGTTGTTCATACATGTTGTGCAGTTCACTCAGTAACAGAATTGACCATAAGCATGTTGTAGGAATGGACATTTAGATACAAATGGCAACATTATCACACAGTTAGACACACTATAACACATAGCAAAAAAAAAAAAAAAATACTGATGCATGCATGTATGAGAGTTAAAAGGTATGTCAAGTCTGCTGGCTGTATTTGTGTATGTAAGAGCCCACAGTCCCATATTCTTTTAGCTGCATATACAGCACAGCACACACCTGAAACCACAACCCAATCTCTCAAATCTGAAGCTTCAAAACCAACCCAAACCAGTCTGTAGGTTTCACACCAAACACCAGACCCACACGGATGCACCAAAGACTTTAAATCCAGCTCCTTTTCTCTGGAAGAAGCCAATTAGCAAGACTCTAGACTTCTCAGATTGACTCTGAGAAGTCCAGAGCTGCGTTTATGAGCGGAGTGTGGATTAGTTCTTTCTGGCTTTAGTGTTTTACCATCGGGCTGCTAGGCTTCAGTGGTGCTCTGAACTCCATCTAGCAGAGAATCATGAATGTTTGTCTCAACCCTTTCAAAGATCCTGTCAGCCCTCATTCTCTGTGAAACATCACACACACACAAACAGACTCAGTTGTGGCATCGCAGATCAATGTTTTGACTTGCTGGAACAGAAAGTACAGCAGCAGAAAATGCATTTGCAATTACACAACTTCAGATCTGCAACATAAATTACAAATAGAGACATGCACATTTCATGCATGTGGTGAGGTCATAGAAGACCTGAAGATGGACGGAGACACCACAGGGTGCTGGAGTCAGTGTTATTGGCATGCTAGTTTCCGCTTGTCAGACCTAGTCTTGGGCCTCATGTGGTTGGTAGCACTGCTAATTCCCCATGTTTTATATTAGCTAGCAGCTAACATCAACATTTAATACATTTAAAAGGAGTTCAGTTCACTTTCAAACACCAGCGAATGTCTAAACTCACGATTGTGATCTGATATGGATTCTGATCACTGTGAGGGGGAAATATAATGATGTGCCATGCTAAAGGCTACTTATGCTAACACTTGCTGTGATAACTAATGCACGCTATGTCCTGTATATGAAAATACCACTTGGAGTACTTAAACAAATCATATATGACTGTAGTCATGTATTTGGTTTCTTTTATAATCTGTCACTTCCCTATGCCTTTGTTGATATGGAACTTAAGCATTCAGAAAGGGTTAATTAGAAAACTAATTAAAAGCAACAGACTTGCTCATTTTTAAAAGTAGTCAACTAATCATTTTAAAAGCAATGGGTTTACTCAATTTAAGCAAAGTCAACTAATTGGTTTAAAAGCAACGGATTTACTAATTTTTTAAGTAAAGTCAACTAATCGCTTTAAAAGCAACGGGTTTACTCACTTTTTAAATAAAATCAACTAATTGCTTTTAAAAGCAACACGTTTACTCACTTTTAAAGTAAAGTTAAAATTGCTTTAAAAGCAAGGGGTTTACTCACTTTTTAAAGTCAACCTATCATTTTAAAAGCAGTGGGTTTACTCAATTATTTTAAGCAAAGTCAACTAATTGCTTTAAAAAGCAACAGATTTACACATTTTTAAGCAAAGTCAACTAATCGATTTAAAAGCAATGGGTTTAGTCACTTTTTAAAGTAAAATCAACTAATCGCTTTAAAAGCAACGGAATTACTCACTTTTTAAAGTAAAATCAACTAATCGCTTTAAAAGCAACTGAATTACTCACTTTTTTAAGTCAACCTATCACTTTAAAAGCAGTGGGTTTACTCATTTTATTAAGTAAAGTCAACTTATCACGTTTAGTTTTTAGTGTGTGAGCCTCTTTTGTTGCTTTTACTTAAAGAATTATGGTAGTATAAAATTATACAACAATATAAATTGACAAAAAAGCTATTTCATGGTTAGAATAAATAAAACTGCTCATTTGTTCTAAACATAAAATCATGATATTAGTATATTTCTAAATTTCTGATTTCCATCTTGGACTTAAAAGCGTTAATGATGTTTTTTGGTATAGTTCTGGGATCCCAAATAAAGGGATTCAGAGAATCAGTGACTAAAATAGTGAATATTTTTAATTTTTTTGTGGAATAATGATGAATACTCGCATTGTAAAATGATCAGCAAGTCATGACAACATTGATTGTTTATTTTGATTAATTGAAAAACTTTTTATTTGTTATACAAAATTCAGCTTGATGTTTTAAGTCAGTTTAATTAATATAAGTTAAAACGACTTGTAAAATGAATTTTATTCAACTTAAAAACTTTAAGGCAGCAATAAATTTTTCATAGTGTGTTTGTTTGAGCTGCACTACTGTCACAAATGAACAAATAACTTGTTTTTATCGTAAATGACCGGTCATGCGCTTTGTCGATGCTGGAGACCAAACAGTTTTGTTTGTTTTGCTACGTTGATTCATCTTCCCTGCTGATGAATGACTTTGCTCCCCTAAAATGTGTAATGGTGCTTTTTAGAGGCATAATAATAAACCACATTGGCCCAACAGTGGAAGCACAGCATGATTTTGGCCTTGCTGAATGATCTTAGAGACTATTGGCCCTAATCCCCCCAGAGTAAGCCCTGGTTTTGCACTGGTCCGACAGTGGAATAGCAGCTATTACACACAGACACACACACACACACACATGCAGAGAGAGAGTTCACCTCCGGCTCAGTTCAGAAACTGACACTGCTGGAGGTCTGGGAGAGCATAAAGATGGTGGACTGTTCAGCAGTGACACACTGCCGCTTTGTCTGCCGTCACCACAGGTCAGAGGTCAAGGGTTAAACACACAGGGTAAAGGGAAGGTCAAGGGTCAGAGAGGCAGAGGAATGAATAAGAGAGGGTTTAGAAAGGTTAACAAGCCGACGGATCCTCACAGATTAATAAAGCGCTTTCAATACATTTTCTTTCATTTTGCTTTCTGGAGAAACAAGTGTTAGTGTTGGCTTAACTTCTGTTGTTGTTGAATTATTATTAATGTTAAGTAGACAAACATTACAAATAGTTTTTAATAACTTACTTATGCAGAAGTACTAAATTACTGAAAATAAACCAAGGTAACAATAATGTTATTTATAAAACCTAATAAAAAAAAACTAATAAGAAAACCAACGAAAAATTTTCAAAATGGGGAATACTAAAACAAATAGATTAATAAATGAAAAAAAAAAATCTTTTATTAACCCTAATGCAAAAGGCGAAGATAAATTAAAACTACAAAAGGTTAATTAAAAATATAAACAAAATAATTTTTTTAAAATGATACTACGATAATATTACATTTACTAGCTTTCATAAGCTAACATGACAATTGCAGTATCTACTAGTTTAATGTTCATTCATAAATTATATATATTAAATGTTTCTTTATTCATAATGCATTCATGCTAATATGCAAAATGTAAAATAACATATATGAACATTGTAAATGTAGTGTTCATAGAGTTTCATGATACCTAAGACATCAAATATTGTATTCAAATATTACTTCATATAGAGTCATAATGAAGAATCACAATAAGATAAATAAATAACTACGTTTTAAACTGTAAAAAACAACAACTAAATTTGCAGTTTTCCGTATTTTGTGATTTCATGTTTATATATATATATATTTTTTTTTTCCCTGTTTATTTATGCTTTTGCATAATTATGGAGGATGAAACTTGCAAAAAAATAAATAAATAAAAAAGCTAATAAATAATTTATTTAATTTATAAATCCATAAATTCCTGCATATATAAAACAATAAATAATTATGCAAATAAATAAATACATATATATATATATAAAACACAAATTCTTGCATACAATAAATATATGAATAGCGCAGGCAGATTAATAATTAAATAAATTACACAGATGTTGGGGGAGTAAGAAAATGCTAAACTGAAAGTAGATTTCCCCCCCCTTTCACACCGCACTATTAATTATTTATATATTTATTTATGCAGGAATTTGTAGATTTATATATACATTCATTTATTTATTTGCCTAGTTATTGTTTTATTTATGCAGGAATTTGTAGATTTATACATACATTTATTTATTTATTTGCCTAGGTATTGTTTTATTTATGCAGGAATTTGTGTATTTATTTAGTCATTTATTTATTTGCATATTTATTTATTTATTGTTTTATTTCTGCAGGAATTTGTGTATTAATTAATTTATTTGCGTATTTATTATTTTATTTATGCAGGAATTGTGTATATATTTATTTATTTGCATATTTATTCATATGTTGTTTTTGCAGGTTTCGTCCTCAATACATAATGGGACCTTAATCTTTCTGAAAGTCCAAAAAAAGGTACTTTAATTAACATTTTTAATAGTTTAAAGTGATATATAGAGGCCGGTTTTGTAGGAGCCGTTTATTTTTTTTATTTAAAGGTTTGTGTTGTTAATCATGATTTCTTTCATTTTGGAGATATGCACCCCCTGCAGGCCAGAGGACGCTTAAAAGCCTGGGAGATGGGCCTGCTGGGAGCACATGGTCTTTAGACCTTACCTTCAGTGTGTTTTATGGCCAAAGTTGATTTAGTTTATTTGCTATCAATTTTGTGTTCAAATTAACTCTACAATAAACAGCAACAAATGAAGACTTGTAATTCCATGTACTACTTCTAAGGAAGCGTTTAAACCCCTCAGCAGACCCAATGTGGAATTTTGATTGAAGATAGTCACAACAGTCTGGGCTGGTGTTGTATATTATAGTACAAAAGCCTTGTAATAAACTGCCAGTGCATTTTCTGTTATTTTACAGACTTGTTTGTCTAAATATATATTTTTATATATATTACATTACTTCAAACTACTTAAATGTCCATAAAAGTCAATTTGTTAAACTGTAGAGCTGAATTTTCAACATCAAAAGTCTACAGAGCAGATATGAAGGTCCCATAATGCAATTCACAACCGCAAATAAATGAAAAACACAAAATATGGAAACAGTTTATTAATTTCTAAATCAACATGTAATTTCTTAATAAACATTTTTATCTTGTTTTTGACTGAAGTCAAAAATCGATAACAAATAAAATCTTGATATATCACATATTATTTGTAGTTAAATATATTGTTGAAGTCATATGAAACGGTAAGATTAATAGATAGTTTAATAAGGAAGGCGAATGAGAGGAAAAGCATCACACAGGTTAAATCTGAGGAAACACAGTTCATCACTCACACACACACATATTAAATTTCCTAATGAAAATTTCTTTGACATAGTATGCTTACATACTATGTGTACCGAGAAAGTAAAGTACACAATATACAATATGGGGTCATATATTGTTCCACAAAAGCCGACAGGTGAAATATAATCATTGAATGTCTCCAAGAGTCATCCAACGTAAAAAGCAGATCCAGAATCCACTTACATCAAGCACACTGGCAATCAGGCCCACGCAAGTGTACATCTGGAGATCAGTTAGTAGCCGTTATCACACACTACAGCACTGTTGAGCTGCTGCACATCAATACTCATTTAAATAATGCTAATGTTTCTTTTTAAATGGCCTGCATGGCTGTTAGTAGAGGTTTATGCCATTTTTGCATTAGCTTTTAGAGGTCAGTTCAAGGGATAGTTCACTCAAAATTTAATCTTCCTTTATTTGTTCCAAATCTGTTTGACAGAATAGTTATAGCACTCTTTTTGTTTGTAAAAATTAGACATCACCTACTGTAGGGCCTAGTCAAAGTCCTGACCTGAATCCAATTGAGATGCTGTGACAATAGTGAGTAAATTCATTCATTCATTCATTTTCCTTCGACTTAGTCTCTGATTTAGCAGAGGTTGTCACAGCGGAATGAACCGTTAACTATTCCGGCAAATGTTTTATGCAGCGGATAACCTTCCAAATTTTTTTTTATATATATTACTACAATAACACAAAAACAAAAATCTAAAAAGTCAAATGTTGGACTGAAATAAATTAAAATAGTACTAAAAATAAGTTGAATACTAAAATACTAAAATTGGAAAAGCTTTAATAAGTAAGAAATGCACAAAAAAACTAAAATAAAACAAACATTTTAAAAAATTACAATATATTTTTATTTTTTATATATGGAGGTCAGTTTAATACACTTCAGCTGTTTAAAAAACCCCAGAAACATTAGACATGATTTGAAACAATACAAAAAAGATTTTTATCCCTCACAGTTTTTGAGAAGATTTCTTTCCCATCAACTTAACCATGACATTTTCCCAAACTAACAGTCATGACACTTTCTATTATTTCCTTTTGAATATACAGTTGTTCTATCAGTCCAGACTCATCTGTCAGCTGTATCTCCACATGTAGGCAGTGAGATGTGTGTCGTACCTGGATTCTTTCAGTGGTTGTTGGCCACAGAGCTCTGCACAGCACTTTCTTCAGCACATCAGGCAGCAAACTGACGATAATGAGCAGAATAATACTGAGCCACGCAGGACCACTCGACAACATCTGCATGAACACGTAGTACATCCTCTGATAGTTGAGGAAAGGCCTGGAAATAACACAAAAGCAATGCACTAATTAGTCTTGATGGAAATGTATAAGCAAATTAGCACAAACCCCAAACAAGCGACAATGGGAGTGGAAAGTTTTGCAAGAGATCTACTTACAGAACAGTGTAAATTACCAATGATGTTTGAATAGTTTTATATTATGTGTATTACCGAATGGTCTGCCACATGCTCTCTGATCTGTTACACGATGCCAAGTGCAAAATAGATGAAAACATGCTTTGTAGGGCATTAAATAATGGAGCGAATGCCAGTAAACTGACCAGCACAAACCTTAGTAAAAATGCTCTTTCTCTTAAATATTTTCTCTTTCTCTCATATATTTTGTGCCTGAAAGGGAAACACCTACACATTAAGCACTAAGCACACTGAAAAAAAGATTTACTTGAAATACATTTACATTTTAAATAAATAAATAAAATATATTTTAATACCTAATAAAAAGTTGTTCGTAGTTCATGATGATTATTTACAGTTTTGAATTGCATTATGGGACCTTCTGTTCCCAAAATTTTGATGTTGAAAATGTAACTTTTCAAAAATGTTTTTATTTACATTTTTGTAGTACACAAATACTGTATATACATTTATAGAGAAAAACAAAATGAAGACTCTGGAGTGGCCTAGTCAAAGTCCTGACCTGAATCCAATTGAGATGTTGTGGCATGACCTTAAAAAAGGCAGTTCATGCTCAAAAACCCTTCAATGTGGCTGAATTACAACAATTCTGCAAAGATGAGAGGGTCAAAAATTCCTCCGCGGCGTTGTAACAGACTCAATGCAAGTTATTGAAAATCAGTATTAAAAATAAGAAATCAGTAAAAGGCAAACACTTTTTCACACCACTGTATACAATAACTGAAAAAGTAAATATATTGTTTTGTTTTTGGAGAAGAGATCAAGATCCCATAATGCAATTCGAAACCGTTAATTAACATGGGTAAGTAAAACACCCATGAATTATGAGCTATAGGCAACAGATATATATTTAGTGTATTTTGGTCATTTTCCTTTAAAAATATCTAAATATTCTTAATTAAGATACAATTACTTTGGTCAAAGTTACTGAAGTCAAAAGAAATAAAAACAAGCGTTATTTTATTTTTATTTTTTTTAATAAAGCTTAAATTGGTATGTTTATTTTACTTCTTTTGAAGATAAGGTCTCTTAATTTTAATATACGTAAACACGTCACTATTATCACTTTATTTAATAAACAGATAAAGGGAACATTTACATGACTGTACTAAAAGTGGTAATGATTTTCCATTGTTTTATGACAATTGTCAAATGCTGCTGTCATAAAATGAAAGGCCAAAATGCATAAAGGTCTGTTTTTAGTTAAAATCAGTGTTGTATAAACAGAATACTGACATTTTGGTAAATGAAAAGAAGCCAAATAAAGACGAGGAAAATTGTTTTGTTTAGTGAATCCTAACACTAACATTAAAACACTAGCTATGTTTCCATCCACCTACTTTTTATGAGCATTTTGGAAATGGTTGATGGAAATGCCAAGATGCGCATCAATTTTGAAAATGCGCATAACTGAGTAGGATAATTTTTTTATTCGATAAGAAAAGATGCGCATAAACTATGATGCAAACACTTTTACTGAACAAATTACAGTATGTGCATTAAAAAAGTCATGTGATTTTCTTATAAGAGATTATATGATGATAAAAATGTGTGTGAATGGACAAACCAACAGGCTGAGCACATTATAAAACATCTCAAATGTTTTAGTCATTCTAAAATGCCTTAACTGTTTCAGTATTAGTGTTATTGTATTATTAATTACCTCCAGATTTGTCAAGAGCATCTGTGCTCCGCGTCTCACGCCTTCAAATGCCACCACGCGTTCATTGTGTGTCGGCATTGTTTTCTTAGGTGCAAGTCATTTATTAAAGAAGGAAAAGACTCACGCAGCTTCTCTTATTGCAGCAAATTCTGTTTTTACTTTTGATATTTGGCGGCAGTTTATTAGGAAGTGGCGATTTTGTTCATTTTGACTAATTGGATGGAAACGCTGCTTTATTCGCATGTTTTTTATGCGATATTGCAGTTTTGCGCATACATTTAATTTATATCTCTGGATGGAAGCATAGCTATTGTTTCCATTGATGCTGTTGATGATAATCTTGATATGAAACCGTACCAAATGATGCCTCCCCAGAGCAGGGAGAAGATGACATAGAAAAGCAGAGAGCCCCATATGACAAAGTGGTTGATCCATGTCCAGTAATGTGTGTCCAGTGCAAGCTAAAACACACACACAGACACACACAGAGAGAGAGAGAGAGAGAGAGAGAGAGAGAGATACAGCTGGTTAAATTGACACTACATGACAACGTTTACGATCATAACACATGCAGTTTCAGGTGTATTACCTTTAGCGTGACCGTGAACACCAGGACAGTGAACACAAGTGTGCCAAAAGTCCAGTTTCCAAACATCTGGAACAGAAAAATATTGAAAAAGGCAAAAAGAGATTGACACGAATGTACAAACAGCCTCTTGAATGAGTGTTAGTGAACAGCTTTACAAAATACACGGCATTATGATGCTAAGAAATGTTCTGCCTTATTATAAACAATTCAGGAAGCACTTTATTTTACAGTCCTGATCTGCAAATACTTGCTTTGAGTTTATAATAATAATAATGAATATTATTAATATTTTTATTATTATTATCATTAATAATGAAAATTAACTCAGTCTTATACATTTTCTACCTGACTACCACAAAACAAAATATTAAAACCAAATATGATATTAAAATATAAGCATATAAGCAAAGCTAAACAAGAAATATTAGACTAAAATTAATATTAAAATAGCATGAGATGTTGGGGGAGACAGACGGACCATAATGGGTTAAAGCTTTGCATGAACGTATACATTTAGGAATATTATACGAAAACAAATATTATGTTATAAAAGATTTCATCCGTTTATTTTATGTATAATGTAATTATTAATTTAATGTATTATTTTAGTTTTCAAATGTCACATTTACTATTTTACACATGTATTATTATTACACTGAATATGACTAATTGCAAGTTTAAATGTTACATATTATAATACACAAGTTGTTACATTTTTACATTAATATTACTTTTTTATTAATGCTGAATAACTACTGAACCAAACACACACACTCACCGGCCACTTTATTAGGTACACCTGTCCAACTTCTTGTTAATGCAAATTTCTAATCAGCCAATCACATGGCAGCAACTCAATGCATTTAGGCATGTAGACATGGTCAAGACGATCTGCTGCAGTTCAAACCGAGCATCAGAATGGGGAAGAAAGGTGATTTAAGTGACTTTGAACGTGGCATGGTTGTTGATGCCAGACGGGCTGGTCTGAGTATTTCAGAAACTGCTGATCTACTGGGATTTTCACACACAACCATCTCTAGGGATTACAGAGAATGGTCAGAAAAAGAGAAAATATCCATTGAGTGGCAGCTCTGTGGGCCCAAATGCCTTGTTGATGCCAGAGGTCAGAGGAGAATAGCCAGACTGGTTCGACTGGTTCAACAGTAACTCAAATAACCACTTGTTACAACCGACTCTCAACGCACAACACGTCGAACATTGAGACAGATGGGCTACATCAGCAGAAGACCACACTGGGTGCTAATTCTGTCAGCTAAGAACAGAAAACTGAGGCTAGAATTGGCACAGGCTCACCAAAATTGGAGAATAGAAGATTGGAAAAACGTTGCCTGGTCTGTTGAGTCTCGATGTCTGTTGCAACATTCGGATGGTAGGGTAGGAATTTGGCATCAACAACATGAAAGCATGGATCCATCCTGCCTTGTATCAGCAGTTCAGGCTGCTGGTGGTGTAATGGTGTGGGGGATATTTTCTTGGCACACTTTGGGCCCAGTAGTACCAATTGAGTATTGTTGCTGACCATGTCCATCCCTTTATGACCACAGATGGCTACTTCCAGCAGGATAACACGCCATGTCATAAAGCGCGAATCATCTCAGACTGGTTTCTTAAAAATTACACTACTCAAATGGCCTCCACAGTCAGCAGATCTCAATTCAACAGAGCAACTTTGAAATGTGTGCAGCCAACAAAATCTGCAGCAACTGCAAGATGCTATCATGTCAATCAACATGGACCAAAATCTCTGAGGAATATTTCCAGTACCTTGTTGAATCTATGCCACAAAGGGTTAAGGCAGTTCTGAAGGCAAAAGGGGGTCCAACCTGGTACTAGTAAGGTGTACCTAATAAAGTGGCCGGTGAGTGTACAGTATATTTCACCAATATTTTCACAAAGGTTATTTGAAACATTAAAGGAGACACTTACAAATACAATTTGCTTACATTTGTACATTATTTAATAAATGTAGACCCTACAATAAAGTGTCTCAACTTTAACCCTAAGTATTCACAGCACACTCATGAAATGTTCAATCTCAATTGGTAAGAATCAATTGCATTACATCATTATTTTCATAGTGCTGTAAATGATGCACTTCAGTGTCATCCAGCATTGTTTTATAAATGATGTCACATGTGTTTTATATGTGGTCTATAAAAGTATCATAAATAAATAGTGAGCTTAAAGGATCCATTAGCATGTTGTAATGGATTTAGAATTAGCGCTGAGGCTCAGTAAAGCTCTGCTGGGTGTTGTGTGTGTCTGGTATTTGCTGGATTTGATGTCTCATTGTTTAAAATCTTGGCAAACGGATGAATTCAGACACAATAGATTTCTCTTCTAGAAACTGATGGGTAGCGCTGCTGATGACACGATGCAAAAACAACATCCACACTACAATACAAGCCTTTTTATACCATCACTGGATGTTTACCTTCAAAAAAACTAATTAAAAACAGGTCAAAGGCTGACTGTCACTGACTGCTTTTATAATGTTGAACAATATATATAATGTTGATAAGTACAGTAACTGGTTTAACGAAAGGAACATATAAAGACACACAATAAATGTCAACAGGTTTGAAGGAAATGCTTTGACTTACCTTGATGTGCAATTGAAATGAATTTAGTGTTAAAATAACATGTCAAGGGCAAATGATTTTTTAAGGATGTTGTGAGACTTTTTTTAAAGTACAAATTTGATATTTCAGTTAAAAAAAGAGAAAGGAGATTCTGTTGTTTCTGCCATTTTCCACAAATAGGATAAAGAAAGTGCACAAATAGTTTTATTTTGTTTAACCTAAACAATGGTGAGTGAAAAAATGTGTTTAAACTTAAGTGTTAATCATCAAAGAGGTAGAATGAAATACTTTTTATTTATTATATACAACCCTGCAAGCAAACTTAGGATGTTTTAAGTGACAATAGAAGTGATGTGAGTGTTTTCCAAGCAATTAATCTTTATTAAAGTTCAATTAACATTTAAATGGATAACAATAATAATTGTAATAGTTTTTATTTTATTAGTTTTATTTTATAAATAGCTTATATATATATATATATATATATATATATATATATATATACAGTTGAAGTCAGAATTAATAGCCCCCGTGATTTATTAGCCCCCCATTTTATTTTTCCCCCAATTTCTGTTTTCAACACATTTCTAAACAGTTAATAGTTTTAATTACTCATCTCTAATAACTGATTTATTTTATCTTTGCCATGATGACAGTAAATAATATTTGACTAAATATTTTTCAAGACACTTCTATACAGCTTAAAGTGACATTTAAAGGCTTAACTAGGTTTATTAGGTTAACTAGGCAGGTTAGGGTAAGTAGGCCAGTTTTTGTATAAAGATGGTTTGTTCTGTAGACTATCGAAAAAATATATAGCTTGAAGGGGCGAATATTTTTGACCTTAAATTGATTATTATTATTTTTTAAACTGCTTTTATTCTAGCCGAAATAAAACAAATAAGACTTTCTCCAGAAGAAAACATATTATCAGACATCCAAAATTTCCTTGGTCTGTTAAACATCATTTGGAAAATTTTTAAAAAAGAAAAAAAATTCAAAGGAAGGCTAATAATTCTGACTTTACATATAATTTAATATAAAAATATATTATATAATATATTGTCCAATAACTTGTCTAAATAACATAACTTGCCTAGTTAACCTAATTAACCTACAGTACTTAAGCCTTTAAACTGCACCTTAAGCTGAATACTAATATCTATCAAAATAACTAAAACATCATGTACTGTCATGATGACAGACAAAAGAAATTAGTTATTAAAGCTATTACGTTTAAAAAAATGTGTTGAAAAAAACTCCTCTCTCTGTTAAACAGCAACTGGAAAAAAATGGCTAATTATTTTGCAACCCAGGCTCATTATGGTACGTACCCCTGTATACATTTCTGGAGATCACCAAATACATCCCAGGAGGTACTTTTTTGCAGTTTTTGTTTTCGCGAATCCACCAGAGGCCGCTGTGTATGCTTTTTGAGATCTCACATTTCTCTCTGAGTACCATTCGTGCCTGCCCGTCTCGCATAAATCCACCAGAGGCCGCTGTTCACTGACTGACTGACTGACCGATCAACTGACCCACCCTTGTCTTTCCCTGAACCGAACCAAGTGTTTTCAAAAGCACCGATTGACCAGTGCCCACTCATTTCCCTAAACCCAACCGACAGTGTTTTCAAAAGCAATCTAGAAAAAGAAAATCCCTCGCGGTTGCCTGCTTTTATAATGTTTTCAGATTTCACTTCATTCTAAAGCTGTTATTTACTTGTTTATTTTATTTTTTGGCTTCTGTTTTTGTCTTACCTGCTTTCTGAAACCGTTCTTCACCTGACTCGAACCCCGTCATTGTGGTCAACTCCTCTCTATGTCTCAAGTCCGCCTATGTACACAGCAAGCCACTGGACAAACGTAACAGTGGAAAAGCTTTCCACACAGAGGTAAGCGGTCAGCTAGTAAGCGTGAAAAGAAATGGTGTCATACCACCCTGTAGCCTTCGTTTTAAAGACGAAATGCACCCATGTAGCTCTGGCTACATAATTCATGCTCTCCAGAAATAAATGTTGGGCTTTGTTTTCAGAATGAGTCTGTGATGTCATTTTGCCTTCAACCGTATGTATACAGCATAACTACATAATTAAAGGTCCAATGGTTTGAAAAAAACATAACGGGACATCCTATTTGTGGAAAAAGCCTCCAGAATACCTTCCAGTTCCTGAACAAATTCTTCTGCATTTAACCAGTGTGAAATGAATGGAAATGTTTCATGCCCCATTTCCTCCAGCCTGTTCATTTGCCCTTGAGTGAGTGATGAGAGGATGGACGTGTTTCCTACGGGCCGATGAGGATGAACATGAAGGCACCCCTCCAAAAAAACACACACACATCTTGACGAGACACATACAGTACGAACAACAAACTCCTACTCCATCACACGATGACAGACAGAGGGAATGACTCTACAGCTACAGCTCATCGCACAGCTACTATCAATGACAGTGAGCCAACCATTAGTGTTAGTGGACACTAGATGTGAGTGGGCGTGGCTTCAGGGTGAGGGGCGGGGCTGAGAAGGGCAACAGTAAAACAAAGCTACGGTTACGCTAGTGTGTTTTCCTTTTAAAACGCACAACTTTTTTGCTTTAAGGGTTTAAGCAGGGCTTTCTCACTACACCAGCGTTTTCAGTCAGTTTGAGGTTGCGTTTCAGTGTAGATGGCAAATCAGTGGTTCAGAGTGTTTATCAAATTACCAAGGTCCAAGGTGTTTTTTTAAGTCATAAGTGATTGAAACAAATGAAAACAAAAATGTAACAGTTTTCCTGTGGGAGCAACGATCTCTGTAAAACTAACAAACTGACCTGATGAAAACCTTGTAGGTTGAAACGTTGTCCAATTAAATTAGTCTTTTGAGAGCTAAAGGCGCAGTGTGCTGATTAATTTGACTTTTTCTATTCTGTAAAACTATAAAATTGACATAAATTATTTGAGTTCACCAAGATGATGATCGCTCCCCAGTGGCGAATCGCTGAACACGTTTTACGAGTTTGTAGACATATTAATGCGACATTTGCCAAATGAATAAGAATAATCATTGTTAATAGTCTTTTGTTGGTCTGTTAAGCAGAGCCTATCATCAAACAAACAAAAAAGGCTTAATAAGAACAATTAATAAAAGAACAATTATTATTTGATGATATTAGATGATTAAATAATTGCATTTGAGGCTATTTCTGATGTTTATTATGAGTTTTTATTGCATTTACATGTTTTGACCAGCAGGTGTCCCTAGCATGTGGTGTTTTGAACACTTCGAAACAGTAAATCATTTCGCAAAAAAATTGGTTCAAAGCTTTGAAAAGCTTAAACTATTTTATGGATCTGTTAAGCAGAACGAATCATCAAACAAACTAAATAAGCCGTAATAATTAATAAAAGAAAAAATATTATTTAACAATATTAGATTCAGAATTTGGCATAAACTTACTTGAATCATCAAGCCCAAAGTTTTGTTTCCTTTTTGTGAGGCGTGCTAATGTTTAAAGAAACAGCAGAAAGCACTGTTTAGTTTTTACATTTACATTATATTTACATTTAGTCATTTAGCAGACGATTTTATCCAAAGTGACTTACAATTGTGGAGGCATTCATAGATTCAACAAGAAGAGGCAATACACACAAGAAGTGCTGATTATACAAAGCAACTGTTAGTGCTTAAAGAATTTAGTAAGGAGGGGGGAGGTTTTTTTGAAAGAGAGAGAAGAGTGTTTTTACAGGTGGTTTGTCAAGCCCACTCACCTGTGTGAGCAACGCAATCACACGGCAATTCGTAACTTTTTGATTTAGTGGCTAATTCGTATGAATTCGTACAATCAAATTCGTACAATTTTGTACAATTTGCTCATCACCCAATGACGGTTGGGTTTAGGGGTGGGGTTGGGTGCCACACCTCCTTTTTAAAATCGTAAATTTTATACGACTGAACTTGCCACTAAACTGACAAAACGTAAAATACTTACGTTTTCTCGTGAGATCAGGCTGGTGTGAGGCACACTCAGAATAAATATCATTTCGGGGGTATTATTGGGAGTTTGCATAAATATAAGTTAAAGCATAACAGTGTTGTACGGTGTGACAATATCTGTATGTAGCAAACAACATTTGTTTAGCTCTAATTATATTAGGCTGTGTTGTTGAGTTGGGTTTGGTATATTAACCATATACTGTATGCATATTATCAGGTTTTTAATGCCGGTACAAATGTTTTTTTAATGCTTGCAACATTTTCGGTCATGTAGTGTAGTGTGGATGGGGATATTTTCTGAAACGCAAGTATGGACGAGGATCATTTTGATTTGAATGTGCCATGTTAAAAGGAAACCGCACTAGTGTAAACATAGCCTCAAACTAAAAACAGGATGAGAAACAGATAGGGACAGGCTTACCATCTGTGTGTTGGTGGCCATTAGCTGAGGAAAGGAAGAAAGCAGAAAAGAAAAGAAAGGCAAAAAGGAGGGAGGTAAAAGGAGGAATAGAAAGAGAGAGAGAGCGAGAGAAGGGGAAAGAGATAGAGAGCAAGAGAAGAAAACAAAAGAAAAGTAGAAGAGGGAGTAGGAGGGAGGGAGGGGACAGGGAGCAAGAAAGTAAAGAAAAAATTAGGATGTTATAACTTAAAGTAAATCAAACAGGTAAAAAAAAGCAATCCAAAAAGGTTACTATGATTCAACTTAATGGCACAGAGAAAGATGTCTGGTCTGACTGATTACCCAGCATGCTTTGTGTTGCATAAATGAATGGAGAAGCACCTGTAATGACTTCAAACATACGCAAAGAGGAGGACGAGACCTCAGTTATAAACCACATTACAAGCACTGGAACCACTTTAACTACAAAAATAGCAAGCATAGAAACCCCATTCGGTCTGTATGTGACTGCTTTAGTTGACTGAGGAAGAAATAAACAGCTACAAGTTGGTTAAGTCAATTAAAGGAAACGCACAGACAGAAAATGGTAGTGAGAGAACGTGATGGCTGTGCATTACCTGTCCGTTGCTGGTGAAGGTTGTGTTGTCGAAAAGGAAGAAAGCACCAAAGAAGAAAACCACTGCATCGAAGACCCCCAGAAACGTCCAGTAGATGAAGGTGGGCCACGTCAGGAGGGAATTCTTGGCAATATCTCTGTGGAGGAAAAAAAACAAAAATTAATAAAAATATTATTTTATAAAATGAAATACACTGCTCTATAAATGTTACCCAACTTTGACAATGTATAATAATTCATATTATTGTTATTAAATTTAATAATATTATATTATATAATAATATAATGACAGACAATATTTCTCTTTTTCACTTAATTTTATTTTATTATGATAATAATAATAATTATATTTTATTTTCTGTTAGACTGTTTTTAATATATTATTATTATTATTATTATTATTATTAATATATTATAATAATAATTTAATATATTAAATTATATTAAATTGGTTTGATCAATTATAAATACAATAATTATTCTTATTTCTTATTTTCATTTAGACTGTTTTTAATGTCTTACTATTATTTAATATAAAATTATATTTAATAATATAATATTACATAATTCTAATATAATAATAATATTTCTCTTTCATTTAGTTTGTTTTAATGTGGCAATATTATTAATGTGACAATAATAATAATTATTATTAATTTTATTATTTCTTATTTTCATTTAGACTGCTTTTAATGTATTATTATTATTATTATTATTATTACTATTATTATTAATATATCATAATAATGTAATTATATTATTAATTAATTATTAATTAATAATAGTTTATATTATTTCTTTTTTTATTTAGTTTTTAATGTGATGATAATAATAATAATTATTATTATTATTATTATTATTATTATTTTAATTTAGTCTGTTTTTAATATAATATAACAATATTATTATTAAAAGGGACCGAAAAGGTCGAAAAGAAAATTAACGAATGAATGAATATTATTATTAATAATAAGCTTAACTAAATTCAAATGTAACCATCAACAACTTTAATTTTAATTAAAAAACATAATTGTGATCACAAGTATGTCATTGGCGAATTACAGTATCTACAGGTCATATATTGTTAACTAACTAACTATTAAACATTTTTCTTGCAATAATACACAAGTGTGCTGGGCGATGTCAGTAATGAACAGTGTGTGCACTTCATACACTGAACAAGCAACTCCGAAAAATAAGAGCAAAAAAAACTGCAGAGTCAGGATATTTGGTGATAAAATGTGAAGCGGTTTGAGCTGTATTTCTGCTCAGTGCTGTGAGTAAATTGAGTTTGGTTCAAGGGACTGTGCAGATGTGTTTGCCAAAGGCAGACTGGACTGTCCAATTACTGCAGACTTGAGCAGTATATGAGCAGTGGGTTCATGTGATTAAGTGAAAAACCTGGAGGCTCACAATCAGGAAAACCATTGTATTTAAAGAGGAGAATAAACAGAGAGCGAGAGATTGGGCTGCATCGGGCACTTCAGTGGATACAATCTTTTATAGAGAAGGAAAAAATTGTTTTAAAATATTGAACTTTTTGGCCTTAAATTGCATTAGTTATAGAACAGTAAAAACATTTTAACAAATGACATTATAACTTACCTAATGTAATGTTGATAATGTTGACTTCATTATAATTTAAGATTCTTGTAATTCTTTTCTGTATATTTATCTAAAACATTTAAAACATAAATAATAAAATAAAGCGATTGGGCTAGGCAGAAACCTAAGCCAAACTAAACTCCACTAAAAATAAAATGAAATAGAATAAAATTATTAAAAACAATACAGTCAACAATTTCTCAGAGCATAGAAAAATGTCATGAATCTCCGAAGGCTAAAACTATGTAAAACGTGCTCAAATGAAAAACAGAATTTCTTTTAAACACTTTTAAATGGGCCAGTTTTTAAAAGAAATTTAGTAGTTGTTATGATAAAGCAAAATAAATAAATCTTCCAACTTTAAATAAAAAAATGCTTTAAAAATGACAATTATTAATAGCAATGGTACAGCCAGCAATTGATATAATAAAATAATTATAAAACAAATAACAATTAAATAACAAAAAAATTTAAATAAAATGCTAGTATGTCCTTTCTATATACTCATCTAAAATATTTTTTAAATAATGATACAGAATAAAGCTATTGAGCTAGACAGAAACCTATAAGATAAACTAAACTACACAAAAAATAAAATGAAATACTGTAGATTAAAATTATTAAAGGCAAAGGTTTTTTGCAATTGAAAATTAATGAATTGAATAAAAAAATAATAGTAAAATAAAATAAAATTTAATAAAATTTAATTAAATTCAATTCAATTAAATAATTTATGAGGACAAACTTAAAAGATTAATACCAATATATATCTCAGAGCATAAAAAATGAGTCATAAATCTCAGAAGGCCAACCACCATGTAAAGTGTTTTTAACAGTTAGTTTTTAAAAGAAAGAAAGAAATCTTCCAATTTTAAATATGTTTAAATATGCAAATTATTATTATATAATAATACAACAATAGCAACTGTTAAAATAAAATAAAATATATATATTTTTTTATTTTATAAGCATTGTATTTTCTGATGTCTATCTCTGACAAGGAATCTCTCAGGATGTAAACCGATGTGCATAATGAATGCCAGCAAGCCAACACTCAAGCAAAAAAGGAGGCCAAGGCTGGTATAAATAGCCGCATGTAGACAGGGATTTATCAGTAGGTCTCAAAGAGCAACCCAGAAATAGAAATGAACGCGCAGCTCCAAAATACCTCTCATTTACACGTGATGAGATGCTTCACACATCATGGATCATCCAAAAACAAGACTTAAAATGCTGCTCACCTGTAGAGAGAGGGGTCCCGTTTGAGGATGTCCATGTTGATGTGCTGCTCCATCAGACTGTACAGCAGGATGGGCAGAGACGTAAAGCTGATATTGTACAGGGTCAGATATGCTGTGTCGTACAGTGGCTGCAGAGACAAAACAATTCAACATGTTACTGTAAAAATACAGTTCAGCACTATATTTTACAGTCCTGACTCATAGTCATTACATAAACTGAGTAATAATTTGGTACTATTCTTAACCCTACCACTTTACTGCACTTGTACAGTAAGTTATTTTATATAACCCAGTACTTTCTTAAGAAATTACACTGTAAGTATACGTTTATTACACACACTTTAAAATAAAGTGCAATTAAATTTATCATATAATGAATATAATCAGTAGTTAAATATTCATCATCTCAAAAAAACGAATTTGTTTATTAATCAACCTACAAATATTGCAGATCATAATGTTTTGATTTTTAAAAAAGAATTATATCCAAAGACTTGTTTTGTTTATGAATCAACCAACACAGTTAGCACCTCATAATGTTTTGATTCACAAAAAAAGAATCAT
>CAIGQZ010032813.1:16536206-16549765 GCA_903798205.1 Danio tinwini
CACACACACACACACACACACACACACACACACACACACACACACAGTATTTGTAACACGCTCTCCTTTTACTTCAGTGAGTCGACTCATTTAATTGATTCGTTTTTAACTATTATTATGTTATTCTGTTTAATTGTGCATATTTACTTTCAACACTGACAGCTGCATTTAGTTGGTTAAAAGTATATTTTTTGTACACTTTTATTACTCTTGTTTTTATTTTTCTTGTATTATTTATGTCCCCTTTCCTTTTGTAAATTCCTTTTTTTCTTCCCTTTTGTTAAAAAAACTAAGCTAATGATATGTAACATTTTTGAATTGTAATAGTGTTTGTTTGTTTTTCGCAAAAAAAGCCTTTGAACATAAAAGTAAGTCGACAGTGGACAAGAATTATTCGTCTGTTTTCTCTCACATTAGCAGAAAGGCTATCAGTGTCTGAACAACATGCAGTCCATACTCATTTATTCTGTAAATATTTAGATGCATCTGATACATTACAAACCTGAACAACAACCAACTCTGAAGTTTAATTGTATTATGAACACACTTCATCTTTATAATCTCATTTGAATGGATAAACTGAGCTTATCAAATTTCCTGATATTCAATGAAATCACTTTCAAAATGGCAACTGACGAGATGTGAGATGAGTTAACAAATTCTTTAATAGATGTTTTAGTTAATCTTCTGAATTAATGTGTCACGTCGTCGCTAAGCTCATTTATCAAAGATAAAATTAGAATCCATTCATCACGCCACCCATCCACGACAAAAATATTCAAAAAACTTTGCCATCAATAATATGATTTATCTGTGCGTTGAAACATAAGTAGTCACTGATAACCACACATTCTCATCTCTTACTTTGATGATTATAATATTATTATTGCAGGACAAAATGCATTTGGTCAAACTGATTAAATCAATTGAATAATGACAGGAAAACCTGAGGTAAACTTTCCCTAGGGACCAGATGGTAAAAATATTCGGGGAAAAATGTATATGACATTTGGTTACATATTTTAACTATATTTTTAATTTTGAAGTATATGCAAATACTTTTTTCGACCACTTTAAGAAAGTAACTGTGGTTCAAGTACAGTGATGTAAACAAATGAATAATTATATTAGGTGTATAAGAATACACTCAAATCATGATTTGGTTTAATAAAGATCTAGTAGTATGATACACTCTCAAACGATAAATATAATAATACTTTAAACTAATGATGCACCAACATTTTTACATTTACATTTTTTAGCCAATAGTGATTTTGATAATTTTATTAGTTTTAGTTTATTAGTATTAGTGATCTTATTGGCTGATTCTGACATCACTATTCTGACATAATCATTTGTTTACTTATTTGAACCATAGCTCACAGTTTTGATCTTGTTTAGTTTTTTTTTTTTATATAGTTTTTTATGTGTTTTTGCAACCTTGTTGAATAACAGTATTAGTTCCTTCTCTCAAAACAACAAAACAAAACAAAACAAAACAAAACAAAACAAAACAAAACAAAACAAAACAAAACAAAACAAAACAAAACAAAACAAAACAAAACAAAACAAAACAAAACAAAACAAAATTAAATTAAATTAAATTTTTTTTTATTAAATTAAATGAAAGCAAAAATATAAAATGTAATTTAATTAAATTTCATGAAAAAGTACATAATTCAATTCAATTAAATGAAAGCAAAAAATACAAAATAGAAATAAAACAATTAATAAAATAAAAAATAAAAAGGAAAAAAATACAAAATTTAATTTAATTTAAATTAAATTAAATATAAAATAATATAAAATACTAAAATAAATAAAATTAAATAAAATTAACTTAAAATCGGCTGTAAATAAAACAAGAAGCTCACCTTTCCCTCTACACCTGGAGAGGAGTCAATCATATCCATTCCAGCAGCTCCAGGTAAGATCTGCCCGTTACAAATGGCATGCGGCACATAAACATGGCCATCCACGCAGCACTCCCTCAGCTCCATGTTATTTTCCGTCAAAGTGCCTGTCTTGTCAGTAAACACATATTCCACCTGTGACAGAAAAACAAGTGCCATAGTAAACAAACAGTGACCTGAACAGCAGTTCATAAGTGGGCTGACAACTTCTGCTACCTGTCCAAGCTCCTCATTGAGGTCCGAGGTATTGACCAGCGGCCGTTCTCCAACCTCCTCATCAAACATGTCGTCGTCCCACAGGATAAAGTAGGAGCCCAGGAACTTCTGCATCTCCACCGTCACGTACATAGACACAGGAATGATGTAGTTGAACAGAACCATGAAGGCCAGGAAGTCTGTGAAAGCCCGGATTAACTGAGGACACAAAACAACATGGGATGTTTGGGTCGAAGCACTTGTTCAGCTTTGATTGGGTCAATGACAGGAAAGTGTAAATTATTACTTTATGTAAATATCAGAATTATTCAACCCCCTGATTTATTAGCCCCCCCGTTTATTTTTTCCCCAATTTCTGTTTAATGGAGAGAAGATTTTTTCAACACATTTCTAAACATAATAGTTTTAATAACTCATCTCTAATAACTGATTTATTTTATCTTTGACATGATGACAGTAAATAATATTTTACTAGATATTTTTCAAGACACTTCTATACAGCTTAAAGTGACATTTAAAGGCTTAACTAGGTTAATTAGGTTAACTAGGCAGGTTAGGGTAATTAGGCAAGTTATTGTATAATGATGGTTTGTTCTGTAGACTATGGAAAAAATAAATAGCTTAAGGGGATTAATAATTTTGACCTTAAAATTGGGTTTAAAAATTAAAAACTGCTTTTATTTTAGCCAAAATAAAACAAATAAGACTTTCTCCAGAAGAAAAAAATATTGTCAGACATACTGGGAAAATTTCCTTGTTCTGTTAAACATAATTTGGGAAATATTTAAAAAAGAAAAAAAAAATCAAAGGGGGTTCAATAATTCTGATTGCAACTGTAGAACTATATACTGTAAAAAAAAAAAAACGAATTGTAATAAAAGTTTTCACACCACTTTTTTCTCTGAAAAAGTATGTTTATTCACATTTTGAACAATAAAATGTGTTTCAAAAATAAAATAAAACTATAATAACAGCAATAAAAATACCCCTTTTCATAATATTAGTCTTTGCAAGTCCTTAAAAAGGCTAAATCAATGTACAAAATATATAAAAAATGTATATCAATATAATTTAGCATTTTCTGAAAAGACAATACAGCATAAATGAGTACATCTCATTTTGAAAATGAATATTTTTATCCATTTTCTCGGTGCATTTGAACAAGTCAGATTTATTTGTTAAAACAGATATTTGTCACTAAACATCTTTAGAAATAGAACGACAACACATTTAAATGCATGCTACTTTTTATATGTTTTTTATTCCTTTTCATTTTTCCTCTTTTTTAAATTTGTATTTAATATTTTTTCCTAGCATATAAATTTGTGTGTGCTTATTTAAGGGCCATTATCATTATTTTTTTTGTTAGATTAACTCCAGATTTGGCTTCAGTACTGACTAAACTAATATGCATAACATATAATATGTACACTACCTGACAAAAGTCTTGTCGCCTATCCAAGTTTTAAGAACAAATCATTTGCTCACAGTTCATGAACACATTTGCTTGGTTTTAGATTTTCATATTTCACTATGTCTTAGACTGTTCATACTAGGTGGTTGGACAGACAACGAAATAAAAGATAAAAACATAAAATCCTGGGTCCAAACCAGTTTACTGATTGGCAGACAAATAATTCTTAGGAACTGGAAATCAGAAGATGCCCCTTCCCTTCATGAATGGGCAATGGAACTTGCTAGAGAGGCCGCATTTGAAAAAATGTCTAATAAGCAAATGGACATGTTATTGGACATGTTATGGACATGTTATAGACTAAATTTACCTATTCATTTTTATTGTATTTTATTTACATTTTCTCTTTATTATATAATGATGGAGGTTTTAACTGTATGTAATTATAGCCAAGTTGTGATTTTAAAGTTGTAACAGAAATAATGTACAGTATAGAATATAAAGTCATGGTTCAGTGGAAAAAGAATGAATATTGTGTATGACTCCCAAGAGCTTGAATGACTGCATCCACACATCTCTGCAATGACTCAAATCACTTAATAAAGTCATCTGGAACGGTAAAGAAAGCGTTCTTGCAGGACTCCCAGAGTTCATCAAGATTTCTCTATTCATCTTTAATGCCTTCTCCATCTTACCCCAGATATGCTCAATAATGTTCATGTCTGGTGACTGGGCTGGCCAGTCACCTTGACCTTCTTTGCTTTCAGGAACTTTGATGTGGAGGCTGAAGTATGAGAAGGAGCGCTATCCTGCTGGAGAATTTGCCCTCTCCTGTGGTTTGTAATGTTTGGGCAGCACAAATGTCTTGATACCTCAGGCTGTTGATGTTGCCATCCACTCTGCAGATCTCTCGCATGCCCCCATACTGAATGTAACCCCAAACCATGATTTTTCCTTCACCAAACTTGACTGATTTCTGTGAGAATTTTGGGTTCATGCAGGCTCTAATAGGTCTTATGCAGTATTTGTGATGATTGGGATGCAGTTCAATAGATGACTCATCAGAAAAATCTACCTTCTGACACTTTTCCAAATGATCAACTAGAAGTCAAATTATTATTTGTTGCTCTTTGTCAGGTAGTGTACAGTATATAGTAACCTATTGTATATATATTGTATAGCAACCTATTAAAAATATAATTTTTAAAGATATATATTTTATTTCTTTTTTCAAATATTTATTATTCAATTAAAAATCTATTATATCCTACAATAATAATAATAATAATAATTAAGAATAAGAATAAGAATAAGAAGAAGAAGAAGAAGAAGAAGAAGAAGAAGAAGAAGAAGAAGAAAAAAAGAAGAAGCATTGTTTATAACACATACTACATGCCGTTGCCTCTCAGACTCAGTCCTCTGGTTGTACCAGGGCTCATCTCTGTTCGGGTCGGCCTGCCAGACATACTTCAGGACAGTATTGATCAGAGCTTTACTGATCAGAATGCAGAGGTACACAATTAGATAGGCATTCATAGACCTGCAATGCAAACAACAAGCAGATGAGATACCCACAGAAACAACCATATCATGCTTAATATTTTTTTGCATAAACTAGTGTGACTTTCCCAGAGATAATCTGACTTAATATCCAAATACAATCTCAAATGTTTCAATTAAATGAGAAGTTCAAGCAAAAATTACAATTTATTCCACGTTTACTCAGCCTCAGGTTATTGCAAACTTATTATTGGGTTTTTTGTTGTTGAACAATATTAAAGATCAATATTTTGTTGAAGAATGTTAAAAGGTGGCCATCGACATCCATGGTACCAATGTCTAAAACAATACAACATTCTTCAAAAATATTGTCTTTAAATGCAAATAGGATCTCAAAAAAAGGAAAATCGCTGACTATTGTTTGTTATTTTTAGGCAAAGTACCCGTTTAAGAGCTAAAAAAGGGAATCAACATTTACTTGATTTAAAAAGTCAATGACATCTGAAACTCTGAAAATAGATCTCTGAAAGCACACTTGTTTATTCAATAAACAGAGATCTGATGCATTTGCCTAATGGCTGCATTTATCCGTCTGTCTCAGAAACACATGTGAGCGCAACTTGATACCATTTGTGACATCAAATACAGAGGCCCACAATTTGCTTTACAAACAGGACACTAAATGCATTACGCTGTACATGCTGACAGCAAGATAAACTGATCGAAAGCCTATCATCGTGTCTTACTTTTCAACAGCGGAGCGTTTCTGAGACTTGGACTGGTAGTTGAGGGCCATCTTGGTTTCCATGCCCGTGTAAATGGCCACGGCTAGAAAAAAGCAAGAGACCACAGAGTCTGTTATGATAAAAGCATAAAAGCACTCTGTAAAATATACTGGGTTCCACACAATCCCTTCTTGTTGTCCCAATACAAATCAATTAAGTTAACTTAATGGTTTTATCAATATTAAGTTGATTGAACAATAAAAAAAACTCAAGAATTGTGTTGTTTTAGCTCATTTTAAATAAGTCAATTGAACAAGAAGCAAAACTATTTTTTGAGTGTACAATATCCTCTGCTAAATTTGGCATCCTTGGTTAATATGAGGAAAGAAAGCTGTAAAAAAAATGTCTTTAATATTTATCCTTTTGCTCAAAATATTAACAAAAACATATGAAGATGCTTGAGTTTGTTTTTTGGCAATTCGTGGTGATGAAAATGATGTCTGATTGTAGTTTTAGAGACTTTCTGACCCCAAGACTTGACTATTTTCTGCAGTTTTCCAGCTCTGAGAGATTTTTGGAGAATTTTTTTTGTCCATTTAATTTTGTTGTGACAACATATACACACTTCCTCATCAGGCTTTTGAATTTTCAGCTTTTTCGCTACATTTTATTCATTTAGAAGACTCTTTTATACAAAGCTACTTACAAGTGAGGATAAAAGACAATGCGATAATAAGTATCCTTTCTGTTAACGAGAGTTTTTGTCCTAAGCATCAGCAAAGGCGATGCAGAAAATTTCTATTTTGGAAATGGTCTCTATTTCTGTGATGTCGCGGCTGAACAACAGCATAAACTACTAAGACAATGATCACCTCAGGTGCTGATTATGTGCGTTATTCAGTGTTAACTGCTACTAATGTGAGTTTGAATACCATTTTATGTGACATTCATTGCAGTACTGATAATAGTTTACCTCAGATATTGAAAATAAAATAACAAGCAAACATTTCAACTACTACAGCTGTGAATCAATGTAGACTAACAAATATCAGTGACTCAGCATGTACCTTCAATATTGTTAAAGAGGTTAAATATGTATTCATTTGATTATAAACCCAACCATTTTATTAGGAGTGCAGTGTACTATTCTGTGTTTCTGAATGGCTCATCTAAATGTTTGTGTTGTTTCACATCTAGTGTGGACAGTCAAATTGCTTGTCGCTGCATTCTTGCCGTGACATGTGTTGTAAAAACTGCACAATGTTTTCAGAATTGTGGATTGTTGATAAGAAAGTGTCGGGTGCATACAGAGAGTGTGTGTTCTATGGGTGGTTTGTCAAGCCTACTAACCTGCATGAAGCACACTCAGTATTGCACAGCGTTTTCCCGGAAATATGCATTGTTTAAAAGAACAATACTGTAATTTGTCTGGTGTAAATAAATAAAAAGAGAGTCTGTTGTTGGCAAGTACTGATGAAACAGACAAGTTTTTAGATGGTTCTTGAAAATGCCAACATGATTTCACCAAGTAAGACAAGTTCCTGGATTAACATATGTTTATCGTTTATGTTAAGTTTAAGCTTACGGTTACATTTATGCACTTCTACATAATTGGTATGCAACTATTCCTCTGGTTTTGGGAATAATTTCCAGTTATGGTTGGGTTTAGGGATAGGGAATAGGTATGGATTACAATATCGAACAAAAATTATGATCCAGGATCAACATAGATGTTAAATCAGGATCGCATCGTGCTTGGCAAAATCATGACGAGCTCTTGAAAATGGTCATAGGCTCAGTTTGGCAAGTCACTCCACCAGGACACAACATTAAAGGTGAATCTTGCGATTGATTTTGTGCATCTTTGGAATGGTACCACAAAGTGACGCATTCAGTAGCAAAGCACAAGCACAAAGGCCTGCTTTCTTACAGCTAATTCCCATTTTGTCAACAAACAACTTTTTGTCACAAATCACTGCTCTGACTTTGCTCTTCTCTACTGTGATGAATGACTAAGTGAGTTTTTGGTCTGTGCGTTTCTTCCTATTTATAATCCTGTGAAACAGGAGGTCATGGTTGAACAACATTCTGTTCCTAGTTTCCCAGGTCTGCTAAAACATACATAAAATGTCAATAGGAACATACTTCAAAAAACATTTCGCTAATATGAATTCATAAATAGCACACATACAGTTAAAAGTCAAAATGATTAGCCCTCCAGTGAATTCCTTTTTCTTTTATAAATATTTGCCAAATGATGTTTAACAGAGCAAGGATTTTTTTCACAGTATTTCCTTTTATATTTTTTCTTCTGGAGAAAGTTTTATTGGTATTTAAACCATTAAAGTCAATATTATTAGCCTCCTTAAACAATATATAATTTTTTCGATTGTCTACAAAATGAATCATCACTAAACAATGACTTACCTAATTAACCTAGTTAAGCCTTTAAGCTGAATACTAGCACCTTGAAAAATGTCTAGTAAAATATTATGTACTGTTATCATAGCAAAATAAAAGAAATCAGTTATTAGAAATTAGTGTTTAAAACTATTATGTTTAGAAATGTGCTGAAAAAAATCTTTGTTCCGTTAAACAGAAATTGGGCGGGAAATATACAGGGGTGGCTAATAGTTCTGAGTTCATCGGTATATTTAACAAAGACAATTGTATCTTGAAAAAAAAAACTTTGCTGTGTTTGCTTGTTCTCAGTGAGACATTTTGTGGTTAAACAATATAGACAATTTTTACAACCTCCTATTTACTAAGGCTTTTTATTCTACAGTGCGATCATAGCAGCTCAGCTGAAACAGTTCAACATTTTTCAGCTTGCCCTGCTCTTGAATCCTCACGTGTATAATGTGACATTCATCTCTCTCTCTCTCTCTCTCTCTCTCTCTCTAGCAATTACGAACTTCTCTCTGATCTCACAAGCCTGAGTGACTCATTTAATTACAGTGGGAACAGAGTGACAGAACGACTCCATCAGCAACTCTCTTCTCTTATTGTACCTTGGTTGTATCAGGTTATTACAGTGATGGATCTTGGCATTACTGTCATCAATAAGTTTAGATTTCCAAAGAAATGCAAAAACTAATTAAATACATGCCTTAAACTGGACTGTGTGTTGTTCACTATTTATACAATATACAGTATATATCATGTATACTGAACACATACAAAAGATTGTTTCTTACCATGTATGTATTCCGTGTTTTTCAGTGTGGCTCCCCGTAGCAGCAGGTTCTCTGAACCCAGAGGTCTGAGAAAATCAAACAATATCAAATGCAGAATTACAAATCTTTTTAGTCCTGAAAATTCACATTTAAATACTACCTTAAATTAAAAGAAAGGTAAATAGGTAATTATACCATGTTACATGGAAAAACATTGCAAAAAAAGCTATTTTGTGTTATTATATAGAACAGTGTTTCTCAACCACGTTCCTGGAGGACCACTAGCTCTGCACATTTTACAGGTCTCCTTAATCAAACACACCTGATTCAGATCATCAGCCCATTAGCAGAGACTGAAACACCTGTAATAAGTGTGACAGACAAAGGAGACATCCAAAACATGCAGTGTTGGTGGTCCTTCAGGAATGTGGTCGAGAAATCTAGATATAGAGCATATATATTATAAAAATACTATATTTACCTAATATACTGGTCACATTTAACAATAAGGTTTCATTAGTTAGTGTTAGGTAAAGTATTAACAAACATGAACTAATAATGAACAATATTAATCATAGTTTATTATTCATAGTTCAACATTTGCTAATGCATTATTACAATCAAAAATCGTCCTTGTTAGCATTCGTTAATACACTGCAAGCATTAACTTATGAAAAACAGTTTTCTTTATTTTTCTCTTTTAGTTTTTTATTGCAGTTTCTAAATTTACATACACATGTACAGTAGGGTTTATTTTTACATCGAACTGGAGTGTGTGTTACCCTTCAAAGCGTTATTATATCACCTTTTTCCTGTATTATCAATTGGTATGTGTGACAGATATCAGTGATCAAATATTTAGAAAATAGTTTTCATTTATTAAATGTTTAATTTTTTCAGAAATAATTTCAATACATTCAAGTCTTTACTTTAAACCCAATATGCAGTGTACTTCCCATTAGTAATGGGAAAGTATATCACACTGTATATTTAACACTGGATTTTTTGCTGTGTACTTTTAGGATCTTAAATGTAAATTATTTATTTGTTTATTTTTTAAATAGGTATTGTTCTTCTCACTATCTTTCTTTTATGTTTTCTGTCATTACAAAAAAACCCCACAAAATAATCAAAATAAAATTCACATCTTTCTGATGTGAATATATTCTACCCATTTTCTCCATGTCTCATTAAACTCCTCAGTCTGTAAACGACGGTTTATTGTTAGCCTCTCCATCTTATTGATTTCATAAATTATGTCAAACCAGTCACTAATTTGAGGTATTTCGAGCTGTAACTATTTTTTGGTTATGGCTTTTTCACAGGCTATCAGCAAAATGTTTTGCAGTTTTTTGTCAGATTTTACTTCTAACATAGGATTTTTTAGACCTAAGTATAAAGTTGAGAAAGAAAAACTGATAGGGATATGGAATATATCTTCTAAACATTTACGAATTTCTTGCCAAAATGCCTGAATTTTTAAACATTTCCAAAAAATATGTGAATGATTCGCTTCATTTGAGCCACATAGTCTACAGCAAATTGCATTTTTGTTCAAGTATCTCTTTTGCTCAGGGGTGATGAAAAAACAAATGATGTTTTTCCAACCAAATTCCGTCCAGACTGAGGAGGATGTTATTTTCCACTGTGTTTTAAAAATACTTTTCCACTCTACCTCAGTAATTTCAATATTACCCTCTTTTTCCCATGTATTTTTTATATAATATGTGTTCTCTAATTTATTGTCTTGTAGACTTTTATATAATTTAGTAATTATTTTGGTCATGTTGGCTCCTTTATAAGCTGAGATAAATATTGTAAGAAGACAATTATTTTTGTTTTCATCACCGTTTCTAATGTTTTTAATTTTGTGTCTTATGTGTAAATATCTATGAAAGTCATGATCACTCAGCGAATTTCCATTTTTGAAAGTTTCTAAATCCCTAACACTTCCATTATGTAGAAAAGTGCAGTATGCTGTAAGTCTTTGCTTATTCCAAACTTTAAAACTAGTGTCTATTTTGTTTGGGGCAAATGTGGAATCAAAAGCTGGCCATCTCAGTATTGATACTGATTCCGTTAAATCATATCTATTTTTTATATTTCTTGCCAAGATTTAATGAATTGTTTGTCCATATGTTAATTTCTTTTTCATAGATTTTCACCAAATTGTCATCAGCCATTATGGCTTAAATTGGGGGTTTATTTGGGGTGGCACTTTCTATTATTTCCATCTGGCTTTAAAATTAGGATTGCATAAGTAATGCAATAAGTAATGGTCGTGTTTGGGCCACTTGGTAATACTTCTCCAAACATGGCAATGTAAATCCTCCTTCGTCTTTCTGTAATTGTAATGTTTTAAATTTAATTAAAAAACTCTATTTTCATTAACAAAGACGAATAAATACTGTAACAAACGTATTGTTTGTGATTTGTTTATGTTAGTAAATACATCAATTAACTTAATCTTATTGTAAATTGTTACCAGTCTATAATAATATGCAAATTATAACCTAAAGTGTTCAGCTATCCTAATATTAATAAACTAAATACATTAAATATGAAAATAAACATGTGAAGCTGCCAATACTGTATGTACATTATATAATATTTTGAAATAATATAACTTTTTTGTTTTAAATATTGCATATACTGTATGTATGTTTATACATTTTGAATCATAATAACTTTTATATCTGTACCAAAAGATGTTTTAATTAAAGAATAAAAAACCGGATGAAATATTGGGAGCATTGCTTTAGCAAAAATCCAGATTGGAAGAGAGACCTGCTCTATGAAAATGATAAATTGTCCCTCTTGAATTCAATCTTTCACACACTGGCCCTTTAATTAAGAGTCAATTTCCTGAGTATAGATTTACCTCGCGATAGGCTCGTCTCGATCCAAATAAATATTGATACGTCCCACAAATCTACAGCGGGAGAGGAAGAAAAAACAGAAATGAATGTCTGGTCTGAGCTCTGTGTCAATATGTGTGTGTGTGTGTGTGTGTGTGTGTGTGCGTGTGTGTGTGTGTGTGTAGTTAACACACTCTGGAGTGCGTTTCATGCTGTTTTGACGGTCCAGCAGTAATTCTATACACACTGTGAATTTGTAAGCAAAATCTGCAGGTTTGTTTTTGCGTTTGCCGCTGATATAGAAGCCTATTCCTTACTTGTACAGGTCTGGCTGGGGTTGTTCGCATTCTATGGTAGCGTGCAGCATGTCCACCTCCTCTGCTGTGTTGAAGGCCTTTGTGTCCTGAACTGCATAATAGGTCTTTGTGTAAAGAGGAGAGCATGAGAGAAACAAGTTAGCATTCCAAGGTCAAAAACTCTCACACACACATTTCTGCCTTCTCAGAAGAGTAACTATTGGTGTGCGAGTGTAAACAAATATACAGTATAGCGGAGATCAGAATTGGAGAGCATTTTGTAAATACTTGGTTTTATTCCTAAATAATTCATTTTTCATCATTATTAAGAAGGTTTTACATATAAGAAAACATCTAAGATGTTTTTAAATTAAAGAAAATATATTTAGTTGTAAACACAGTTGTTGATATGTAGGAATTTACCACCAGGTACCATGTTCAAACCTGTAACTTAGAGGATCTGAAAGTGTTCTTTAATTTTGATGAGTGTATGGGTGAGTCTATTTCAAAAACATCATTTTTATGTCAATTGTTTTTATACTGCACTTCAAATTAAAATTGAATATCCTTTAACTGCTCTTTTACTCTTGTTTGTATAACTTAAAATGGGACCAAGCAGTAACCTCAAAATACAGGAAAATCGCTAAAATCTAAAGTATCACTTTATTTTGATGGTCCATTTAACACATTTTGTTGGATTTAAGTTACATTGCATCTACATGCCAACTAATTCTCAATAGATTATAAGTAGACTGTTAGGTTGGGGTAAGAATTAGTGTTAGTTTGGTGACATACTTGCAAAGTTTCTTATAGTCAGGTAAATGTCTGTTGAAGGAGCATTATCAGCAGATAATAAGTAGACAGTCTACTAATACTCAAATGATAATTAATTGCATGTAATTGCAATGCAACTGTTAGTCAATGCAATAGGGACTTTCAAAATAAAGACTTACCAAATCGAAAATTTGTTCTTGATCTTCACTGTGATTTGCACTCAAATTAACAATTTAAAAAACCTTTAAAATTATACAACTGCAACCTTTAAACAATGGCTTATGGAACTTGTACACAATACGATATACAGTAAGAGGTTGTACTGATATGTTGTTGTTTTTTTTCACTTGGCAACCTGTTTTAGATCACATAAAGAAGATGGACCCTTCAGTTATTTTAGAAGAGTAGGGATGCGGTGTGGGAGACTGAACCAAAAAGTTGAAATGTAATTATGAAATGTAATTACGGGAGTTTTTTAGCAAAACGGCAAAGTGGCAGAAGATAGGTGTAAAATACAGGAGTGTTGGCAGGTATGGTTTACAGGTAAATTTTTCACTTTTGAAAAACAGTGAGTTAATTTTAGCTGCAATTTAATTGTCAGAACATCACAAACACATCAACCAGATCAACATTTCACAAATCTGAGATATAATATTTATATTAATAAATATTTAGAAAATTCGTATT
>CAIGQZ010032813.1:16550165-16566982 GCA_903798205.1 Danio tinwini
TATATATATATATATATATATATATATATATATATATATAAATAAAAGTAAAATACATTTTACTTAATATTATTATTTATTCCGTTTTTTATTTTAATATTATTCATATATTTTTATAGAACATAAATGTACTGTATATGTGTGCAACAGGTTTTGTTTGCTTGTTGTCTAAAAAAAAGGAAAAGTGAAAAGCTATTTGTGCTGCATGTTTCATTACTAACATGTTCAATAAAAACACCTTTGAGGAAAAAAGAAAATTATACAACTGCTTGTTTGGAATGATGTGATTCTGTTGATGTGTGTAAAAACCTGAATGCAAAACAGACAAAAGTCCATATTGTTGCATTGTAGATTATGTTTCAAAAGAGATATACACAAAAAAAAACTATATATGTATGTTGAACGTGATTCGTATGTGATCCTGGACCCCAAAACAATTCTTATATTAATTTTTTTTTATTTTAAAAATTATTAGTATATTAGGAAATAATCATCTTCCATTAAGACATTTAATAAATTTCCTACTGTAAAAATTATCAAAATATAATTTTTGATTAGTAAAATACATTGCTAAGAACTTAATTTGGACAACTGTGAAGGCTATTTTCTCATTATTGTGTTTTTTGTGATATTGTGATCCTAACAACCCATACATCAATGAAAATTTTATTTATTCAACTTTCAGATAATGCATATATCTCAATTTTCAAAAATGTACACTTACAGTTTGACTTGTTTTGTGGTCCAAGGTCACAACAGGATCAGTAAAATGCATGCCTGCCATTAAGGCGGTAAATATAAGCAACTACCTATATGAAAAAGATATTTATAGGAAATACTATAGTAAAGTACTTGAATTATTCTGTTATGATAATTCTATAGTAGCTGTGGTAACACAACAGCTAAAATTATAGTAATAAACAAAATACCCAATACTGTATTCATTTTTTTTATATAAATTACACTACAATACACCACAGTTATACAATATTTGATATAATTCACAATAATTAATAGTTTGTGGTATAACGTATTAACATAGGTGTAAATGCTACAGTATAATATATACATCATACATTTTCCTATAAATTATTATTATAGTATTTTATTATGTGGTTATGTAGTCTACCAGACATCTGTCTATACAAAAAAGTAGATGAAAGCATACAAATGCATGGATGCATAACTTTTTTGTTAGTGGATAAGAAAATGGACAAAGGTACCAAGGTGCTTCACAATAACAATCGTCTAGTTTTGGCAGGGTAAGTTATTTATGTTTGCCTGGATTTTTTTGGTGGTGTTGCTTGTACTATCTGTCTTTTTATAATAAATAAACATAATTTTAAGATTAATAACATGATATTACTAATTATATATAATTAATTATACTGATCAGTGGTGCCAAACAATTAATAGCATCTAAAAACAAAAGTTTGTATGCACACACATGCATGTATATATTTGAGAATATGTTTATTTCAAAACACCTTTTTCTCAGCTTCTTGAATCTTCTCAGCTTCTTCTCTTCAGTTTCTTGAATATTTCCTCTTAACTTTTGGAACTATTTAATAACTCTTTGTTTTTTTCTTGGTTTGACCAATTTTAACGACAACAAAAACCTTTTGACGTTTTATAGAAAAGAATCAGTGCCTGCCCTCCATCTGAAATTCGCTCCACTGAAATGGCACAAAAATGTGCAAACAACCTTTGGCAATAATAATAGTAATATTTGCCTTTCTGTAAAAGTTCTATATAATCATTCACCTTATGGCTGGACTCTCCATCTAAGCTGGCTGTGGTGACAAAACACGTCCCATCTTCTCTACTGGTGGACAGCAGTATGAGGTCACAAGGAAACGTCTCATTCTCTTTCACCTGGACAATGTCCCCCACCTGAGAAAGCAGGACACATTTACAGTTACAGCTAGAAAGCAAACAACAACCTGAAAATTCAAACGTGAGAATATTTTACATGATAGAAAACTTTGGTGAGAGCGAAAAAAGTGAAAATCGCTCTTGCTCTATGTCACAATTAAAGGTGTAGCATGATTTTTTTGTGCCACTAGAAAAACCGTATGATTGTCTCTAGCAACCATTATTTGAAAAAAGTCTGCAATCATACACTACATCGATTGGTTAATCAATTACTGATGACTCCTTTCAGTCAGATTCTGTTCTTTTACAGAAAGACAGTAAATTCAATTAACCCTTGTGTATTGTTCAAACTGACAACCATTTCATTATGTTGGTGGCTGTTTATGCCCCAATGACTTACATTATATGACATTTTTTGATTGCATATAAAACAACTTTAAAACTTTAAAACAGTAATGACAAATGTGACAAAATAAAACAGCAATGACAAAATAAAACAGTAAATGACAAATTTGACCACTTCCCAACAGGGAAGACCACCAACAATCAAGAATGCACAATTATATGGTGTCATGACCTTGCAATCAAACAAATCAAACTATGCCGTTATAATAGAAGTCAATGGTGCAAAAAAAGCTACCAAGATAATTAAAGGTGTAGCGTGAATTTTTTTGTGCCATTAGAAACACCGTATGATTGTGTCGAGTAACCATTATTTTAAAAAAGTCTGCAATCCTACAGTACACCAAATTTTAAATATGCAGCGTGTGCAAAAACTTCAATTACTGACTCCTTTCAATCAATTCAGATTCAGTTTTTGCAGAAAGACAGTAAATCAATTAACCCTTGTGTATTGTTCAAATTGACTACCCTTTCATTATGTTGGTGGCTGTTTTTGCCCCAATGACTTCCATTATAACACTATTTTTGGACTGCAAAGTAAACAACATTGCAAAAAAAACAGTACAAATGACAAATTTGACCTCTTCCCAACAGGGAAAACCACCAACAATCAAGAATGCACGATTATATCGTGTCATGGCTTTTCAATCAAACAATGTCATTATAATGGAAGTCAATGAAGCAAAAACAGACACCAAGATAATTAAAGGTGTAGCGCAATTTTTTGTGCCACTAGAAACACTGTGTGATTGTCTCGAATAACCATTATTTGAAAAAAGTCTGCAATCCTACAGTACACCGAATGTTGAATATGCAGTTTGTGCAAAAACTTACTGACTCCTTTCAAACAATTCAGATTCAGTTCTTTTGCCCTATTGACTTCTATTATAACAACATTTAAGTAAACAACTTGCAAAAAAACTGAACAATTCACAAATTGTATCTCTTCCTAACAGGGAAAACCACCAACAATCAAGAATGCCTGCATATATGGTGTCATGGCTTTGCAGTCAAAAAATGTCATTATAATGGAAGTCAATGGGGCAAAAACAGCCATCAACATAATGAAAGGGTAGTCAATTTGGCCAAAGTGTATTGTTGAGAAATGAATTTTCAAAGCATTTCCCCAAAATATGTGTCAAAATAAGGTTTGTCACCAAAAATCATTTCATTTGCCAAAACACAGAGAAAGTTGTGGCCAAATTAAGACCCCAAATCACCCCAGAGTGGATGAAAACATCCCCAACAGCAGACAAGGGTTAAATCAAGCTTTTACATTCACAAAAGTCTATACCACACACTATATGAAAGCATAATAGGGACACTTAAAAAACAGATTATGCAGGGCTCTTCTTTTCTCAGTCCCATTTCATTTGTTTCCTGACTGCAGTGATATATTGTGATATACTGTGTGACACTAATATCAACCAATCGGCTATAAAGAATCAGTTGGCTCTTACATCACAGTGGAATGAAAAAAGAATCATACTCATGAATCTACATAAATGAAAATCCAGATTCTGGTAGTTGGTCCCGTTGGCCCGTCTGCATGTGTTGCGTAACGGATTACAGATGCTGACCGGATTATCAGCGGGAAAAGCTGTAATGGTAAGTATTGAAGCACATTCTGTCTTTATAGTCACAGCTTCCAGTGTACTTTCCAACTTGTAGTGGAACACAGTGGATACCACAGACAGAAAAAAACAGGAGCTAAAAACGTGAAAGAAACAAATGCAAAATTGAGAACATATTAAGAAAAAGGTTCCAGAAATATGTTCTATATTGAGAGGGATTGATAAAGCAGTAGCTCCATAATTAAATAATTAAAAAACAATATGCCTACCCCTTCCCCTTGGCCCTTAAAACCAAGTGTGAAGGGGAAGGGCTTCAACATTAACCCCTAAGAATTGGGACAGCACTACAGAACCTGCACACGTCATCATATGTTATCGCAAGCTCTTGCATCATATGAGATCAGATGATCACATCTGTCACTGGGGTGGTACCTTTTTGAAAGGTACAAATTTGTACCTAAAAGGTCCATGTTAATACCTCAAGGGTACATATTAGTACCTAAAAAGTAAAAAAGTGTTTCCCCCAAAATTTTTAGGTACTAATATATACTTTTGAGGTACCAATATAGACCCTTCAAGTACAAATGTGTACCTTTTGAAAAGGTACCACCCCAGTGACAGCTCGCGTACCTTTATTTTTAAAAGTGCAGTTGTGTTATTTTGGTGTTTATCTTCAGGAAAACACTGAAGGCATATATTATGTTATCATAATGATCTAATGTGGCAATAAGATCATAACTATACTGCACATTTACACTGTGGCCATATTCATCTATGTAAACACACCAAAAACAGCATTACCATTACAGCAGACACTGTAAAAAGCTCATTCCCAGCCACTAGACTTTTCTGACAGGGTATTCGAGTGTCATCGAGTGTCAGAATGTTGTGGGACTGCTGTACAGGAGTTATTATTATATAATATAGTACAAGATTATAGATAGCAAAATTTAGCGGTTTTTGTTTTAGCATTTTTTTAAAGCATGACGATAAAACATGAACGCGGTTATGAATATAATAAAACATTTGCTTGTTTGTTGTAAAAATTTGTAATAATGACAAAAAATACTAATTTGTGGATCTCCTTACTTCCGGGTGCAACCACTGTCCTGCCATTGTGGCTGGTGTATTCTTGGAAATTTTCTTACCCCTTGGTTTCGAGTGTGGTCCTGAAAAAAATCTTTGCTCGAAGGGCTATCTACCTCTTCACAGGAACGCGCAAAACGAGGGGTAGTGGTAAGGAAAAGGGCTAATGGGTAGAAATGGGATTGGGCCTAAATTTATTTTATAAACTACTGATTGCACTTCTTCCAGATGTAAAATAAAATTCACAGCATTTTTGACGCTTTCAGATGTGTTTACATTAATTTTAGACAACACAATATCAATGTTTTCACTTTAAAAATCAATATTTGTTGGAAAATTTACTCCAAAAAAATATTTACACATTAAAATTTCATAAGAGTGGACTAGATCGGGATTAAGTAAACAGTTCCTCAGATCAGGTAAGCCTTATGTTTTTGTTTTTGGAAACGCAGCCCAGATCATTTAAACAATGGAAAAAGGGCCAATATTCAAGGAAACCTGTTTGAAAACAGTAATTTTCTTTATTTGGTGGCATAAAAAAACACACAACTTCTTTCATGTGTAGAGCCAATTAACCCAGATTCCTCAAGAATACATTCATTCTTTTTCCTTTGGCTTAGTCCCTTATTTATCAGGGGTACCAGAACACCTGAAGGAAACCCACGCAAACATGGTGGGAACATGCAAACTCCCAACGCCCAAACGCCAACTGGCCTAGACAGGACTCAAACCAATGATGTTCTTGCTGTAAGGCAACAGTGCTAATCACTGAGCAAGCTCAACAATACATATAATCCAGATTTTGTACTTAAATGCTCACACACCCGTAGCTTCTGACTCTGTTTGCGTACAACTTTGCCATGCTGGACGATGTGGACCGGACACTGGTTTACAGAGTTGTCCGCTTTGTGTCTGATCCAGTCCTCGTATCCCTGCAGAGAGGAAGATAGGAGAGGAAGATGAGTGACATCAAAATTAAGAAATCTATTATAGAGAAAAGCGAGAGTGTTTTCTCTCACCTGTTTAATGGCTGTGACAGTGATGACAAAGAAAAGAGGCAGGCCGCTGGTCATAGGACTGGTGGGAGTATCAATGATCAGCTACAGACAGAGAGAGAGAGAGAGATATCACACATCCCGCTGGCACTGAAATGTCAGCTCATGCTAAACAGCACCACTGCCGTCACAAACCTGCACTAGAAAGATGATCAGAAAATAGAAATTGGCGATTCTTCGGAACTGCTCAAAGAGGTTCTTCGGTATAAAATTCCAGAACGTATACTGTGGAGAGAAGGAGAGATATGTTCATGTGACTGACCTGTAATTCTGCATTCACATATTTTAAATGACTACTAAACTCTATATATCCTGATTTATTTTCACGTCACTATTTGTTGCATTTATGCTTAAAACAAGCAAAAATGTTGCAAATATTGTACTGTTGTCTTTTGAGGTAATTTTGTCAAGTGATGTAAGGAACAAAATATACATTTTATATTTTTTCTGCTAATTATTGTAATGTAGTTACTATATAACAAATTTCTAAAGTTTATTTTTAGATATATGCAAATGAATTAAATATGATATAAAATTTACAATTTGAATATAAAACATATTTATATACATATTAAATAAAAGAAAATGTTCTTTTTATTGCTTCAAATCACTTTTGTCAAAATAAAATCCAAAAATATCTAATTAATCATTTAGTGTAACACAAATTTATATATAAAGATAAAAAAAATATTCTTAAAAAGTATACTTATTCTGGCCTGTACATAATATATTAAAGTGTAGATGATCCTATTAAATGTAATTTGTTTGCTATATAGCACCAAACAACATACCAAAAATATTTATTAGTAATAATAAAAATACAAATACAAATAATATATTAATAAATAAAAATATTTATATAAAATAAAATATAAAATATATTATTATTATTATTATTATTATTATTATTATTATTATCTAAAAAAATATTATTAATCAGCTGGTCATGATGATACAAAACTGCCTGTTGAGGTTCACATCTGACCTTCGAGGAGACGATTCTGTTGTCAGGAAATCTCTGTGGAATGTAGGCTTCTGCTCCTGGTGGAGGTTCTTTATGCCCAATATAAACCGTCCTGCTGTCCACCCAGCTCTCCTCTCCTGTACACTGAAACAGACAGACAGCTTGCATTATTCATTTATTCAGATATAATATATATATATAAATGATCACTTATACATGACAGCATATTCATCATATTCATGCATCATCCATTCAACTGTTTGTATTGGACAACACACTCTTTAAAGCAAGACACTGCAGGTGGATAGGGTGAAACCTTAATTAATAGTTATCATCACACATCACCTGTTGAAATATAGCCAGAAATATACATTTTCACAATTTTTTATAGATTTTTTTACAATCATGTACAGTATGTTAAAGACTAAAGAGTAATTAATGCCACCTTAAAGGAATCTTTTTATCAATTTTTTTTACTCTAATTTACTTTCTCTTTTTCAGAGCATATGTTTGTTTTTAATTAATACATTTTATTTTATTTTATAGAGGGGATAGTGGGAAAATAAGACAACTAAGGCAGTCTGTAATTTTTAAATACTAATATGAATGGCCTTGTTAAATACCAATTTAAAATAATGATGTATGTTATGCATGAACATACAGATACTAATAAAACTGTTGATTTTGATGTATGTAAATGCTGCTGAAGAGATTTATAACTCCTCTATAATTTTTTGTTTATATATTTGTTTATAAAAAAACAAATTGTTAATAATTTACAGACACAAATTGATAAAGTGTGACAAAAGAAACACTTAAAAGTGTATTTTGGATATTTTCTTTATATTACACTAAAAATGCACTTTAAGAAATGCCCAAAAGAGCAAAAACAGGCGGATGAATAGGTGTTTTTGCCAGCAGTTTATATTCACATATTAGAGACAAAGGCTTGATTTGAGACATAATTCAGAAAATAACAGCAGCCGTACATTTTTGTATAATAAAAGATTGTATAAAATCATCTCATGTTTGAAAAAATCTCTTGACAAAAGCCATCATAATATGAAAAAAACTTAACAAAATAAATTGTTGTAAAAAATATGAATTGTTACTGAAAACACACATTAATAAAATTTTTAAAAAAGAAATCAATACAAATATAAAAAGAATATATATATATATTTTTAAATTAGACTAAAAATAACTTTAAAAGAAGCCCAAAAGCCCCAAATATCAAAACCGACAGGTGGATGAAAAGGGTGTTTTTGCCTCCAGTGAGTTGATGGTGAGTTTACAGGTCAGATCATCTCACTGTAAAAAAAACAGGTGCACAAAAAGAGGAACCCGCTTTGAGCTACAACTGCAGAGTTTAGTCTGATGAGAAAGAGAACAGATAGAGAACTTATGGTCCCCGTCATGCTTGATTTGACTCTCAAAGGCAGAGCAAGCATAGTTTCATAACAAAGAGCGAAGAGGCAGAGAAAGGAGACCAAGAGAGGAACAGACAGAAGAAAAGAAGAGTGCAATACTAGACTTTTACATTTCCTGTAAAAAAAAAAACAGTGCAAAGATGTCACATTGATTCCCAGTGTTTGTCTGTATGATATTTTAGTAAATACCTCAATGTATAATATTTTAAAGGGATAGTTCACAAAAAATGACAATTTGCTTATCATTTACTCTCTCATATAGTTTTAAACCTTAAGGAGTTTCTTTCGTCTGCTGAACACAAAAGAAGATATTTTGAAGTATGCTGGTTTATAAGACCCATCAACATCCAAAGTAGGAAAAATAATTACTATAGAAGTCATTTGGTGCAAGCAACCAGCATTCTTCAAATTTAAATAGGTTTTGAACAAGTAAGGTGTATGTAAATGATGGCAGAATTAAAATCTTTGAGTGAACTATCCCTTTAAATACCACTGTAATGTAACTCAATCTTTTTTGTTTTCCCGTTTTAGTCACCTATACTCTAAAAAACAATGTAAAACTAAATGTTTTGAAATGTAACTAATCTACATAATGTAAAACATCAAATGATTAAAGGAACTGTTGCCCCCCAAATTAACCTCAATTATTACACTTTCTATGTTGAATTTTATATTCATCAAAATTCAGCATCAGCTATTAAACTAAATAAACCTTAAAAAACAGAAAATCTTGCTAATAATGTCATAAATGTGTTTAAGCACTAAGGACAAAATGGAGCTAAAACTAAACTAAAAATAAACATAACAATGTGTAAACTGTATAATGACATTAACAAAAATGAAAAGTGTTAAGTCTGTAAAATGTTATTTTTTTGTGTTTCACAGAGGAAAGAAGCTGAGACAAGGCTAAGAAAATTATAATATGGAAAACTGTTACCCTAGAGCAGTGGTTGCCAAAGTGAGGGTCGGGACCCACTGGGTGGGGGGGGGGGGGGGGGGGGTTGGTTCACGGGACAATGACATTAAATCAAATGTAAAATTTTATTTAACTATTAAAATTACCATATTTTATTCATAACCCACAGAAGATAATAGTAGAAGTAATAGTAACGTTAAAGAAACAACAACATCAACATACAAATAAAAATCTATCAGCCTTTAAATTTTTTCTTTTGGATTCTTTTCTTGGATTATGACCCCTGTGTTTAGATTAACTAAACAGCAATAGTGTTAGCTGCAACAGATTGATTTTACGGGGCCAGATTAAAATTTTTGACAACCTTTATGGCACTATAATACATTCAAAACAAGATATTTGAGATTAATAATAAATCAAATTAATAAAATACCCAAAAAAAATTTAACGGTTATTAGATTGTTGCATTTTTGTGTTGTCAATATCCTCATGTTTATATATGCCTATAGTTGTGTGTGCACCGTTTGCATATTTATAACCACCTTTGAGAAAAAATGGGGGTCGCGAGTCACTGACATTGTTATTTTGGGGGCTGAAAAGTTTAGGAACCCCTGCCCTAGAGCAATAACAACAGTGATGAATAATAGTAAGAAGCACTAATAATTTGTAATGTTTCAGTATTTTACATGAATTCCATGGAATACTCTAATTTAACTGAAAGCAAAAAGCGGAAAACTATGCTATAATAAAAGCAACAGCGTGAAATATTCACCCTAGCAGGTTTGCACACATGTTAATTTTGCTCGTTTCCTTTTTCATTATTCATACTTCACTCAACAGCTATTCTGCAACATGCACTCTTAATATTGCTCTTGACCACACTATAGCTTTAAGACACTGCAGGGGAAGGAGATTTACATTCCAATTGACTGATTGGAACAATTGTATTGGATAATATTTTAAAGAGCTCAAAGATTATATTTTTATAAGGCATTGTTTTATGAAATATGCACTAATATATTGGATATTGATACTCGCATACATTTCCAGCATATACTGTAAATCTGAACATTAAATGAAGTCAGATTTACTTTGTGACATTCTGTATTTAAAGTGGACCTATTATGCCCCTTTTTATCATTCATTCAGTCCCTTATTTATTTATCAGGGGTAGCTACCGCGGAATGAACCGCCAACTGTTCCAGCATATGTTTTACTTTTTCAACTGCAACCCATTACTGGGAAAGGCCCTTTTTACAAGGTGGAAAATTAGTCTCTGATGTCCCTCGAGTGTGTATGTGAAGCTTCAGCTAAAAAAACCCCACAAATATTTTTTTTATAACTCTTAGAAACTGACCGTTTTAGCCTGCTTTCATCCTAATTGTGGCATTTTGGTGACTGCCGCTTTAGATTCAAAAACAAGACTCCCGTCCTATGCTAATAAGAGAGAGAGAGAGAGAGAGAGAGAGAGAGAGAGAGAGAGAGAGATCATCGCTAATGGGTGGGGCTTTCCCCCTCTGATGACACTTACAAAGAGAGAATGTCAATCAAAGTGTTTCTGCAGACTGTTTTTATCAAGTGTGATTGTAAAAAATAACATTTATACATTTTTATCTTTAGAAGCTGGCTATACTCACATATTGTTGCCACACAACTGCGTTTAAACCCAGTATAAAAGTTATTTTTGCATATTAGGTACCCTTTAAAGTCAAAAGGTTTAACAAAGGGGATTTATGGGAATCTTTATTATCACTCAATACTTAAGAAAAATACATTTTGCAGAATAAAATGTTGTATATAATCACGCATATTTTGTACGGACATATGCCTCTGTAAAGGCCTTCAAAACGTTAATACAGTAAAAATAAAACTAATCAATGTTTTGTGTAAAGCTGCTGAAGTGGAGATTTATTAAAATAAAATAATTTTGACAAATAAAATAAAATATTTGTTCTAATTTAAATCTACAGACACGAATTGTGACAGAAGAAACAAAATTTTTTTGACTGAAAATCCAAAAAGCTCAATATCTCAAAATTGAAAGGTGCATTTATGCCTGCAGTCTCTCACATTGATAGGTTTAGATTATGCAAAGAAAGCTGGTCTCAGACCAGTGTAAAGTGAGTCACCAGATGTCGTGTGTCTTTACATCCCAGCACTCCAACCTGATTGTAACTGCAGCAAGCGCCAACGAACGTGATAGGATTGGTCGATCTGATATTGGCCCCGCCTCTCCCCCCCACACTGTCAAGGCGGGATTTAATCCGTCCGAGCCTCTTAAGCTCTTACATAAGATGAGAAATATGAGCTATTACCACTTCAAAGAGTGCCTGTGTTTAGCAGGACATTCATGCAGATTTCTGTCCCACAAAAGCTATTGAAAACCTGTTGGATGTTCTTGTGTATGGCTTTCAGGAGTTGGGGTTTTAGAACGGATTTAGCACATCTGAGGTCTTGGTCAACAGTTGGCGACATCAATTATACAAATTAAATCCTAAAGCACTCAGACTGACGTCACGCCGCGCAGCACAGCAATGTCAAACTCGTCGCATCACCTTGTTCATCACGGAAAATCCTCCGAGACCCAGAGGAAGTCAGTTTGAAGTTTATCTTTGTGACTCATGTACCTCTACAGAATATGCCGCTGTGTATTTTGATGTGATTTTGACCTTGCAGAGTGAGCTCAGACACCGTCCAAATGACTCACAGTGTCTTTTAGGTCCAGTAAAATGACAGCACCCATTCAAAGGATACTAATTCAAGGATAAATCTCACAAAACACTTTTGCAATAAGTTATCATGTCTAATGTCCACCTGAACCAGAAGTTGCTGGACACTTTTATTTCAGTATTATGACGCATTTCGAACTAAATAGTAATATTGAGTAGGGTTATTTTATGCTCCTCCTCTTACCTTTCACTCACAGCAAACTAATGGTTCACTGTAAAAGATGCTGGGTTCCACACAATCGATTTGTGTTGGGACAACACGAAGGAATTAAGTTAACTTAGTTTTTACAAATTTAAGTGAATTGAACATAAAACAGTTCAATTGTCCCAACGAAATCTCAAGAATTGTGTTGTTTCAGCTCATTTTAAATAAGTAGTTTGAACAAGCAACAAAATATTTTTTGGAGTGTTTGAGGGGCATGACTAAGCATATCTTACTCAAGCCGTCAAACTGATGCACTGTAAAACCCTAATAAGTTAAAGGTGCTGTATGTAAGTTTTTGACTCTTCTGAAGCATAAAAATACCATATGTTTGCAGATATTTAAGAAACATCCTAAGTGAACACACTTGTTTAACTGAAAAACAATGCTGAAGTCAAATATTCTGCTTTGAAAATAGTTTTTCCGAGCCAGAACGTTGTCTTTGTTTAGGTAAAGTTAACCTGCAGAATGCCAGTTTAGCCAATTATATTTTAGCACTCCGGGTTGCCTTGTTGGAAAACAGCGTATTTCATTCATTCATTTATTCATTCATTCATTCATTCAGAAAGGCTCTGAAAGCATATGTCCGTGACCGAAATGGACAGTATCAGATGTCGAAATGAGACAGATTCAGTTCCACATGAGGTTATTAATCAGCAAATGATATAAATATTATGAACGTAAACATTAGGTGAGCAGGTTACATTGTACAGTTTGGCTGTTTGCACCAGACGAAATGTGACAGAAATTTAAATACAGCCTTTCCGAAGCACAGAATATGCACTCACTCACGAAACGGTAAGGTTTAGAATCCATTCAAACTCACATTGTTAGCATTTAGCACTGAATAAAACACACAAGGTTTACCTAAGGTGCACTGTCCTAGGTTTCACATGTTCAGCTGTGAGAAATAAAAGCCGTTTCTAATATATCAATTCGAGGTGTTGGTTAGAACTAAAACTCCTTTTAGTTTACTCGCTCCTGTACTCAATCTGGCAACCCACGCGTGCATTTATTTTGATCAAGGAGTGCAATACCTAGTTCAACCACTGGGTGTCAAACTTACATACTGCACCTTTAAGGCAACTCAAACCATTTAAGGAAACCGATTGCTACAAACCATTTGAGTTAACAAACTAATCTATATGAGTACTGTGAACTTACTCCATTTAAAAAGTAATGAGGTATTTAAGTAACTCATTACCTTCAACACTGAGTTCAAAACTCTTTTCAAATGAGTAGAATTAACTTTGTGTAAATTCTGAGTTAACTACACTCATTTCATTTGATAAAGTTGACTGTTGGGTTTTTACAGTGTGTCATCAGAGAAGGACTGCCGTTCCAGAGTAAAGGCAAGTGCTTCGGCTTTACCTTATTTTTTAAGTATATTAACATGCACAGATTAATGATTTATTACTAGTCATATTCGCTAGCTAAATAAACTTAAATATTTGAATTTCAAAACAATTTTTTTCTTTCTAACTGGATATATATACTTATTTGTTCAAACATTACATAAATCCACATCCATACACTCGCATTGTGACATGCTAACACACATGCTAACATCATTCTGAGGTGAGAGAAGGGCAATGTTTTTTTATATTTATATTTATATATGTACATTCTGGTTTATTATTACTTTTTGTTATTGTTTGAGAATCGGTGACACATACCCCTTTCACAACATTCCTGAACAGATCTAGTGCTTTTGTCGCACTGAAATTTATAAGCAATCATGCTGCATATATTACGAGGTTTGCAAGGTGGCACCTGAAGTTCAGTGAGGATTTTGCAGTTTTAAAAAAACAATTATAATTCCAGTTTGGTAATAAGAATGAACCCAATACATGTTTACTGTGCCTTAGCCCAATCAAACCTTGCTCTGGTCCATGTCTTCCATGTGGGTCAGGACTGAACCATGTCTGGCTGCAGTACAGAGCAATCACAGGCAAGATTTTGGTAGTCAAATGCGTTTGGGCACGCTTGGGCACGCAGTGTGAGTACAGCCTTTAATGAGTGGTAAAATGTTCCTTTATGGTTAACACTTCAGTTTAGGTCACAATTCACGGTATTAACAAATCATTAACTAACACTACTAACTTAATAAACAACTAACTGACTGATTATTAGGGGTTTAGGTTTTGAGTAGGATTAGGGATGCAGAATATAGATCATATTTTATAACTACACTGTAAACAAAAACCTGGTTGCCTTAATTTTTTTTGCTGAATCAAATTAACCGTATGAGTCCATTGAACTTACATTATGTTAAACTGACTTAAAACTGCATGATTAACTTAATAGGTTACAATACGTTTAACAAAAGTTACAATGAACTAAAAACATATGCTGTCAGGACTAATTGTTCATATAATTGTTTCACAGTGTACTAATGAACACTTTTTATCTTAATAATAGGCTGAAAATAAGCCAGTAGTTAATAGCAGGAACTGTGACCTAAACTAAAGTGTTACGGTTTTATGTTTTGATGATCCAGTCATAAAAATGGGGCTGCTTCACTGTAAGTGCTACTGTATAGGATGATTAAATGAGTCATAACTAGTTCCACATGGAACCTGCGAGAAGATTTCCACAGATTTTTTAGCCCATCATTGAATCTGCTTTTTTACTTGTGTAAATGTGTGCAAATATGTATTTAATCTGTTTATATTTAAATTTTAGTAATATTATTAACTAATATTCAAATGTTTTGCACTGTAAAAAATGCAGGGTTCCATGCAATTCATTCATGTTGTCCCAAAACAAATCGATTAGTTTAATGCACAAATTTATGTGGATTGAAATTAAAATATATACAGGATAAGAGACTTACTTTGTTTACAGTGGTGTAAAGTAACAAACCACAAATACTCAAATTACTGTAATTGAGTAATTTTTCTCTGAAATTGTCATTTACTAAGTAGTTTTTTAAAAATGTGTACTTTTACTCTCCCTTGAGCACATTTTTAGTGCAGTATTGGTACTTTTACTCCTCTACTTTCCTTCAACCTGCAGTCACTACTTTATTATTTCCTATGGGGATTAGAAAAATCAGTCCTGCGATTCCTGTCCAATCAAATTGCACATAGAAAGTAAATTGCATCATACTGAACTACCTTAAGACATGCAGCAAACTGTTTGGAAGCATTGAACCAAAGATTGTTTAGACTGCATGTCACTGACTCTCTAAGATGATGGATGTTTACTGTATGATGACTAAAATTGCCTTAAACAATAACTAAACGCACTACAGAATGTTACGTTTACACACACGCACAACACTTACTACTCACTACTCTTGAGTACTTTTAAAAGGGCTACTTTTTACTCATTATTTGAGTAATATTTTCAACAGATACTTTAACTCTACTTGCACTACATTTCTAAGCAAGTAATGGTACTTTTACTTGAGTATGATTTTTCAGTACTCTTTCCAACCACTGTTTGTTTACCAAGCAAATGGATCTAATTAAATTTGCATTGTAAACCTTTAATCAAAGTTAAAAAATTCTTTTTTTTATTTGATGTTTTGTTTTTAGTTACTAAAGTCTGCACAAAAATAGCAAAAAATGTCCACAGATTCTGTCTGTCACTGTGGTCATAAACCCAAAAACATCACTAATATATGTTCCAGAGTTTCTAAAGAGAGGGAGAAAAAGTAAAATAAAAACATTTTTTAAATTTCACGTTTAACATTTCTTAGGCGACGCAGTGGCGCAGTAGGTAGTGCTGTCGTCTCACAGCAAGAAGGTCGCTGGTTCGAGCCTCGGCTGGGTCGGTTGGCGTTTCTGAGTGGAGTTTGCATGTTCTCCCTGCGTTTGCGTGGGTTTCCTCCGGGTGCTTCGGTTTCCCCCACAGTTCAAAGACATATGGTACAAGTGAATTGGGTAGGCTAAATTGTCCGTAGTGTATGAGTGTGTGTGGATGTTTCCCAGAGATGGGTTGCGGCTGGAAGGGCATCCGCTGTGTAAAATCGTGCTGGATAAATTGGCGGTTCATTCCGCTGTGGCGACCCCGGATTAATAAAGGAACTGAGCGGAAAAGAAAATAAATGAATGAATGACATTTCTTAAACCAACTTTTCATGACTATCACCTATCAGGTGTCAACTGAGTTGCATGAATTGCTTTTATTTAAGCTGCATTTTAATGCACAGATCTGTTCATTTTAAGATGGAAATTTTTAATCATACCTGTTTATATCCACTTTAGACATTACTGATGCCAGACATCTGTTTTAGCATGAATCCTTGTCTAAAATCATTCTGTAAGTGGCTGCTTTACTATCAACATGATGGACCCTCAGCTTAAGAATGCTTTTTAAATGATTTATATCATTCTCATTGGGTGCTTCTATGGTCAAGTTAAAAGCTTTGCAGCTCCAGTGTAAACGCAGGCTTTTTTTTTCTCCATCTCTGTTTTCTCTGTGTTGGAGAGGTGGCTTTAGGCAGACGGCAGCGAGCAGCTGGTCAAAGGCTCAGTGAACCCTGAGTCCCCATAATCACACCTAATCCACTGCCTTAAAACACACACATACACACACACACACACACACACACACACACACACACACACACACACA
>CAIGQZ010032813.1:16571982-16584393 GCA_903798205.1 Danio tinwini
ATATATATATATATATATATATATATATATATATATATATATATATAGCCTATGCCGTGCAACAGGTAACAATTTTGTTTTATTATACATTAGTAGACATAATGCACTTTTTTAAACAAGCAGATTTTTTTCTTTCTCTGCATGTGTGTGGAAGAGAAATGAACAGAGAAAATGAACAGATGATAAATAATATGCGGCTCACTTTGCACAAATACTGCTGCCGCAGCGGTGTGAACGGCGGCAAAAGGAGCAAATTGAAGTAGTGACATCTGTATATATACATAATAAATATATAGCACACACTCAAATTTTGTCAAAACTAACTATTTTGGATGCGATTAATAGAAATAAATTTTTGCCCAGCACTATTTAAAATATACAATTTTATTGTTATTATTATTACATTATTTATATTACTTGGCATATACAAACAAAGCTTTCATTGATATAACTAGATCCTGGTAAACGTAAACTGAGGTGAGAAGGTATATATGAGAACAGGGCCAGAAGAACTGCGTTTTCTGGTTTATTGCAACCACCACTAAACTTAACACTCACACTCTCTTTCTCAAAGTGCTTCAGGGCATCACTGAAGTTGCAGTGGATAAAAATAGCTCTACATGATTCCTGTAACTTAATGCAGTGCTGCCTAACAGACTGTGACATATGATACTGCGCGTCAAATACAGTAAATGACAGCAACTCAAAGCTGACTAAATCATTGATGATTATACAGAATAGGCTTAAAATGTTTTGTGTGGAAAAGTAACTGTAAACAATGTGCGTATAATTTAACAGAGTCATATGTATTAATAACTCAAGCTGCCATCTGCTTACATGCAGGTCAGTATCTAATCTCTTTTAAGATTGTGAAAGTTCAGGCACATTTCTGAGAGGAGGAAGCTCATCCAACTTGAGCTAACATTCCCTTGTAATGTAAAGGTCATATTTTTGGAGTCATTTCATTCTTTACACAGTCACATGGGTCAGCGAGGGTCCTTTCTAATATATTTTTTGTTTTTTGTGAGCTGAATCTGAATCAGTCAGGTGTCTGTTCACACCTCTCTAACAAGGAACTAGATTGTGTATTTAGATTATGAACTGGAACCAGATTGTGTTAGAATGCAAACTGGAACTAGAATGTGAACCAGAACTGGACTGTGTGTTAAAGTGTGAACTGGAATCAGAATGAAGTGGAACTAGACCGGTTTGGAAAGCAAGTCTGAACTGTGCTGAAATGTGAACTGGAAATAGAATGTGAACAGGAACTAGACTGTGCTAGCTTGAACTGGAACTAGAATATGAACTGGAATTAGACTGCTAGAATGTGAACTGGAACTAGACTGTGAACTGGAATGTACACTGGAACTAGAATGTGAACTAGAACTGGAACTAGACCATGCTAGATTGTAGAGTGAAACTAGAGTGTGAACCAGAACTAGACTGCATGTTAGAGTGTGAACTAGAACTACACTGTGTGATAGAATGTAAACTTGAAATACTGTAAAGCATGAACTGTGCTGAAATGTGAACTGAAACTAGAATGTAAACTGAAACTAGACTGTGAACAGGAACTAGACTGTGCTAGACTGAATTGGAACTAGAATATGAACTGGAACTAGACTGCTAGAATGTGAACAGGAACTAGACTTTGAACTGGAATGTGAGCTGGAACTAGAATTTGAACTGGAACTAAATTACTAGACTGTGAACTGAAACTAGAACGTGAACTGAAACTAGACTGTGCTAGATTGTGATCTGGAACTAGAATGTAAACTGTACCTACACTGTGAGCTGGAACTAGACTGCTAGAATGTTAACTGCAACTAGAATGTTAACTGCAACTAGAATGTTAACTGCAACTAGAACGTGAACAAGAACTAGACTGTGCTAGATTGTGAACTGGAAATAGAATGTTAACTACACTGTGAACTGGAACTAGACTGTAAACTGGAACTAGACAGTGCTAGAATTGGAACTGGAAATAAACTGTGCTAGAATGTGAACTGAAACTAGAATGTGAACTGGAACTAGACTGTGTGTTAAACTAAACTAGAACTGGAACAAGACTCTCAATCTCTCTTTATATCAGCGTCTCCATGACCTTAGTTCAACCTAAGTAATGAGTAAAACCAGTAAGCCCTGGCCTTCTGCCCAAACATCTCTGTCTGTGCTATTGTTCGGTCACATGAGTGTCGGCTTCCCATCCAAATGTCCTGTTGTTTCAGTAAAGCATTCGAGAAAAAAAAACTGAAGAGACTAAAGGAGAAGAGAGAAAGGAGGACTTCCTCCCATGACCATAAAATAAACAATTGCTGTTCACAAGAAGGAAACGTACTATTGACAGTAAAAAAAATATAAGTGTTTAGGAACGTTTACTATTTTTCTGAGATAATTGGAGCCTTGAGGGTTTTTTAAAGAACAAACATACACAGATTAACAAAGTGGGACAGCATTTGTTAGCATTTCAAATAGTATGTGGGAGGACTCTAAGTTTGCCGCCTCCTCTTTCCATCTTTGTTTCTTACTCATTCTACATGAAGGCAACCTGTTGTCTTAAGCGAATCCACCCACACACACACTGTGCCTGGTAGCCCTTTCAGAAAACAAACCCACACACACACTTAGCAACTTTTATCACACACGCGTACACAAACTCACACATCCGCTCCGCAGGGGAAAACATGCCCTTTCAGGAAAATAACAGCATAAAGGCCGTTTCATGAATGTAACTGGCCAATGAGGAGGAGAAAAACAGGTTTCGCTTTAAATGTTAAATGACTATAATTGCATGTTTAATGCTGACTTACAACCTTACTCAAAACCTTTTTAAAACCAACCAGGCAAGACCGTTAAGATAAAGAAATCTCAAATATTTTATGAAATACAACTGGGTTAAAGCCTGTGCATCAAGGCATCAACTACACTACCTGGCAAAAGTCTTGTCGTCGATCCCATTGTAAGAGCAACAAATAATAACTTGACTTTTAGTTGATCATTTGGAAAAGTGGCAGATGGTAGATTCCTTTCTGATGAATCATTTGTTGAACTGCATCCCAATCATCACAAATACTGCATAAGACCTATTGGAGCCTGCATGGACCCAAGATTCTCACAGAAATCAGTCAAGTTTGGTGAAGGAAAAATCATGGTTTGGGGTTACATTCAGTATGGGGGCGTGCAAGAGATCTGCAGAGTGGATGGCAACATCAACAGCCTGAGGTATCAAGACATTTGTGCTGCTCATTACATTACAAACCACAGGAGAGGGCAAATTCTTCAGCAGGATAGCGCTCCTTCTCATACTTCAGCCTCCACATCAAAGTTCCTGAAAGTAAAGAAAGTCAAGGTGCTTCGACATTGGCCAGCCCAGCCACCAGAAATGAACATTATTGAGCATGTCTGGGGTATAAGATGAAAGAGGAGGCATTAAAAAAGAATGCAAAGAATCTTGATGAACTCTGGGAGTCCTGCAAGAACGCTTTCTTTGCTGTTCCAGATGACTATTAAGAAGTTATTTGAGTCATTGCAGAGATGTATGGATGCAGTCCTCCAAGCTCATAGGAGTCATTTACAATATTAATTATTTTTCCACTGCTCCATGACTTTATATTCTGTACTGTACATTATTTCTGTTAAGTGACAAAACTTTTGTCTGAGCAAAGGCAGACCTTACTGTCCTAATTAAATAATTAAAAATCAAGGCATGATCATATTTTATTTGGTAAAATGAGCGTAATCTAAAGGTCTTTGCCTTTCATATAAGCCACTTCTAATACCAAATGATCAACTACAGTAGAAGTTTAATTATTATTTGTAGGATAGGCGACAAGACTTTTGTCAGGTAGTGTATAATAAGTTTCATTATTTGTTTTACAGTTTTTCTCAGTCGCTTTGGTACATTTCTCACAACACTATTTACATTTGCACAACCGTTAATGCATTTCTCAAAACAATTATTCATTTGTGTACATCATAGTAGCAGTTTCTCATTCCTTTCAACAAATTGTAAATGCTTTTGGACAAGCATCAATTGCTTTCATACAACTCTGCTGTTTTATAACATTCTCATTTGCTTATGTCACGTCAGTCAAAATTAACTAAACTTGTGGATGCTGAATAGTCATTCCATATAAAAATAATAGTCCTCATTTCATATTTGAGTCATTACATACTAAAATGTTGAACTGGTTGTCAAAATCTGAAGCTAATTGTATTTAAAAAATGTAAATCTTTTTTTTTACTAAAAATGTCTTTTAAATTGAACAATTCATGAATGATTTACAGAGCTGTGTATGTTGTAGGTTCAGTTCCAATATGTACTGCAATATTGTTTACAGTTGTGCACAGCTCTACCCAAAAGGAGTTTATGTTTGTTGTAAATAAGAGTGTATTTATTCTTTTGCACAATGCTGTGAATAAATTAGAATTGTAAATAGCAAATGCAGTAAAAATGTGAAACATACATATTCAGTGTCTTGTACTCAGATACCTCACTAAATGCAGTGATGTCTAACTTTACTGTAGGTTTCAAATGGCTGTGCAAATAGTATATAGTGCTGTTTTGAGCATTTTCAGGAAGTGTCACCAAAATCTAACTTTTTGCATTGGAAAAAATGTACAGAGTAAAGTGTCATAATGAAAACATGACAACGCCATTTGACTATCTTGTTCATAAATAATGGTGGCATAAACATTTTAATGACACTGACACTTTTATTGACATGAATACTTGCTTTTGAGGATTGAACTATCCATTTTGAGCAAGTGACACGCTTTTGCAGGTTATCCACTAGGTTTTGCAGTTTGCACTAATTGTTTTGAGAAATGCATTAACTGTTGTGCAAATGTAAATAGTGTTGTGAGAAATGCACCAAAGCGACTGAGAAAAACTGTAATACTATAAGAAATGTGTAGTTACTTTAACAGCATAAACAGATGATTTAGACAAAAATCACTTTCAGGTTTGTAAACAACCAAATCAAGCAAACAGAATTTAATTCATTTTTAAAGCTATGAGCAATGAAGCAGCAGGAAACAAAACTGCAGCATGTGCTTATTAAAAATTAAAAAACATGCTGGTGTGTGGGCCTTTGGTCCTGTAGAGCCAACCTTTTAAAGGTCTTCTCCATTTTGAGTCTCATGGTGTGTTCAATTTTATTGGATTGTTTGGTTCAAACAAAAAAATATAAATAAATAAATGTCTTACTTATTCCTGCTTCACTTATCATTCACATAGTTATTTTCAAAGACAGAACCACAAAATGTTTGGTTCAGAAAGCAGCATCCACAGTTCACACCCTTTTATTTGATCACAAACATTTAAAAGGCCAATAAATGACTAACCAGTGTTTGTTTTCGTTTAAAAAAACACCTACGTTTTGTTTACTCCGTCATCTTCTACCTTTGTCAATCCCCTCAAATATGGATTACACAACTGATACACTGCATGTATGGATCCTGACAAAACATGTGCACGCCCAGTGAGTGTGAATGGTCATGTATCATGTGTTTTAGGCTGAATAGTGTAGACAGAGATCATTTTTCTGAAATGCAATACAAACCCCAGTCTGGATAAAAAACATTTTAATTCTAAAACATTTTGAAAATGAAAATGCACTAGTGTAGGGCTGCACAATATATCGGTTTATCATCAATATTGCAATGTGTGAACCTGTAATAGTCACATTGCAGGACGTGCAATGTGGAGTCAGGATTGTGGTTTACCAGGTGCAACAGTTCAGAACACATGAGAATTTTGGAGTCTTCAGTTAACATAAAGTAAAAAGTGAAAGTTTATCAATTGTGTTTTTAAGGCTTGCAAGATTTTAGGGGATGAAACCCCCCTCTTTCAGTTCAAGTCTACCTCAGATCAAAAAAAAAAATGCTCCGAGATGGGCAAGGAGTGCAGTGCAGGGGAAAAAAGGGGGAGCGAACAACTGTTGCCAGTTGGCTCACAAAATGAGACACAAACAGTGAAGAGATCCATGATTTTACAGTTTACAAAGTTAAAATGCAAAGAAAATAAACAGTAAGTAATTTAATGCGCTGCTACATTTGTTATTCATAATTTCATATGCACATAACCACAATTTGTTATATCATCATAAAGATGACTGTGTTTATAAAAACACTATAAATGAGGAGGACTTCTCTCCTCTTCAATCCCCGGGTCTAAATGCAGACACAGTGGACAGCAGTGCAGCAGGTCTCTTGTCCTGTCTATTCCAACCATTAACCCTGCTGGTAAGGATTTTAAACATAGGTGAACACAGCAGCACGGACATAGGCGATGTGTCTGAATGGTAACAAACTCAACTGATAAAAGACAAAATCCATGACTACCCATGTTGTGCGAGGTCTCATCTAGTCATTGAGTCTCACAGCTTGGCAGGTCTGCCTTGCCTTCGGAAAACACATGCTCTCATGAAGCAGGGTCTTCTCATAGGATAAGAAAACTCCGCTATGAATAATAATGAGAAACTCACCGTCATTACTCCACTAGCAGATTTGCGATACGTCACTGATTTTGATCCCGCCCCAAAAATTATTTTAAACCTGGAAGATGAAATTAGCTGCCAAATGCTTATTTTATTTCTGTACCTGTATACTTTTAGACTCCTTCATTTGTATATGTACTTTATCTCAGCTTGTAATTTGTTTATTATATTTTATGCAAATGCACTCCCCCCTACAAAATCATCCCAATTAATCTAAAATTATCATAATATTGCAATATAAATTGCAGAAGGTCAAAATATCGCAATGTACATTTTTCCAATATCGTGCAGCCCTACACTAGTGTAAACACCTATGTATGTACTGCTATGTGAATGATTCATAAACAGTCTGTGTAGAGCCAAGTGCATTGATCAATAAAGGAATACAGCAGAACCATAGTATAAAGTTAAAAGTGTGAACAACTCATTGTGCTTCAAAAAGACTGTATAAAAATATTGCAGATGCTTTGAGGCTGTGAGGGCAGGTGGTAGAAAGAGGAGATGTTCAGTCTTAAGAGTAGCAGACAGCTGGTGAATCATCTTATCTATAACCGATTAACTGCAAGCCGACGACATGTTGATGCTGAGGGTGAGCCACTTACAGAAAGTAGTAGTCTAACAACACAAACAAACAAGCAGGCAGGAAATGTGAGAGTGTGAAAACCTTTTTTGTTTTCAGTGGGAAAGTGAGAGAGAGAAATAATGACAAAAACAAGGCAGAAGCAGAAGCAGGATACAGAGAAATTTGTTCATTCAATAGATAAGAGATTATTTTAAAACTGCCCCATTATTTTATACCAAACCCCAGAATTAATTTATACTGAATAGAAAGTTCAAATTGTGAACTGGGTCAGTAGGTCTGTGCAGAACATCTTGTACAGAAAAAAAACTGAACCATACCGGTTTATTTATAAAAATCCATTAACAGTGCAAACTTTTCTGTAATCGTAGTGCTGTGCGTTATTTGTTTAACCCTTTAAAGTGACATGCTGACTGACTGACAGACTGACTGACAGGTGTGTGATGCGTGAGGCCAGCAAACACGTTGTAGTTTTCAGTTAAGATGAACACAGTTTCCATAATTATACTTTATAGCCTATGGCTTTGCATACAATGACTATCTTGCTGGAGTTTATAGCCATTTCACTTTACTTCAGGACGCATTAATGCTGCTCTGTAGGTCTATTGGACACAATTATAAATGTTTCTAGCAAATCTAATAAATGTTGCAGACATACTTGTTACATAAACGCACTAAATCGCACTTCAGCAGCGTTTATTTGAGCGCGCACAAGAAAATTTGCAAAGAGATTTGCATGCTCGTATTACATGAATTTGATCTCGACCTGTAATACTGCGCTTATGACATATGTCATTGAAATACCGCCATTATTGCCATAGGTAGTTGGTAGATCAGTGTATACCAGTCCTGCCGCAACAGCTGGAAAAAATCCTAGAGGAAACACTGCAACTGTTAATGTGAATAGTGCTTGAATACTTGGCATTCTCTTAAAATTTTGCAATGGGGACACGGATTCACCGCCCTAAACTAGAATCACAAATAATAAATTTTTATAACTAATATTATATCAGTTAATAAAAAAAAACACAAGGTAATACAAACTGCTGTTAGCAAATAAATAGAGATGCTTTCAATCTTATTCATAAGTCTGCCTTTATTTGAAACATAGTTAAAAAATTTGTTTAAATTAGTTGAATTTTCTATTTAATTCAACAAAATTATTGTTTTTTAAGAATATCTTAAGCAGATATTATCATTGTAATATTGTAATATGCCTGAAATCACAGGTAAATGAGTGCTCATTCATAACAATCACATAGTGTGAACTATCAAGGAGGTAATCTGATAGTATTGTAAATAGTAGCAATAATTACAACTGGCTTAATGTTTTCCTTTTCGTTCCCCCTTGACCATTAAAAAGTACCGGAAGGGATGTAACAATCGCCAATAAGTTGGCGACACCTGTGAGATATTTGCCATGCTAAATATCTGGACCTGTCTGCGATTTAAAGTCATGCCGTGTGAAATGTGTTCTGATTGATCAGATAGATCGGAGATTACCTACAGTACAGCCAATGAGAACAATATCCACTTGTATGGGTCCACTTGTATCTGCAGGCCAGCAGGAGGTTGTGGGAGAAGTTAAAAGGGCTTTTTTTTCAGTCTATTTGGACCCAAGAAATTGAGGAAAAACTAGGGGAAATTTAGCAGAGCACCCGTGTCTGTTTGATGTGTCATCTGAGCAATACCACAACCAGGTTGAAAAATATAAAAAGTTTAATAATATGTAAATATATACTACATGACCTCGTGTTGTTTCCATGTCACTTTTCACATTTTTTTGCTTGTGCATTGTGTGCGTGTTTGCTTGTGAGATGTACAGTAGTTTGCAGACCGAGACACTGTTGTCGGCGATTCTCCTGTTGTAAAGTCATGCAGTGTTAAACTCCCTGTCTGCGATCCATCTTGCAGTGTAAACACAGCAGCGACGAAACGCTAGCGCAGATAGTCATGCAGTGTGAAAACATCTGTGACACGACTACTTTGAAAATCGTGCAAGTCTATCTTTTTTTAACTAAAATACAGTTCAAAAAATTACTTAATTTAGTTAAATATTGAATTTTATTCACTTTAAAATGATTGTTTTCCACATGTATATTTTCAGCAGATATTATCATTCTAATATTTCCATTTGGTGTAGAAGAGTACCTTCCAAATATCAACTTTGAAATGCTTTTGCTGCTTAATATTTGCACTTTCAAGACTCCTTGTTGAAAAGAATGTTCAAATGAACAGCATTTATTTAAAAGAGATGTAATTATGAATGTCTTGTTAAATGCAAAAGTCACTTCAGATCAATTGAATGCATGAATAAAAGTTTTAATTTCTGAATAAAAGTATTGAATAAAAGTATTAATTGCTGAATTTAAAAAAGTATTAATGCTGAATAAAAGTATTAATTTCTTTAAAAAAAATAACTTTCAATTTTGGATGAACTATCCCTTTAAGAGGCAAAAGCATATTATTTGGCTATTTGGGTTAGTCAGCTCATAAAACACAACTACAAAGTCCTGATGTAAATTCAATAATGCAATAAAAGCCCTGAGCCGTAGCAGTGTGTTTTTTTAGTTAAAAGTTAACTGCATGTTTAAAAGTAAGTAATAAGTGGCATTTTATTTTTACGCTCTCCGACAGCAACAATACTTTATAACCGGAATAAAAGCAAACAGCAGGTCTCCACAGTGCAATATGAGTGCGTGTGGATTTTAATAACATGATGGAACATTCTATTATATGCTACTCTGACCAACAGAGCGCACAGCGTGTTATATAACCCAGAAAATCTGTCAGATTACAATGCAAACTTTTCAATTAACCTGAAAGCCACTGTACTCATACTCACTGTGTTTTATCAATGCCTATGAAAATATAAATGTGCAATAACGGATCTTATACATTCAAAATAAAAGCATGCGTACTACAGACTTTCTAGAACACAAGTCAGCAAATGCATTTCCAAATAACAATGCAACAAACACTCGGTTTAGCATATTAGCAGATCCATAGCATATCAAATTAGCAAGGCAAGCAATAAATGAGACTAAAAGCTTAATAAAAGCCGCAGCAGTTGATTTCAATGCTGTTAAAGAAGAGACCGCTGAATGCGGTTCAGCCATTGATCTGGTTTGAGCTTTTAAATATGTCTGGATCAAAGAGTGCATTAGAGTCGTCTGTGTGTGATCACATTAAACCTGTTTCTAATCCTGATCTCGTTTATAAAGTCAGCTATTGGATTGTACAATAAAGAAGCATATAATGGTGTGATACTGTGGTCAACGCTTAGGGTCCCACAATGGTTGAAGACCTAAAGAGGTACAGTAGTTCACCCAAGAACATAAATTTAGTGGCTGTTTACACAACAGCTTAACAACCTAACTTGTTATGCTTTTTGCTCATATTTAATACAATGTTAGTGACCATTTGAGTAGACATGAACATTTAAAAAAATGCCAGGGAAAAACTTTTTCATTTTTGCCGACATTGTTGTTGTGTACACAACCTCACTCACCATTTACTCTCCATCATGTTATTCAAACCCTTTATAGTTTTCTTTTTTCCATTGAAAGCTAAAAAAGGTGTTTTGGAAAATGTTGGATACTGGTAACCACTGATATCCATAGTAAGTAAAAAACACTATGGAACTCAATGGCTGCCACTTTCCCGCTTTTTTATATAATAAAATATAAAATATATATTATATAAAATGTCTTCTTTTCTGTTCATCGGAAGAAATAAAATCAAACATGTTTAAAACAAATATTATTTAGAGCATAATTTTGTTTTCCTGATAATTTCTTGTTTGGTGAATTGTATCAGCGTGTGATTTTTATGGCAGGTTTATATATTGTAAGAAATTAGTCTGCCTCGACCCAACTTCTACTTTATTTCACAAGTGTTTCATGCTCCTTTTCTTAATAAAGAGCTTAATTATCACAGAGAGGAGAGTTCCTCAAGTAAAGTATTTAACCATTTAAATAATGCCTTTGGAATGATAATTCACTTCATGTAGCATGAGAGCAGCAGTGAGCCATCAAGAACCATCTGCTGACCAGGAATTCTGTTTATCCTCATTTATCATAACAGCTGGTATTCTCACCTGAAAGTCTACCCAGGATCCGGGAACGAAAGAGTATCACTTTTATTGTTGTTCTCAATTTACATTCAAAGCGAAGCCTTATTAACATGTTAAGCGGGTATGCCGAAAGGTCAGGGATCGCAATTCTTAATTTACATTCAAAGGGAAAGCTTATTAACATGTTAAGCGGAAAGAAACAGTATAAAATGTTTAAACGGAGGATGATCTGAATTTATTTCCAACTCCGAAGTGCTGTCTCTACTTTGTTACTACTATTCTGGAATAAAACTGGTCTTTTCTTCAAGACGTCCTCATCTTTTTTTGGTGCACTGATATAGACATTTTCACCGATACCGATAACTCTTTACATTTGGAGACCAATAGGCGATATATTAGCTGATAAATACATTGATTACTTCTCTGATAGCATAAAGTGAGCAACTGATTTTATTTTAAAACCTTATTCTCTAAGCTATTGTTTTCTATGGGTAAATAAAATCTACATAATATATAAAGCAATAAATAAAGCACCCAAATCAATGAACATAAACCAAATAAGCAGCAGACATCAAGCGTGTGCAGTGGTTCAACCAGCAGAAATAATGCATAATTTATCGGCTAAAAGATATCAGCCTAATTTTGTTATCAAACCAATAACAACCGATATAAAAAAAATAGCTGTTATCGGCTGATATCAATATGAGCACTGACATATCGTGCATCCTTAATCTATATGTATCAATATTATGTACATTATATTTACAGATTCTCTGGGGACAACCTAATTGTTTTATGCTCAATCAACTTAATATTGTAAAAAAAAAAAACGTTAAGTTAAATTAATCAATTTGTATTGGAACAACAAAAAAGGATTGTGTGTATGTAACCCAGCATTTTTGCCTCTAGTTCACCCAAAACTAAAACTATATGAAACAACATAAATATTTGTGGCTCCTGGAAATATGCACAGGTCTCTTGAAGTGAAAACCTTTACTCCATAAGGCCAACTGTAAATGTATCATAGGCAGCCACATGTATTAATTTTAATTAGCCTAATAAGAAAACTACTTTAAAAACTACTGTAAACTAAGTTTAGTAATAAATAAATAAATGCATTTGACTGCTTTTGTGTTTATTATTTGAAACTTGTAGAAAAATAAAGAAAGATTAATGTTTGTACATAAATGATTAATGTAAAAAAGTATTTAAATGTGTGCGTTTTAAGAACTATATATATATATATATATATATAT
>CAIGQZ010032813.1:16594393-16608097 GCA_903798205.1 Danio tinwini
ATATATATATATATCCAGTTTTGGTGAGCAGAAAAGATGTCTTCTTTCTGTATATATTTAAGGTAATGTGACTTCTTAAGCACTCCTACACTCAATATTTTTTTCACTTCGTCAGCAAAATACATAGATATTTTAGGTATTTCCACTTGTTGAGCAAGCCATTAAAATATAGATACCGTATATATATATATATCTTTTCTTGATTTGATTTAAAGCCTGAGACCTTTCTCTTAGAGGGCCCACAAGCTCTCAATGGTCCTCACCTGCAGAAAGCACTTTTATAATTAACCTCACATTAAAACACATGTTTGCTCCTCTTTACTGGGTCACTCAAATTAACCCACTTACCAAATGAGTCATATAGAAGCTGTGCTAGGCTTCACTTCTCTGCAGCGTATTGCACACATTCACACATCAGCAAACGTCAGCCTGTGCACAACCTTAAGGAGAGTAGTCAAAGTGTGTATTTTATGCATTCTCTATTGATCTTATGTTTAATGTAAGAGTGGGCATGGCCATTGTAACCTAATTGTGTCAAAATTTAAACTGTTATGTTGCTTGATGTCACAAACTGATATTTTCATATTATATTTTAATTCTAATTTACGTTTTATAAACGTTCTTCTTTGTTTACTATATATTACTATAATGATGTATTTTTGACTTTATATTATAATTCTTTTTGTGTTGATATTTTGGTGGTCAAAAAGACATCAATATGTGAATGTCAAATAGACGTTAAGTTTTTGTCACCAAATCGATCTGTATTTTTTTGTGCATTTTGATATGCTTTTTTCATTTCATTTTGATATCAAAGTGCCCTCTGGCTAGTCATTTATACACGAATCATCTTACATCTGCATGGAAATATAAGGTGTATATCCAGAACAATCTCATAAGGAAACTTATTTTACATATTTTCAAAAATATGGCTATAAGAGCTGCAAGTGGCTGTAGGACTTGCCCCAAAGCTAAGGCAACACATTATATTGTTTCCAGCCTAATCTCACAAGCAAACATCACTATTTTATGTTATGTTTAGTGGCTAGTTTGTACAAATTCATAGAAGTTTAGTCGTACGAAAATGTACAACCTTTTTAAAAATACATTTTTTAAATGACTTTCCACCCCTAAAACCAACTTCATTGGGGATAAGCGAATCATACTAAACTGTACGAATAAGATCGGACGAATTCATATGAATTAGGCACTAAATCAAAAAGTTACAAATTGCCATAAGATTGTGTTGATTGTTTCAGAATCAATCATTTAATTTCTGTACCTGAAGTACACTCTCAGACAAAATACTACAATGTTTTACCAAAGAAGGTACAAACCCTTGTTACTGGGGCAGTACCTTTTTATGGAACAGAATTGTACCTTAAGGCAAAGAAACAAATTTGTATGATTGCTGTTTGTACCTTTAAGGACATGATTTGTACCATGGGAAACCAAAATGTACCTTCGGTTTTAAAAACCTGCAGATACAATATTGTACCTTTATCAAAGGTACAAATCTGATCCATAAAGGAACCACTACAGTGACAAGACACTTTGTACCTTAACAGTGTCAAATGTGTTCCTTCAGGAACTATTAAAAGACATTTTTCTATATTCAAAATGTCAATTTATTTTCAGTAAATATAAAAGATCAAATACATTTTTAAACATTGTTTTTAAAAATGCCTTAAATGTTTAATTTACAATACCTATAGTTTTGTTTTACCAGTTCTTTTGCATTATAGAACCTAATAATTATTGTTTATAAGTTTCTTTAATCATACTGTATGCTTTTATATGATGATTCATGTTTTAGAATGGAAATTTTTCATAAAATCACTTGGCCTTTCCAAATATTTATTTTCATAGATAATGCAATAAAGAAGGAGTTGTCCAACACTTATGTACCTTTTTTATGAGAACAATTGTGAATAAGTGAATACGAATTAATGGCCACCAAAATGTTACAAATTTCTATGAGATTGCGTTGGATGAGTGACGGTGGAAAATAAACAGGACATGACTACACAATTTTAAATTTACTGTAGCTTCTATAAAAATCCAGTCATTCACCTGTAGGGTCTTGATTTTTCCGATGTATTTCTGACACTTTACATTTAGCAACCTATACATCTTCACTCTATCATTTTTATTTTATAATGTGAACTTCAGGATGCACAATAGTAAGAAGAACTCTTATGTAAATGTGAGTTAGACCAAATGTGAACAGTGCCAAAAAATGTAACATAAAGTATATATGTGAACTTGATTGAGGCAAGGGTCAATCTTCAGCTCATCCCAGCCAGAGATCCTGTGATCCGACTAATTGAAAAATGGAGTCATAGCTTAGTAATTGACAGCACACTGCAGTGGAATAATTCACTCCTGCCCTAACTGTGAACCCAGAGGAAGAACAGATGAAAATCAGACTGAGAGAGTAAACCTGATTTGCCGATTTACTGGTGGAGAAATCTGTTTCACAGCACAATGAATACTGAACAAACTCTACGCATTCAAATCTGTGAACAAAATATATATGCATGGCAGCAGCTCAATGCATTTCTTCATTTAGATGTGGCTCTGATGGTCTGCTGAAGTTTAAACCAAGCATCAGAATGCAGAAGAAAGGTGAATTATAAGACTTTTAATGTGGTAAAGTGCCAAACGAATAGTCTGAGTATCACAAAAACTGCTCAAATACCAGGAGTTTCAAGCAAAACCATTTCTAAAGTTTACAGAAAATGGTCTAGAAAGGAGAAAATATTTAGTGAGTGGAGGTTCTGTTGAGCAAAATGGCTTGTTGATTTGCATAGGGGAATAGCCAGACTGTTTAAGCTCATATAAAAGCAACAATAACTCATCTCAGGTCTACAGAAGAGCATATCTGAACACACATGAACACCTCAAACCTTGAAGCAGATGAGATTAGAACAACAAACTGAGGCTAAAATTGGACACTAAAACACTGAAAAAAGGCTGCCTGGTCTGATGAGTCTCAATCTTAATCCAGTAAAGCAGCTGGATTGGTGGAGATTTAGATGTGAGATTCATGGATGTGTAGCAGAGAAATCTGCAACAACTGTGTGATGTTGTCAGGTCAATGTGTAAGACAGTTCTGAAGGCAAAACAGCTGGTGTGTGTGTATATATTTTTATGTTTACAGTACCATGAATTATCAAGACAGTTCTGAAGGCAAAACAGCTGGTGTGTGTGTATACATTTACACCATGTTCTAACTACACACGATGCGGTGCCATGACACCATGTATGTTCATTTTTCCATGTAATTAGTTTTTGTCCTAACCATCTACATCGGCAATGCATAAAATTTCTGTTTTAGAATGCTTTCAATTTCCGCAAGCTCATGGCAAAACAACAGAATAAACTACTATGACAATGATTTTCTCAGGTACTCAATAGGGGCTTTATTCAGTGTTAAATGTTACCAATGTGAGTTTGAATATTTTTTTACGTGACATTTATTACCATACTACTGAAAGCAGCAGCAGATAGTTCACATCAGATCTTGAAAATAAAATAACTAGCCAACGGTTTGAAAATGAAAGTCAGAATAACAACATCAGTAGCCTATTGATAATGTTAAAGAGGTTTATTATGCATTAATTTGACTAAAAGCCTTTACCATTTCATTGAGAGCGCAGCAGCTGGCATTTAAATGTTTCTATTGTGTAATGTCGCGTTTGGTGCAGACAGACAAATTGCTTGTCGCTAGAATCTTGTTGTGTAACGTGTTGTTAGGACACTGTGTTATGTATACCTTTCATTCTCAGCTGTATAATGACATAGACGGAAAGGATCCTTTCTTGAGCTGAGATATTAATGTATAGGATACAATCTCACAGCATCTTCACAATCTCTTAAGCCGCTTTTCCAGGTTTCAGACTGAACCGTTCTTTTTGCTTTGCCATTCCATTCTATGTCAATCCTGAATAGGATACGGAATAATTTACTTCTAAAGTTCTTTAGAATGCAATACAATGCCTCAGTCGTTATATCAATAAGCGCAAATGTTTCCTATACAGACCACACTGTCTCAGACAATGCAACAGTGAAGCGTAGCTGTTACTTCTTTGAGCCTAGTATCACAACGTAATACTAGGCTCATGTGGAAACGCAACTGAAACCTGACAGTTCCAAGAACTATTTGACTCGATAGTGGAAAGGTCGCATTGGTAGTCTAGATCCTCGTATAAATGTAACATTCAAAAATTGTTGCATAAAATTTTGCCTTCAGGTGTAAAGTCAGCTAATGCCGCGAATGATAATGAATCTTAGTACTTTAAGAGAAACTGATTCAAGCACAATCAGTCCCCATCCCATTCAATTCCAGTCCAATCAGTGTTATAGCTCCAGCGTTTATCTCTCTGCAAAAATGAGTGTTACATAATCTGTCTGCTTCTTCCACCTGCCAGTCACATTGTAATCCCGGGGTATGGCAGGAATCTAGCATTACACAGAAGGGACTGCCACAAAACCTCCTCATGGGTCCGTATGCGGAGAAAGCAGAGACCTGATTTTCAGAATGTGAGAATAGCATCTGCACCAGACACTTGAATAAAACATAAGATGGCCAATTTAAGACTCTGGGAGAAAAAAAATAAATGTTTCTGAAAGTCACAGGAAAACATTACATAATCAGAGCGTGCACCTTCAAGAGACACTAGAAAGGAAATCTGAGAGGACGTTCAGATATCGGTTATACACTCTCAAGCCATTTGATTCCGAAAGTCAAAGCACTTTGAGTAGCACATGTCCCCACACGTGTAAAAACATCAACAAAAGAACAAACACAGCATTTGTAAAGTTGGAGTTAAATGCTAATTCCTAAATCGGAATAGAAATTTGTAAGTAAAAAAGAATGAATTAATAATGTTGAATATTTAATTTTCTCGATAAAATTTTAACCGTATGGACTGAATCATTCACTCAATCTTTTTTAAAACACTGATATATTCCAGAACTAAGCACCATTGTTTTGCCTGTGTTTCAACAGTGTTACATGTTGACTCAAGCATGCAACAAATGAAGGGAGCCAAACCATTGAATGAATTGAATGAAAAACACAAAAATATATATTTATTTAAAGGTTACAAAAATAATAAAAAAAAATTTAAAAGGGCTATCAAAGTAACCCATATGTAAATTAAATGTCTAACAAAACATAACATATAACATTCAAAACCGATAACATAAGAGCAAATTCCAAAATAAACTAAAAATATATAAATGGTGGGTAAGCCAAAGGAAGTCAAACTGAAATGATTCTCTCGAACGATCTTTGCAGCTCCTTAAATAAGCCGTAAGATTAGCCGCACCATAATGATTCAACTATTAAGAAAAAGAAAGCAAAAGCCAGAAAACAGAACGAACCAATCACAATCCCATAACATCTCCCTGTTAAGGTTGATTTATACTTCTGCGTCAATCGCACGTGTATGCTTTGGCGCAGCCTTCACGCGATCTCATACCCCTCGCCATGGCAGTTGCTGATCCTGATGCACACCTCTCAAAAAATTTAACAACACGTCGTAACGACACATAGTGCAAGCTCTGTGATTTGTTGGCCTTGTAGCGCTGCCGAGTGTGGGCAGGGGCCAGGAGCCGGGCAAATCCATTGAGCAAGTGTTTACAAGTGTTGAATCCCGTGAAGGAGCTCCAGACAGAGACTGTAGTTTTGTGTTTACCTCATAATTAAAGTTGTTGCACGTCCGCCAGTTATCGCCTCAGAATGAGTGAGTTTTAGCTACTTGTAAATTAAGGTAGCATTCAGAAAAACAATACACCAGCGAAGAAACTCGACACAGATGAACATAAAAACCTACTGCCAGCTAGTGTTTCGGAAGTGTTATTGCAGAGCAACACAAACAGCACGCAGAAGTATAAATGCACAGCAACGCGCAAGGCAGGCGCCTTGGGTCAAGCCGATCAGTCGACGCAGAAGTATAAAGCAGGCTTTAAAAGAAAGGAAGAGATCAAAACAATCTCAATCCTTAACTTTACTTATAAATCATAAATAAGTTTAAACTAAAACAAATAAAAACATGAAACTTCCCTTCATTTTTTTAATTATTGAGCAATCACCAGCAATCTTCCCACACCTGGAAGCAGCAATGTAAGGGATGGCCGAACATCCTATAACTAAAAAGAACAGGAAGACACATTCAAGCAATACACTACCCATATGGGGTCCTAGACAAGCAGTCAGCCAACACATTGTCTACGCCCTTTATGTGACCATCGGATCAAACCCTGATTTAAATTTTGTAAAGAATGCAAGAAGGTAAGGGGATTGTAATCGGTATATACCACAGTTGGCGTGATACCGGAAGTCAGGTAAACCTCAAAACGTTGAAGTGCCCAAATCAAAGCTAAAGCTTCTTTCTCGATAACAGAACCATTTAGTTGGTATGAATTAAACTTTCACGAAAAATATCGAATAGGTCGATCAATAACATTGTCATCAGCCTGTAACAAAACCACACCAGCTCCAATGTGGCTTGCGTCCACCTGGAGTTTAAATGAATCAGCCAATCGTAGAGCTTATTTTCTAATATAAATATTGTAATCTAGAAAGTTACAATGTTTTAACAGTAAAGAACTAAACCTCTTGATTTGTTTAGGGTGTTTCTTCTCTGTATGTACGACATCACATACATTATATATATGTGTGTGTGTGTGAGTGTGTGTGTGTGTGTGTGTGTGTGTGTGTGTGTGTGTGTGTGTGTGTTCCTCACATATGTATAATGTAAAGCAGTTATTCCCATTGACAATAGCACAAATACAGTAGGCGTATGACAGAATCTCTACCATTATTACACAGACCTCTAGTATTATCCCATTATGCTTATTATACCATTGAGCCCTCTATGGAATAGGGCCTCTCACTTTGCAACACAATGGAGGGCAATTTGTACTAGAATAACATTAATAAAGTCTCTTAATCCTCCACTTCACAATGAAACTGCTATGAACTCTCTCAACCTGTTCAAAGAAACGTCTTCATTTACATGCTTTATCATCCAGAGACTCAAAGAATCGTGGGTTCTTGCAAGGTCCTGTCTCTATGTTCTGCCCATTAACGACTTTTTTTCGGTGTTATTTTAATGTTACACAACACTTGATCCGACTGTCGCTCCAGAGTCCAGTCAACCTCTTTGCTCGTTTTCAGGTCGCACGGTTTAGTAAATTCAGCTTAAGATGAGATACAGAGTGAAAAAGTGGAGACCTTTCTGTGAGACTGCCACAAGAAAACGTACAAGAAAATGTTCAAGAACGTTAACTCTATCTATCATTGGGCCCTCAGTTCCTCTAGGGAAGATAAAATAGGTTAATAGAACAATATTCTGCTGAGCCTCATGGTACAAGATACCTGTTCCTATGTAGAATGTTTTCAGTGTTACAAATCTAAATATAAATACTTCAAGTGTGTTTTTTTAATACACCACTTATATTAAAGAATCATTTGGGTTCCAAAGAACGTCTAATTTTTACCACTATGCAAAGAACTTCTGGCTCAGTGGGAAGGTGAGATATTAAGTTGTACAAACTGATCATTTTTACTCAATAAACCTCAATGTACGGTCAGCCACATGTGTTCAAATAGTTTTGAAGTATTTTTTGAAAGTGCCAATCAGCTAGTGATATAGACGTACGGAATACTGCTTCCACGTCCAGGCCGCTACTCATTTAAACTGAGAAAATATTTGTTTATGATCACTTTTTAGTCTTATTACAAATTACAGTGATTTTCTTTTAAACTCATGTTGTGCACAACAGTCTCTGGGCTTGCATCAATAACACCAATATTTTAAACATTTATAAAAAAAACTGGGTCACTTTCTGACACATTTTAATATCATACACATAATGAACCGTCAACTTATCCAGTACATGTTTTACACAGCGGAGGCCCTTCCAGCTGCAATCCATCACTGGGAAACACCCATACACTCTCAATCACACACATACACTACGGACAATTTAGCTTACCCAATTCACCTACAGTATAGCGCATGTCTTTGGATTGTGGGGGGAACTGGAGCACCCGGAGGAAACCCACGTCAACACAGGGAGAACATGCAAACTCCACACAGAAATGCCAACTGACCTAGCTGAGGCCTAAACCAGCGACCTTCTTGCCGTGAGGTGACAGCGCTAACTGTAACAATTACTATAAAACTTACAGTATTACTGGCAAATTGTACAGGGAGGTTCAACACTAATAAAAGAACTGATAAATGTTTACAAAGCGATGTAATACTTTTGAAAATCATGATTGCAATATACACTGTAAAAATTGCTGTAAAATTTACAGTATTAATAGCAATTTTGGTTGCCAGTACTGTAGAATTTACAAGTGCATTGTAAATTGACAATTAAGCAATTACAATTGTAAAATTACAGCACAGTTGTCATTGTTAATTAATAGTACGCTTGCCAGTAATTTTTGCCAGTAATACTGTTAAAATTGTCAGTAATTGTCACAAGCGAACAGAAAATTAACAATTACAACTGTGCTGTAAAACTAGCAGTGCACATGTAAATTTTACCATATTACTGGCAACCAAAATTGCCATTAATACTGTAAATTTTACAGCAGTTTTTTACAGTGTATATTGCAATCATGATTTTATAAAGTATTACATCACTTTGTAAATGTTTATTAGTACCATTTGTACAATTTGCTGTGTCACGTGACATCAGACTTAACAAACAGATAGCTTTTTTTGACTTGCACTTTCTGAATCATAAAAGATTTACACAAATCTTTCATTAATATTCTACAGAGGAAAAAAACCCTCCTATATCTTGGACACCCAAGAAAAACATAAAGCGCTGTTTATTTCATTTGTATTAAATAGTTTCTTTGTATTTATCTAATTAGTTTAGCACTATAACAAGGTTCACACTTAAAAGGAAAAAGGAAGCATGACCTGGTGAACTCTTCAAATACTTAAATATGGAAATAAACCAAAAACAAGTGTAAAGCCGAATCAGCCCCTGACATAAATGACTACAAATGAAAATGTATTTACTTAATTATTGTAAGGCAACTTGTTTACTCACTTCATAAAGTGTATTAATGTTAGATTTTCCAATACATGGTTGTGGCTGGAAGGGCATCTGCTTAGGGCATAAAGCATATGACAAAGGAGTTGATGGTTCATTCCGCTGTGGCAACCCCTCATAAATCAGGGACTGAGCTGTGAGAAAATGAATGAATGTCCAACTTTTCAATATCTTGTAGCCCTTTAAAGTTCTTTGTTAAATTACAGATGCTGATACAGGATATGGGATCGGTTTAAAAACTGTATTGCATACTAAAATGCTCTGGGAAATTATTATGGATCTGGACCCAGAATTGCGGATGGAGAGAGGCGAGTTTCGACCATGAAGAAGATGTTGCTTCAGGCCTTTAGGGTCTTCCAAGTGGGTCAGATAGACCTAGGATATTAAATGTGATGATCGTGACCCAGTCCACACATGTCCACTGACCTGCTTGAGTATGCAGCTACAGAAGGCACATCTGACCACAGGCATTCTCTGGTAATGATAGCCCCTTAACATTCTCCTCCATTACCCCTTATCATTGTCAAAACGATAAATGGTCACTCGAAAGAATGGATTGGATTCTTGAGGATCTGCATCATGGTAGGGAATAAAAAGTTGGAAGAAGATGACAAATGCCATCATCACACACAACGCCGACAGTTTATCAAGCATAATTCTATAGTCTAAAATGGCATATTCTCTTGGCGTCACCGAGAGTCACAGACGGCGATGACTACTATCCCTCGATTCATTAATGTGGCATGCTGGCAAATGGAGCTGCCGAAAAAAAAGCAGGTGCTCTCACAAGGTTTGCTTTCATTTGCCAACTCTTAATAATCAATGCTCCTGCTTCCCGTGAGCTCCCGGGCAGAAATGTCCTGCGGCATACACTCCAATGAGGAGAGTTAAAAGCAAGCCTTAGAAAAACATGGCAGCATTTTCCCTCTTCACACCTCTCCATCCAGCCAGCTATATAGTTGCGTAGTGATATCAATGGCAGCCAACTGTATTGGCTATATGTCTTTACAAGACTTGATTCATGTGGAAAGATCTGGCAACACAACAGTGGACTCCTTCAATAGTAAATTCTTCTTTTTGTTTAATCTAGAATAAAATGACCTAAATTTTCATCTAAATGTATCGTTTCTTTTAGGCAGGAATCCATTCTTATTCTTCTGGCATTCTCACACTCCAACAAGCAAGACTCTGCCATCAGTAGGTCAACCTTACTTGTCTTATTATTAATATTATTATTTTGGACTTTCAAAGTGCCAGTATGAATCACTGAGGATCACAATTTCAATTAAAAACCTTCATTATTCATTTCAAAATGGTAGAATACAAAGCATGATGGCAGTGCAGATATTCAAAGAGAAATAAATACAAACAGTAAACATATTTCAGAGTATTTTAAAGAAACACAACATACAGTTAATTACGTAGAGTGATGTATCTTATTTAGAAAAATTATTTTACTCCAGTAAGTCACAGTATGCTTATTAGAGACTTACATATTATGAAAAGAGAGGAAGTAATGTTCTTTAATAGTTTCTATATTTACAATACAATGGAATGAACGCATCTGTAAGTTACACTGTAAAAAATGCAGGGTTCCGCACAATTCATTCATGCTGTGCCAACACAAATCAATTAAGCTAATTTAACAAATGTAAGTGGATTAAACATAAACAATTAAGTTGGCCCAAAAATATCTCAAGAATTGTGCTGTTTCGGTTCATTTTAAAAAAGTAATTTGAACAAGTATATGAATTTTGATCAACCATTACAGTTGAGATCATATGTGATTTGCTGATTAATTCTAAATTATGTGAATATTTATAATTTGCAAAAAAAAAAAATTTTAACTAGTGCAATGGCAGCCAACATTATTGGTTATATGCCTTTACAAGACTTGATTTATAGGGAAACCCTGGCAATAGAGTATTCCTTCAGCTGTAAATTCATATTGTGTCTAATCTTAAGCCAAATGACCAAAATGGACATCTTACTTTGCATTATTAACCAGGAATTCATTCTTATTCTCTTGTCGGTCTTCGTCAACAACATCCTATAATCCACTGTGAACTGTAACAAGCAAGGCTCTGCCATCAGTAAATCAGCATTTCTTGTATTTTTATTTATTATCATTAATTTAGACTTTCAAAGTGTCAGTATGAAATCGCAAATTATGTGAATATTTAGAATTTCCTATTTATATTTGCAACTAGTGCAATGGCAGCCAACATTAATGGTTTCATGCTTTTACAAGACTTGATTTTTAGGGAAAATCTGGCAACAGAGTATTCCTTCAGCTGTAAATTCGTATTGTGTCTAATCTTACACTGAATGACCAAAATAAACATCTTATTTTTGCATTATTAACCTAATTCATTCTTATTCCCTTGTTGGTCTTCATCAACAACATCCTATAATTCAATAAAACTGCAACAAGCAAGGCTCTGCGATCAGTAAATCAACATTTCTTGTGTTTTTTTATTTATTATCATTATTTTAGACTTTCAAAGTGTCAGTATGAATCCCAAAATATGGGAATATTTAGAATTTGCTTATTTATTTTTGAAACTAGTGCAATGGCAGCCAACATTATTGGCTATATGCCTTTACAAGACTTGATTTATAGGGAAAATCTGGCAACAGAGTATTCCTTTAGTTGTAAATTGGTCTTCATCAATAACATCCTATAATCCAATGCCAACTGCAAGCAAAGTTTTGTGATCAGTAAATAAACTTTTCATTTATTTTTATTCATTATCATTATTTTGGACTTTCAAAGTGCCAGTATGAATCCCAAATTTAATAAATATTTATAATATGCTTCTTTATTTAACTAGTGCAATGGCAGCCAACATTGTTGGCTATATGCCTTTATAAGACTTGATTCATAGGGAAAATCTAACAACAAAGTATTCCTTCAGCTGAAAATTCTTCTTGTGTCTAATCTTAAGCCAAATGACCAAATAGACATGTTATTTTGCATTATTAACCAGGAATCCATTCTTATTCTCTTGTCGTTCTTCGCCAACAACATCCTATAATCCAATACATGCAAACTGCAACAAGCAAGGCTCTGCGATCAGTAAATCAACTTTTCTTGGCTGTGGAGATCTCTAATAGGCAGCGTGGCGCCCGGCTAATTAGCCTGTGCTCATTAAGTAGCCTCCTCGCAGGGAGTACTAATCTTGTAATCATCATGAGTCCTGGGCATGTTAATAACAGGACTTCATCCGTGACTTTGATCGCATACATAATTAAGCAAACCAGCAGGAAGGCAGGCAAACATGTTAGTCTTCATAATCCAACCTGATGGGCTAGGAAATGTACAGGAATCAGCCAGCAATTGACATGTTTACGCGTAAAAGGGCTTCTAAAACAACACATTTAGTGGTGCAATGTTTAAGATAGCGTTTGTTGGTTTGGCAGTGGCTTTTATGTCACATTTCATTCCGTTCTTGCAAAACTGAAATGGTTAGCATGGTGTTGCTAGTCCCATACTCTACTGTTTGAGCTACAGAAAGGCTTTTTATAAACAAATGTGAATATAATAAAGCAATGGAATAATATTTTTTAAGTATTTGAATATTATTACTATAATATATAATTATAGAAAGTTATAATAATATATATTTAGGTCTAAAATTAAAATGTATTTATTTAAATTGCATAAAAAAGTCATTAATTTGCTAGTCACATTTAACTATGTTTATACATTTTAACCAAATACAGTAAATTGAAATGTTTTGCTCATTATAAATGCATTTTTTGCAAAAACATTGTCTTTTTCTAACATGAAGACTGACAAAAAAGCACCAGATTACGTTTATTAGTTTATAATCCAAACTGAAAGGATTTTTATGTGCATCTCAAACAGATAGCTTATTATTTTATAAAAATTGTATGAATTATTTATTTATACAATTAAGTATTTTTGTAGCGTAAACTACACTAGAAAAACATACTCAATTAAATAAATGAATGAATGAATAAATAAATAAATAAATAAATAATCCACTCATAAAAATGTAGCTGAATTTCTGAGTTCCCTGGTAAAGTAAGAAAAAAAATAAAAATAATTAAATATGCCTAGTCAAAAGTTTCAAACAATTTTAAAGGTTTTTTAAAGTCTCTTCTTCTGGCCAAGGTTGCATTTGCTTTAAGAAATATATATACAATCTAAAACTGCGATATTGTGAAATATTCTTTTAAATTAGCATAACTACTTTCTACGTGACTCTATTTTTAAAATGCTACAAACTCAAGCGATTCAAGCTAAATATTCAGCATCATTACTTTAATCATCTGTGTCACATGATCCGTCAGAAATGTTTATTTCACTTTTAAATCCAATAAATGCATCCTCAGTGTGCAGATGAGACTTTTTTCATTAAACATTAACATAATCATAACACTCTCAAACTACTCTGCCTTCCATATTGATATTTTAACATTTAAAAGTGCTTTCTAATGGAATACTTTACTTTAAATATGACCCTGTCCTGAAGAGAGAACATATGATTACAGCTCTATACTAAGGCTGCATGATATATCGAAAAATTACTGCTATCACAATAATAATAATAATAATAATAATAATAATAATAATAATAATAATAA
>CAIGQZ010032813.1:16633466-16653074 GCA_903798205.1 Danio tinwini
TATTATTATTATTATTATTATTATTATTATTATTATTATTATTATTACTACTACTACTATTATATGTTACGCTTACACATATGGAGGAACCTGTTTCTCAGCCTTATTTCACAGCCGATCGTTTTTCCGCTGCGCACCGCTGCTGTGTTTTCCGTTGACTGTCCGACCGTGGGTGCTTTTCGGCGGGTTCCGTTAAAATGGCGCTGTTGTTACCAGGAGCTCAAGCCCATCGGATGGAAAGCGACAGTGGGTAAAAAAAACACTGTTAACCGTTTTTGCCCGCACCGAAGGTGACAAATTAGCGCACAATGGCGACGCTTGACCAGAAATCCCCCAACGTGCTTCTGCAGAGCCTGTGCTGTAAGATCACGGGCAAGAGTGAAGGTAAAGACTCATCCCTCATCCCTTTACATCACTGTCACACAGCTGCTTAAACATGAACGCTATGTGCAGGGTGTGAGTATGTGGGTGTTTCGTTGAAAATGTGATGCGATTAAATACGTGATTGAGGGTCAGATCTGCACTGATGAAATGCTGTAATCTCGAAAACATCTGCAGATGCTGAAAAACGCAGGGCCCCTGCTTCAAATGCCTCTTCGTGTCAATTAAGAGATTGTGGTAAAGTTGGTTTTGTATTCGCACTGAATCGGACAGACCATCTTAATAATATATTTTCAAAAAATAATTATTCGAAAATTCTAAATGGGGGAAATCATATTAGCAGACAACGACTACCAAAGCACAGCATTGTTTACAGTCAATTAAATTGGGCTAATGTTGTTTTGAAGTCATAACAGTGAACGCTACTTGCGTGCGATTTCAGACCGAATATTTAAAGTGGTAAACAATATAGAGACCGTTAAATGAACAAATCTGCGAATATAAAACTAACTTCACCTCAATAGTAAAGAGACCCTGTGATGATTTGTGTCATCTGATGTCAGCTGTCATTTTTCTATAGTGTGTATGAGTGAAACCCAGACCTGCAGGAATTACGTCGCATGAGGTACAAACAGATCAGAAACCGAAGACATCAGCAGGACATTTTGTATAAGAGCAAATCTTTTTTCTTAAGTGGCTGCTTTGAGTATAATATTTTGACTGTCTCAGTAATTTAATTCAGAAGGTCTTCTCTTAAAGGATAGAGTTTTATGCAAGTTTGGTTTCCTGGTAACTCCAAAAGAATTTTCCATTGTAATGGAAGATTTAAAGGAGTTGTTATTCTTTTTAAAGGTTATGAGTAGGGTAATGCGGGGCACAAAGTAACACAAGGTAAAATGTAACACAGAGTTTTAAAGGGGTGGTCCACTATGATATCATATTTTAAACTTTAGTTGATGCGTAATGTAGCTGTGTGAACATAAACAACATCTCTGAGTGTAATATGCTCAAAGTTCAATGCAAAGGAAGACATTAGCTTTTACAGAGTTAGCTTAGCAAAGTCTACAGCAAACAAAGTTTGGGGACTACAAAAAATACATCCGGGTTAATGATGTCATAAACCCTTTAGGTTATGAGTGTACACCCCGTGCAGCGAAGGGGCCAGAATCGATGCGATGTTATAGCAGAGATGCTTCCTGGTGACATGGAGCTGATCTGCGAATCACAGCACATTATGTTAGCTGACCAATCAGAGTCTCTTGAGGGCCTTTCAAAGGAACTAGGAAATATGACCGTTGTTTTCATGTTACCTGAGTAGCTGTATATAATCAAAGTAAGATATATGAAAAAGTAATGTGATTTTTCACAAATGACGCATGAGCACCCACTGCTTTGCACCCCATAAACACTACCAAGCCTTAAAAATACACTCTGGACCACCCTTTTAAGGTATTACTCAGGGTTAACCACGACATGCTTCCAAGGTTTTCACCACAGTGTCGGCCAATTATTGAAAAAGTTAGGCGAAATTTGCATGAGAAACACAGGAGAAACCATTTTTGCAGCTTAAAAGTATTTTTATTATAGTCAATATTTTTTTATTTTAAAATATTAGTGAAAGTATGTACGTAAAATCTTATATAGTTGTGATTACTGTTTTCTAGGCTAAAAGATGAGACCACTTTGAAAGATGTAAATTACACACAGTGACTGCTAGTTGAGGAAAACACAACACAGTTTAGTTGTAACAGGGTGTTACAAATAAGTCACACACTGTTGAACACCATTTAAACAGACTAAATGATTGTTGAATTTTGAGTGTAATGTTGAGAACTTTTTCTATTAAAATGTTTTTTAATAGAAAATATTTTTTTAATAGAAAAATATTTTATAGCTAATAATGCAAATAAATGCATTGTATAATAATGGATAATAACGCAAATAAATCCAGATGTGTTTATCCAATAGATAGATAAATAATTAAACATACTGTGCCAAGTACTGTGGAAATAGAGCTACTATTTAAAGTAAACTGAATTGAAATTAATTGTGTGAAATCTGACTTTATAAGCATGTGTTACAACTAACCCCCTGTCTATTACAACTTGCCCTGCAGGTGGGGTAAATAGTAACATTTTTACTCCTGGCACTTTTGGCAATACTGCACAGAAACCACAGGTCCAACGATCATAATTTCAGTGCTCATTTGTAGAAGAGGCGTGTGTGTTGTTGGTAAAAACAGAATCAGATCACTGTTGATCTGTGATCCGTATGGACCACAACTCACGGTTCGGAAGGCACGTGACCCGCGGATTAATAATTTATTTTCAATAATAGTTCAGGCTGCATGATTTTTAAAGTAGTCGTGTCACAAATGTTTTCACACTGCACGACTATCTGGGCTAGCGTTTTGTCGCTGCTTTGTTTACACTGCAAGATGGATCGACGACAGGGGGTTTCACACTGTATGACTTTAAAATAGGTAAAATCGCTGACAACTATGTCCAAACTACGTCTCACAACCAAAAACACATAGTATATCTTTTGATATTAATTGCATAACGAGAAAGAAGCCTTCAATGGGGTAGAAAATGTACATATTTGCTCACCTGGGTTTGAAGGGAATCATTTTTGCTCAACTTTTTTTGACCTGGTTGTGGTTTTGCTCAGATGACACGTCAAACAGACACAAGTGCTCCTGCCAAATTTCTGCCAGTTTTTCCTCCATTTCTTGGGTCAAAATAAACTGAAAATGAGTGCTTTTAACTTCTCCCCCAACCTCCCGCTGGCCTGCAGGTAACCACACTAGTGGATGCTGCTCTCTCATTGGCTGTAGGTGATCTCCCATGTTATTTTCAGTCAAAACTCATTTCACATGGCATGTTTTGAATCGTCGACAGCTCCAGATATTTAGCGCGCCAAATATCTCACAGACATCGGCGACTCATCTGCGATTCTTTCAGATCACGTCTTTGATAGTTCACACTATGTGATTGTCCACATGCACGAGCACCGATTTGCTTGCATTTGTCGGCGATTTCTCAAAACCTGTCGGTGAGTTAAAATCATGCAGTCTGAACTGGGCAAAAGTGATACTGAAGTGGAGATTTACACTTTAAAGTTTAAAAGCTCATTTTGAAAAACAGTTTGTAAAATAAGTTTTGCAAGTGGAATCTACAGACACAAGTTGACAAAGTGTGACAAATGAACACTTAAAGATTTATTTAGAAAAATGTTTTAATAGTAGTGAATAAACACTTCATGTAGAAGGCCCGAAATCAAAGGGGGTTGAAAACGATGCACCTTTTCTTGTAAGCATTTTTTTTTGCCTGCAGTGTCTTGTCTTAAAGCAGTGGTCTCAAACTGGATTCCTGGAGGGCCGCAGCTCTGCACAGTTTAGCTCCAATCACCTCCAACTCACACCTGCTTAATAGTCTCTAGTAGTCTTGAACACCTTAATTGGTTGGATCAGCTGTGCTTGATTAGGGTTGGAGCAAAACTGTGCAGAGCTGCGGCCCTCCAGGAATCCTGTTTGAGATTGTCTTAAAGGGTTAGTTCACCCCCCCCCCCCCCCAAACAAAAAAAAATCTTCTCACTATTTACTCTCCCTCAAATACTTTCAGATCTTTATGAGTTTCTTTATTCTGTTGAACTCAAAAAAAGATATTTTAAAGAAAGCAACTATTGACTTTTATAGTATTATTTTTTCTACTATGGAAGTCAATGGTTACAGGTTTCAAAATAACTTCTTTTGATGAAATGAAAGAAACTCAAAGGTTTGAAACAAGTAAATAATGACAGATCTTTCAGTTTTGGCAAACAATCCATTGAGTGAACAATCCCATGTGTCTTGTGCATGATATCAAATTGTTTCAACGTGTTCCATATTGCTTTTTTGAATCTTCAGTTCTCTTTGATTTAATCTGTTGTTTGTTTTTATTCTCAGCTGACGTAGCCCATCAGTTCCAGTATGCTGTACGGGTCATTGGAAGTAATTACGCTCCCACAATTGAACGGGATGAGTTTTTGGTGTCTGAGAAAATTAAGAAAGAATGTGAGTAATGTGAAACCCTATCCTTTATCCTTTACCTGTGCTTTTAGGAGGCCTGAAACAAATAATCTGAGCATATCTGACCTATTATATTGATCTACAAAATATATATACATTTTTAAATGTTTGCCTTTTTAATACAAATATGAGAATTCAGTTTATAGAATTTTTATTTTAGAAACATACTACTAAACATTGTTTCCGCATAAATATGAAATAAAGTGAATTATTAATTTGCTATAGTAGCTGGAATTTCAAAAGATTTAATCATAGAAATTCATAACAATAGCTACTAATTTACTTTGGTAAGATGATTAAATCAACAGAATTGTGAATGTTCAGTATAACAATAAAAAATGCAATTGATTAGCAAATTTACTGTTAATAATAATTGGCCCTTTCGCTAAACCACACCCAAAAACAGCTACACACCAATCGTGGCTTAGCAACCGTAGCTAGGCGCAGGAGCTCTGTCAAGCTTTCGAGCGAGGGAAACAAGCCAAAGCGTTGTGCATATGGAACCCAAAATGCATTTTCCAAAATCCAAGGGGAGAAATGCCAGCGTTGGTGAAGCTCAATCCAGCAGAAAAAGCAGCACAATCCAGTCATATTTTCATCTGTTTCAAGCTAAGAATATTTGGATTACATAATAACAGAACAAAACAGAGATATGATCACAAACGGAGCACTTGCGATCAATATACTTCACCCGAAGCTGTTTTTCAGTAATTTATATCCCTCATGTCCATGTCAGAGCTACAATTCACCAATGTAGTCGTTAGTGCATTAAAAGACAATCTCTCTATATATTTTGTTTAATTCATTTATTGTGAATTCTTGTAGTGTTGAAACAAAGGCGGGAAGCAGATGCAGCCCTTTTCTCTGAGTTGCACAGAAAGCTTCAGACCCAGGTCAGAATCGGACATTATTCTCATTATTTCCCATTCCATGCATGGATCAGATATAACGATCAACATATTGTTAGATTTTGTATGTTCTTTCAGTTGTTTCTGTTCAACAGGGTGTATTAAAACACAGATGGTCCATCTTATACCTCCTGCTCAGCCTCTGTGAGGACCCAAGGAAACCATCCGGCCGGGTTCCTGTATGAAATCTTATTTTACAGACTCAATGATATGAAATCTAACTTTTACATGATGTATAACAATAGAATCTGCAAGACGTGTGACTCATATAGTTTTGATTGGGGAAAAGTGTAACGGTCAATGTAACAAATGAAGCTTCTAGTACTGGAGCCAATCATCGATCAATATAGATTGAAGATTCCCCCCGGTGTGTGGGGCAAGCATTTTTGGAGAATTTGATGCTTCCCCATTCAAACAGAATGCCAGTATATACTGCCAGAGAGGTGTATCAAAGATGGCCGCCGAGTGAATTGACTTTCTTTATAAGGGACTTTGTGTATAAGCGCAGAGGTGATGTTGTTTTCTATCTACAGGTGTGTAGTTATGGAGCTCTGCTTGCTCAGGCTTTACCCCGTGATGTTCACTCCACCCCGTTCTACTATGCCCGTCCTCAGAGTCTACCGCTCAGCTACCCTGAGCGCTCCGCCACTGCTCATAACTCCAGCATGGCCACCAGTGGAATCAGCAGTATGGGGGTGTTTTCTATTAATGGACCTGGACCGACCCCTCCATCTCTGCTCACTGGGTGAGTTGCAGACAATAAAGCCTTTTCATATTTGCGGCTTTCTCAGCCGTGGAAGTCGTCATTCTTGGGGAAGCTTAAAACGTATACTTCAAACAAATCCAAAAAAGGAACTGAAATGACATAATTTCAAACACAATCTGGCCACTGAACTGCCCATCAAAGGAAACTTTCTGGGGAAGTTTGTTTTGATCCCAAAAACCTTTGAGCTGCCATTGGTCAATGACGATTACCGATCATTTGATTTTAATCATTAGTCTGAATGTAAATCCCCTCGTTAGGCAGCGCTGGAGCAGCGTGTGGAACAAAGCGCATCAAACGAAAGGTATTAACATAAGAAAAATACACAAATTAAGACACTTAAATGCTTGTGTTTGTTGTATTTGTGCCAGCTATGTGATGCACATCCACAACTTCTCTGTGTTTAGTCCGTGGCAATCATGTTTGAAACCCAGACAGGCAGTCAGGTAGCGTAATACAGAAAGGGAATCAAAGCGCATCAAATGATCTGTAATTAAAGGAGAAAAAAAGGAAAATAGAATAAATATATATACTTTTATAATAGACACACACCTGATGCTTGTATTTGCAGCAGCTCCACAGCCACAACTTCACGCATTGGGTTAAATTATGCTTTCCAGTCTCCGTGTTCACTCCTTTACTTCCATTGTGTCCGTTCAGCTGATAGAGCGGAACCACCCCCGTGACGTCAGACACAGCGATATTTCAAGATGGCGGCGCCCTAGGTCTAAAATCTATAGTAAAACATGCCGTTTTCTGCTAAATGGTTACATTAAACGAGTTTGTTTAATATATTTTCATCAAAGTGGAATCTAATGTACAAAATAAGGTAAACTTGACTAAGCGCTTCATTTCCCCTTTAAATGAGAGGGTCTGACAAAAAAACGTAAGTTCATTTCATAACAGAAAAATCATGATGGAATTTAAATAAGTGAATCATGCTTGAGTTGGGTTGCAAAACTAAATTGTAAGATTTTTTTCAGATTATGGTGATGTTTAACTGACTGAAATTATGATTGCTGACTACATAATTGTGTATGTTTAGTCCTAACATGGGTAAGATTGTCACAAAAGATCTAGTTTGCATTAAAGATCTGAACTTCCCATCACTACTGTGTATTTAACCTCAGAAGCAGTTTTGAACACGTGTTTTACTTTAGGCTGCTATCTTGTGGGCTGTTGTATTTAAGTTTGAGGATGGGTAGATGATAGTGGTCATGTGTCCTCTGAATACGTTTCAAAAAATGTATGGGTGAGTTTTATTATACAATATTTATTCTGATGATTTTGTATCTTGAACCTAACAAATATCCTTATTTAGAAAACAAGTAATACTAATACTGAAACTAATAAATACTAAACTAAAACTAAGCAATTTCAAAATATAGAAACTAATAAAAACTATGAAATCTGCCTCTAAAAACAAATTAAAACTAACTGAATTTGAAAACAAAAAGCAAAAATGAAATAAAAACTAAAACCAGTGAAAAATGTATTATAACCTTGAAGCAGACACATTTAAAACCCTGCTTCCTGCAATTCAGAGGTACTGGGAGTGTTTGAAAACAGTATAACTTTGTTTGAAGAATACCAGAGCCTTTAAAGAGCAGTGAATAGGAGAGTACCACAAATTAAAAACAACAACAACTCCACAATAGTGTAAACATGACTTTCATAAAATGGAAAAAAAAATATTTGAGACTGATAACGGCAGCAAAAAGAGAGAACAATGACAAATTGACTGCGCATTACGCTGGCGCTGCATTAAAAAACCTTGCTTAAACGTTACCTATTTTTTTATATAAAGATAATCAAAGGTTATCTAATACAAATTATAGCTTTATAAATGTACAAAAGTAAAAAAAAAAAATCTAACTGTAATGAACTGTTAACTTTTAATTGTGTGATCAGTCTTGAAATAGGTCTATGATCCATGACATTCAATGAGCACAGATCACACTGCTGTTTATCATATAGTGATTATGGACTGTCAAATACCCAAAAGCTTAAACGTTATCATAAATATCAGTTATCCACATTGCATTGGATATCCAAATATATCCAAAGCCGTTTTTAGCTGTTGTCAAGCTGTACAGTCATTCAGTTGTTCGTCAGAATTTTACTTGCAGGTTGATAGGAGTAGGTAATGATCATTAAAAAAATTAATTTGCAAGTGCATATTCATAATATTTAACAAATAGTTAATATTTAGATAATTTTTTATACAATAAGTATAATGCAGTATAACACATCAAGTATTTGCATATAGAAATCAATAGCTATGTTTCCATCCAAAAATGCGAATTAACTTTATGCCTAAAAACTGGATTATTGCATAAAAGATGTGTGACTATGAGTCAAAGCGAACAAAATCGTCACTTCCTGACTATCTGGTGCCAAAAATCAACAGTAACAACAGAATTTACTGCGATAAGAGAATATGCGTGAATCTTTTCTTCATTTAATAAATGACTTGCGCCTTGGAAGGCAATCCTGATACGCAGTGAACGTGCGGTGGCGTTTAAAGGCATGAGATGCGGAGCACAGATGCTCTTGATTCTGGAGGTCATTAATAATATAGTAGCACTAATACTGAAATGTTTAAGGCGTTCCAGAATTACCAAAACAACGTTTCAGATGTTTTGCAGTGTGCTTGGCCTGCTGGTTTGTCTATTCACACACATTTTTATCATCACATGATCTCTTATAACAAAATCACATGACCTTTTTAATGTGCATATTGGAATTTGTTCGGTAAAAGTGTTTCTATCATAGTTTATGCACATCTTTTCTTACCAAATAAAAAGTTTATCCTACTCAGTTATGCACATATGTTTTTTTATGCGCATTTTCAAAATTTATGCGCATCTTGGTGTTTCTGTCAACCAGTTTATGCGCATCTCCATAATGAGCATAAAAATAGGTGGATGGAAACGTAGCTAATGACAAATTGACTATCTCGTCCGTAGATGCTGCATTAGAAAAACCTTTCATAAGCGTAAACTATTTTTTTTATGCAATTTGATGCAAAAATTATATAATACAAACTATAGCTTAGGGCTGGGCGATTAAAATCTGTATCGGTGTTTATTGACAAACACCATTGTCAATAGTATAAAAAAAAAGTTTGGTATAAAGTTTCAGTATGAAGGCTATAGTTTTATTCAAATGTGGCTGTTAAGCGAGCCTTTGAAGTAATGTCAATAAGTTTAGGGTGTAAGTTTGTCATTTTCAATGCATGCGTGCGATTTGCACGACGCACACATGGGGCCGACGTGCAAATGGTGTGTAGGTAGTAATATAGTCATTCAACTTCACAATTTGTAGTGTGTTGCAGTATGCATTTGAATAATTAGTTCCTTTACTTGAAAGCTCAGATTTGATAATCTTTTTTTTTTATACAGAGTTTGAGGTTTACTGTATTATTATTATTCACACCTTACAGATATTGATCTACCTTTAAGTTTGCTTTGCTTGTTCAGCTTTTACACTTTACCATTGCACACACTTTGTAACATTTTATTTATCAAGTTTAAGAGTCTCTTTAACACTTATGTTTATTTTATTTAAAACAGATCTGATATTTTGTTTAAATATTTAAAATTTTGACTATTAAAACTATTTGCCTTAGTAATGTTGACAAATAAAAATAAAGTGGTTAAATAAAAAAAAAAAAAAATCCTAATATTCCTAAATGTATTGTTAAAAATATTCAATAATTATCGACACCGAATTATATGAAATATGATATCGTGATAACTTTTCTTGCAATATCGCCCAGTTCTAATATAGCTTCATAAATGTACAAAAGAAAGAAAAATTAAATGTTACAAACTTTTGAAGATTTATGAACTCTTGACTTTTAAATGTGTGATCACAGTCTTGAAATAGGTCAATGATCCATGGCATTGGATATCCGTAATACCAAGTGGCAGTGATATTGTAATTATGTGAAACTTACAGGTTCATAGGGGTAGGTAATGATCATTTTAAAATATTAATTTTAATATTAATCTTAATATTTAAAAAAAAAAAAAAAAAAATAAATTTATAAATATATATATATATATTTATAAATATATATTTATATATATATATATATATTAATGTGTATTTGTAAGTAGAATTTGATTTGAATGGTCTTAAAGCATACTTCTCAAATAATATGCTACTTTCATTAGTGTTAGTTCACCTAAAATTTTAAAACATGTTATTAATTACTCATACTCATGTAAATTAATATATTTAAGGGAAATCTGAGAGCTTCTTCATCCTCCATAGAAACCAATGGTTCCTGACTTATTTTTGTACTGAAAATTAATTTAGTGGTTCAAATGGAAAGTTATTAAACTACGAAAATACCTTTGTGTGCACGTAAAACAAAAACAATGACGTTATTCAACAGTTTCTACTCCTCAGTGTCAGTATAGGGGGTGCGTTTATGGTTTGTTTGTTCTAATATTTTTTATTTTTTGTCTAGAGAGAAAATAATAATGACTTATGTAAAGTTTTTTGAAAAAAATGACTGAGTAAAGCTTGTAAGGTAAGGTCTAGTAGAAATTTTATTTTACTGTAAACTGTAAGCTTGTAAGATAAGGTCAAGTAGAAATGTTCTTTACTGTTGTTTGTTATTTTTATGCAGCTTTGGTTAAATTGCTTCATATATTCCATTAGTTCAGCAAAAATCTATGACAAAACATAAGGGTTTCTCTCTATCTCTCCTTCTCTCTCCCCTTTTCATAATTATCTTTTCAATTATAGAGCTGTTGTATTTGTCGCACGTTTAATTGAACTGCCACACACTCATCTATTATTAATGCATCTGTCTAGCACCTGCAGCACTTAAGATATTTTAAATATGGCCACGTCCTCCAAGCTTCTCAATTAATTGATTACCGGATCCATTTCACAGTAAATCTGTCAGACCAAACAACATCATTAAAGTGTCCGTAGCTCAATGTCATTATTTGTTTAAAGCACACCATTAAGAGGTAATTAGTGAATTCCCGCTGGTTTTGCTAATGGGCAACAAGGATGTGTCAAGAAGAAAAAAATTATGTGGTAAAAAAGCCAAATATTTCTTTCACCGCGGCCTTAGAGTTCGATGTTTTGTTGTAGAATTTGAAAAAAGCATCATGGGGTTAATTTATAGAAAACTTTACTATTTTTTCTGTTTCAGAGCTGGAACTCAGGCTGTTGGAGAGTCTATGAGAGGGTCTCGTTTAGCCTGGACTCTGCCGGTGTCCAGTTCTCCGTCTGGGGCAGCAGCTGCTCCTCGTCCCCCCAGCGGACCCTCCTCCAGTCCAGCACCCAAACCGCCACAAAGACCCAGAAGGGACGGAGATGGCAGTGGTTGGTATCTGCAGCAAAAATCTTTGTTTTGTCACAGAACATGGCCAGTTACACCAAAATAAATAAAATAAGGATAGTATTTAAAGAAACTTAAAGGGATAGTTCACCCAAAACATTTAATTAACTGCTCATTTACTTACAGTCAATAGTTTAAAACTAGTACTGAATTATTCTATTTGCAGTATCACAAATTTTAAACCATAAATGTTGGTTATACTTTGGTCATGATGACGTGCAGAGGAAACATGGACATACACTCACCGACCACTTTATTAGGTCTACATTGCTGCGTTAGTATTTCTATACATAGAAGGGGTCGGGCTTTTGTTGATGGTTTCACTTTTATTTAAAGCTTTATCAGTCATGCAGCTGCTTTGTCCCAGAGACATCCAAAGGCAGAATTGCGAACCGCAGCTAAATGTTTACACATTTGACTACATTACAAATTCTGTGGATGGATAAGTATTGTGAACAACTTGAATGAAAACATATGGAGGAACACTTTCGCATGTTAAGATGTACATAATATGTTTGTGTGTGTGCTGTTGTTGGCTGCATTCAGTGTTCTGAATGGCTGCAGTAGATGTCTCACATCAGCGCATTCTAATCGTAAATGCGCTAGTTTCTGCAATTTTTCTGTCTGCGTTTACACAGCGCATCACTCCGGGAAATTACCGGTAATGTTACAGCTTCTCTTTCCGGAAAATTGCTGGAACGAAATTACCGGTATTTTCAAAAAGAGCCTGTTCACACATGATCTTTATGTGTGAAAGGGGCTATTAACATCAATAGTATTTTTCCACTAGTCAATGGCAATCATTTTAAAAACATTCTTCAAAATATCTACTTTTGTGTTTAACAGTAGAAACTCAGTAAATGACAATTTATTTTTTACCATCCCTATATGTATAAATATATTTCTATATCCTATATAAATAATCCTTTTAACACCATTGACATCTGCCTAAGTGTTTCATTCAATATATGCAATAAATGTGAACAAACCCTCATTTTATTTTACAGAATAATTTCCCAATTTTTTCAAAAGAATGCCTGAGGCTAGTTAAAGTAGTTTCTTGCTTTTCATATTAGATTTTTGTCCTTTCTTGTGCATTCCTTAGACCTGATAAAGGATTTTCGAGTTGTTTAAGATGCAGAGGGCCACATGGCACCTTTCTCTGTGACAGATATATGAGTCTGACCTTTACAGCACTTCAAACTCTCTGTTTTTTTCTCTTTTTCTGGGCCAGCTGAGATTGGGGAAGCTGCTCTCGTCCGAGACATTCTTTATGTTTTCCAGGGAATAGACGGAAAGTTCATCAAGATGTGCAGCCCGGAAAACTGCTACAAAATTGATTCAAAGGTGATGCATTATAAGCTGTATCTTTCTTTCATTTGGCTTCATTCAGAGCTACCAATAACATACGACAAGATATTATTTGCAATATTAAAAAATATGCACTACTGTTTAAAGTTTCCTTTTAGGTAGATCTATTATTGTTTGTCTATTATTTGAGTAATTTTGTTTGTTTGTTTTAAAACATTGAGTTTCTGATAAATGCAGTTTTAGGAATTTACATGTAGAATGTGTCATGAATGTATGAAATGTTAAGCATAATAATTAAATATTCACCGCTGTTTTTAATATTTAAAAACATTATAAAATTTTACAAATTAGATTTCTTTGTGACATTGAAAACGTATTAATTAATAAATAAAACCTGCCAAAACAGGAATAAATAAAATTTCAAAATATAATAATAAAATTCTAAATAGTGTTTTACGCTCACTGGCCACTTTATTAGCTACACCTGTCCAGCTACTCATTAATGCAAATTTCTAATCAGCCAATCACATGGCAGCAACTCAATTCATTTAGGCATGTTCAAACTGAGCATCAGAATGGGCTACAGCAGCAGAAGACCACACCGGTTGCCACTTCTGTTAGCTAAGAACAGAAAACTGAGGCTACAATTTGCACAGGTTCACCAAAATTGGACAATAGAAGATTGGAAAAACTTTTCCTGGTCTGATGAGTCTCAATTTCTCCTTCGACATTCAAATGGTAGGTTCAGAATTTGGCATCAACAACATAAAAGCATGGATCCATCATGCCTTGTATCGACAGTTCAGGCTGGTGGTGTAATGGTGGGGGGATGCCACCTAAGCATCGTGTCAATGCCACAGCCTACCTAAGTATTGTTGCTGACCATGTCCATCCTTTTATGATCACAGTATACACATCTTCTGATGGCTACTTCAAACAGGATAACGCACCATGTCATGAAGCGTGAATCATCTCAGACTGGTTTCTTGAACATGACGATGAGTTTACTGTTCTCGAACGTCCTTCACAGTCACCAGATCTCAATCCAATAGAGCACCTTTGGGTTGTGGTGGAATGGGAGATTTGCATCATGGATGTGTAGCCGACAAATATGTCAACATGGACTAAAACCTGAGTAGTATTTACCTTGTTGAATCCATGCCATGAGGGATTAATGCAGTTCTGAAGGCAAAAGAGGGTCCAACCCGATACTAGTAAGGTGTACCTAATAAAATGGCCGGTGTGTGTATTTTTATATAGCATTTCCTAATATCTTATTTTAAATTCAACCAAGGCGGTGACACCAAAGCTCCAAAAATACAAATTTATTAAAACATTTTATAAATTTTTATTTTTTGAGCTTTGGTTTCGCCGCTTTGGTTGAATATATAATTTTGCACCTGTTGCGTTTTTGGCTGAGCACCCAGTTAAGAGGGATGTGCGTGCTTTTGTACAGGTTTTCACTTATATCTTATTTTACAAATGAATGCAGACACACAAACCCTGCTTTATTATTTTCATCAATAGTGTATTTTAGCAAAACATTATACAATTTTACAAGCATGATTATAATATGAGCTTGCTGTGTTCTTATAAAGCAAGTCTTTAATGACAACACTGTTAATGAAAATCTTATATAATTTTATATAATCTCAATAAACAGCAAATCAAATCACTCATTCATTCATAATTACTATGTTATGATGATCATTTACAAAGCAAGTTTAACTTTTAGATTTAGAGCCAAGTACTTTTTTCTGGCTATTTATTTTTTTCATTTGGTCTTAACAAACACTTTTTAGACGTCAGACGGGGATGATGGGAAGTAATTATGATCACAATGTTCTACTGTAACACTTGTTCTTGAAAGTATTTATAAAGCGTGTTTAAGTGAGTTTTTATTAAACAAACTAAAGCTCCTGTCAGTTTGAAAGTGCATTTTGGGAAATATAGGATAGCATCATCAGTTTTTTTTCCTCATGATCTCATGAATCCATTTAAGCCAAACAGCTTACAAGTCTTTTCTTTTTTTCATTCCTGGCAGACACTGACGGTGAATCAAAGCCCATCGATCAGGTGTCCTTCTTAAGTGACACTTTTAAAATGGTACATTCATTTGTTTAGAAAAGAACAATGGGCTTTTTATGTTCAGTGAGGTGTGCTGGATAAATAACAGACACTCTGATGTTTTTTTTTTTTTTGAACATGACATACAGCTATGAATTAAGGAGAGGAAGTTTGAAAATTCTCAATTTTGACTGGGTTTATGTTTCATTGTTGTGTTAAAGTGTTCTCTTCATTTTTCTTGTAGTGGTATTTGGCTAATAAAATGGGTCGGGCGCCAGGGGTAAAAAAAAAATCCTACTACAGTTTCTCAAATATTTCAATTAAATTAAAAATATTAGTTTCAACAAATGTATGATTTAATCAAATAAACCAAAATCAAATGTTCAATTGACCAAATCAATATTATAATAATATAATCAAAAAAACTAAGCAAACAAGCTTTAACTTCAACACATTTTAGCCATCATAAACCAAACAAACCTAAATTTCCAGGCCCAGGCACAATACCTTTTAATACCCTTCACAACCAATCAACGGGTGATGAAATATAAAATAAACTTTCATAAAGATATAAATCAAGTAAATCTCTCCAGAATATACAAAAAAACAATATTAATAAAATTTACCCAAGTCCAAAATCATCACACATAGTAGTAGATTTTCATGTACATTGCCTATAGAAAAGTCATCACACAACAACACATTACCAATGTAATTACAACCAATTAAAACTCTTGAAGTTCTGACCTAATAATATTTGCGCCAAAAACTCCATATTATTATTATTATTTTTATTTTTTGCAAGAAATTGTATTTGACTTTTATACAATAAAATAAACATTTTACTCAAACCAATACCCAATATACAGTTTCAGATATTTCCCAAGTGATTTTTAACAGAGCAAGGAGATTTTCAGTATTTTCTATAATATTTTTTTCTTCTGGAGAAAGTAATTTTTTTTTAGTTTCGCTAGAACACACACACACAAAAATTTACTTAAAAATTTAAATCAACCGTCTGCAATGAAATTGAGGTTTATTAAACTTCAGTTTTTGTTTTTTATTTGTTTCATTGTGAGTTTGCTTAAAATTAAGCAGGGCTTGAGTAAACTGTATTAAACGAGTAGGCACAACTTCACAGAAGTTCATTTAATTAAAAAATGTTTGATGACAACTTATTTCATAAAGTATACTTGACTTAATCCAGCCTTATTAACTTAAAAAAACAATTTGACAACTTTGGCACTTAATAAACTCAATTTCTTAGCAACTGTTGCTTTAAAATTGTAACTTAACTCAACTTTTTATTTTTAACAGTAAATAAAAGGCAGTTTTTAAATTGATTAACCATTTTAAGGTCAATATTATTATCCCCTTAAGAACCATTTTCTTATTTTCTGTTGTCCAATGGCTTGCCTAAATTATACTAACTTGCCTAGTTACTAGGCCTGTCTCTATCTATTTTTTGTTGTGCAATACAGTTGCAATCAGAATTATTAGCCCCCCTGAATTATTAGCCCCCGTCTTTTTTTTCCCCAATTTCTGTTTAACGGAATGAAGATTTTTTCAACACATTTCTAAACATAATAGTTTTAATAACTCCTTTCTAATAACTGATTTATTTTATCTTTGCCATGATGACAGTACATAATATTTGACTAGATGATTATCAAGACACTTCTTTACAGCTTAAAGTGACATTTAAAGGCTTAACTAGGTTAATTAGGTTAGCTAGGCAGGATAGGGTAATTAGGCTAGTTATTGTATAATATTGTAGTTATTGTAAATATATTGCGATAAACAAAATTATTGTCATTTTGAAACAATTTTATGCCACTCGTTATATAATGCCAGAATGACAATATAATGTCATCACAACACATGGGAATGGTGGGCGGGGAGAACCAGATCATTTGCATTTAAAGGCACAAGGCGACAAAAACAGCTACCCTGTCATCGGAGCACAAAATGGGGATATTCAAGAGGGTATGATAAATCTGATGGGTATTTTGAGAATAAAACTTGGCTTTGATATCTGCTATCAGATCTATTGTCATCCGTCAGGCGCCCACATGAAAATATGCTAAAGTAATTTTATAGTAAATACTATAGTGTTTTTTTAACCTTACTGACACTGACAGCTCCAAAAGAGATGTTGCACAATTAGCTAAAATGTTGCTATTTTTTATGCATGGGTGATATATATTCCATCAAAAATGATTGAGGCCATGTCCATGTGTTGTGCAATAAGTCGATACATTTATTATTGTGACTATCCTACTAGTTGCCATAATAACCTATTTAAGTCTTTTAATTGCACTTTAAGCTGAATGCTATTATCTTGCAAAATAAATAGAAAATAGTAATTTCGACTTCAACTGTAAGTCTAATAAATCCAGTGAAAGTGGCTGCAATTTTTTTCACAGTTGTATATCCAAATTTGAAGCTTAAGAAAAAAACATATTGTTGTCACTTTATGCTTAGCATTATATGTGAAGGCATTTCTTGGCATATCCCTTAAGTTTGACAAACCAGTGAATCATTTTTATATTTTGCATATTTCTTTGTTATGCTGTTAGTAAAAGATATCAGATTTCAGTGCCTTATCTGTCTGTATCTGGGGAAAAATGTGTGAAAGAACTGGTTGTCTGTTTAGAAACAGTTTTGCTTTGAAGGAATCTTGGTGACCTTTCCAAGTGCATTCCTAATCAAAGGCTTAAATAGGCCTTTTATTAAGCATTATTAAAGAGTTTTTGTGTCGAATGGAGATGGTGTAGCTCACAAAAGACAAAATAAAGTAACCATCGAGATTAGCTTGAGCTATTTCTTCATTAAACTGATAGAAATGTTTTTGCCACAGTGTCACAAGGGTAGATTACACACTTGCCGGTTCACAAAAAGTGACTTTTAACAACACACTTCTAAAGTCAGTGTTAGTTTAAAAACTGATATAATTTAAATCCTATCTTGCTCTTTAAAATGAAATAAAATGCAAACAAATTACTAGTGTTGGGCAAAAATTAAAATCCAAAATAAAAGTATGTTTTGACATATGTGCATGTACTGTCTATATTTATTATGTACAGTTGAAGTCAAAATTATTAGATTTTTTCAAATATTTTTTTCTTTTTCAAATATTTTCCAAGTGATGTTTAACAGAGCAAGGAATTTTCACAGTATTTTCTATAATATTATTTCTTCTGAGTAAAGTCTGATATGTTTTATTTTGGCTAGAATAAAAGCAGTTTTTAATAAAAATCATTTTACGGTCAATATTATTAGCCCTCTTAAGCAATATTTGTTTTGAGAACAAACCATTATTATAGAAAACATTATTATAGAATGATTTGCCCAATTACTCAAGCTTGCCTAATTAACCTAGTTAACCCTTTAAATGTCACTTTAAGCTGAATACTAGTATCTTAAAAAAATCCAGTAAAATATTATATACTGTCATCATGACAAAGATAAAAAGAAATCAGTTATAAGAAATGAGTTATTAAAACTATTATGTTTAGAAATGTGTTGGAAAAAAATCTTTTTTTGTTAAACAAATTGGGGAAAAAATATACAGGGGGCTAATAATTCTGATGTCAACTGTATATATAAATACACACATGCATGCAAATATTTGACCATTTATATTTATATTTAGATATAGTGTAATACAAATAATATATACATTTTAATATCTATGTAACAAAAGTTTGTATAGTTTCGTTACTATCACATATACACAATAAATATAAATAATAGACACACATTATGTCAAAACAAACATTTATTTTGGATGCCATTAATTACGATTAATCTTTGCCCTGCACTAAAAATATCATAACACATGCTTTCACATTACTTTCCTTAAAAAGTGCCTAAGTAACAATCTTTCTTTTATTTTTCTTTCTTTTTTTAAGTGATTTAGATTGTAATGTATTACTTTCAGTATTTTGGTTCTTCTTGCTGTGTATTCTGTTATTGTATTATTAAACTGATCAACTGCATTTTGTGAGTCAGCTAATATCTATGTTTTTTGTTTGTTTGTTCTGTAGGTGCCAATGTGCAAGTCCCTGAGAGACACTAGCAGCAGGCTGGCCGAGCTCGGCTGGCTCCACAATAAAATTAGAAAATATACAGACTCACATAGCTTGGATCGAGCCTTTGGTCTTGTTGGGCAGGTAAGAAATTTTATGATATATTTATATATAGAGGCGTGTGTATAGATATATCATGTCAAATATCTCAATATATATCATTTTATATATATTTTCTCTAGCACTTATGTTCTATTCACTCAATAAAAAAAAGAAAAGAATTGGATATGTATGTACAGCTATTCAAAAAATGATTACAATTTTAAAAATGAAAATGTAATTACTAACAAAAAATATGTTGCATAATTTTAGTAACACTTGTTTTGTTCTTTCCTCCCGCTCTTTATTCTCAGAGTTTTTGTGCTGCTCTGCATCAGGAGCTGAAAGAGTACTACAGATTGCTGTCTGTACTTCATGCACAGGTGAGTATGGGACAAAAGCTTAATGCGCAGGGGAAAATGTGTGTGCGTTCGACCCTTTTCTGCCTTTCGTTCTTGGCTGGAAAAAATCTGCAGGATAGTGTAGTAAAGTTTTCAGAACAAAAGTTTGGCGAAACTGACGCAAAGCTCCAGCCAATTTATGTACCCTGTCTGAAATGAAACAAGTTGCTCATGTAACTCTTTCTGACTGTTGCATCAAAAGCAACTTGT
>CAIGQZ010032813.1:16675492-16699333 GCA_903798205.1 Danio tinwini
ATATATATATGCTTTTAGATTTTTAATGGGGCTTGGGATCCTCTATCAGTTTAAGCTTTAAGGATATCATTTGTATATGAAATGTAAACGAGCATACACCGAAGGTTGATTAGAAAAAACAAAACAAAAATAATAAATTTATTATAAGTTTGGAAAACAGATATTATTCCTCTATGAAATATTCTTTTCCAATTTTTTTGTCATCCTCTGCAGGGTTACAGGTGTTTGAAATGTGAAGTATACTATTTAGTCATTTATACTTAGAAATATATTTTGTACTTTAAAGTGTAAGCTTCATTATAAATTGTTAAAAATATTATATCATGTCTGTTACCAAAATATTTTAGCAAATTTGGTTTAATAATTATTTTAATTAACCAATATAGATGTAATTGAACTATATAATTATATATTTTTACTATAATTTAGTTATTATTACTACTATTATAATTATTGAAGTGTAGCCTATCATTGTGATATAGCACAGCATTATCCCTGATTGTATCACCTGTCATTGTTGTCTATTTATTTATTAACTATTAATATTTTATTTATTTATTATGTATTTATTATTTATATTCTTTTATAAAAAATTTGCAGCTTCAATTTATTTATTTTTATTTAATTTTTTATTTTTTTTATCATTTTTTTATTATGATTACTTTTATTTTTTTATATATTTTTTTACTATATTTCATTAGGCAGTGTAAGGGTTTGTTCAAGTGGGTTTATATATATAAAAAAAAAAAATATATATATATATATATATATATATATATATATATATATATATATATATATATCTGTATAAATAATGTCATGTGTACTTGGCAAAAAAAATAAAGGGGAAAAAAATAGTTTGAAGTATGCTTCATGCCGCTGTCACATTAGAGTTTGAGCTTGCAAAATTCTGTTGTATGGCGCTACGAAAAGGAGCGGGATTAAACAAGATGATTAGACATTTAAAAAATTGAGCGATTGGTCCATATTTTGTGATGTGATTTCGCAGGTCAGACTTTACCAAGCTTGAACTTTTCAACGCAGCGAACTGCGAAACTTGTCATATCAGCTTGCGTATCCAGTCTGACACATCCGCGTGTGTATATAAAAGGAAGTGTATGGGCCAAAAAGTCCAGTGTGACCGCCGCTTTACCTATAACAACTTCCCAGTGCACACTATGAAGAAAGTGGCTGTGCCTATATAAGCACAAGTTGTTTTTTTTTCTTTAGGATATAAAAAAACAATTATGTTTACTGTGATACATACACAAGTACTGATTGATCTTCAAATTTAAATGGCCATATAATAATGCCAACTGATGTATGTTGTTCTGCAGGTTCTTCTCATTGGCAAATCCATCAACTTCCTGCATCAGGTTTGTCATGACAGGACACCACCGGGAAAGATCATGCCTGCCTCCAAATCTGCAGACTCTCCCAAAGATGGTAAGCTAGCGCTAATGCAGTCTCTTAAAATAGCTGCGCTTATGCTTGCTAATGTGATATTTGTGGCCATGATGGCAGCATTTGTTAAATAAGCTGCTGAAAGAGGGGAGAGAAGGATTGATCTGTTGTGGAGAAAAGTGCTGTTTTTGACCGGCCGTCTGTGGTGTAGTTGTCCGTATTGATGCTGGCTGTATTTAACGTCTTTACTAGCATGGCTAATCAATGCTCTTAGCCTCCAACACACTTCTCTGTCCTTCAGTGTGACTCTACAAGGTTTTTTATTTTCTGGTGATCAGTTCTTTTATTTTTAAACTCTGCATTGACCTTGTCTGCTTTCATGGCAGATTTAATTGCATCAAACTGATCATTGTAAAAATAGCGCACAAAAAAGTCACATTTTAAAAGAAAAGTTTTATATATTGCTCTATATCATCTTGGTAGGGATTTGGGTGTAAAAAATAAAGCCACAGGAAATTACAGACAGATGTAGAACTATTTTTAGTGGAATAAATCGATTCTGATTGGTCGGTTGCGACATTCCAAAATATGTTATTCTCGAAAAACAACCACTAAATAACACAGCAACTTCAAATCAACTTGACCGTCAGTGATTATGTTCACATCTATATACTTTACACATACATACTACTCCATATACTTTATATCCACATACATATGTATCTACTTGTCTTTCACACCACAGTTTTTATCTGTTTGGCACTATCTTGTGAATAGGTAATGCTTAGGTTTGTATATACCTCATTGAAATGGTTTCATTTCTGTCAGCTTTGCGTTTTTGACTGTTTGGGGCCCTCTTGTGACTGAATAATACATAGGTTCTTGTATGCTTCACTCAGCTGTCCATTTTTGTCAGCTTTGCATTTAATTAAGTAATTAATAAGCTATTATTGCTCAGAACAATGTGTTGTCTAATTTTTGAGGTTTTGTAGCAAGCAGCCACTAAATAAGTGGGATAAAGTACAACCAAAACAACAGTTATTTCAAAATAAAGCACTTCAGTCTTTATACCTCAGTAAGCCGATTAGCTTGTTGGGCTTTATCCTGCGATTAACAACCTCCTGGATGTACTTTATCCCTGACATATTGCATAGATATGAGTTTCATTTAGCTTTTGCTTTTTTTATTAACAGCTTGACGACACAATTGTGTAAAAAAAGAAACAATCAACTTTCTTAATGTTTTATGTGAGGAACTACTTTGTTCATGGAATTTATATCTTAATATGATCAGTTTGTCACCTTAGATCTATTAAGTCTTGAATTAAAAAATCGAGCAATTTTTAACACACACTGACACACACACAGTTTTACCAAACAAAATACTTTTATCCTTTTTTAAAATATGTAATAACAATATATGTTAAACATCAGAACAGGTTAAAATATTAAAGGTGGAAAGTTTAAAGGCAGCAATAGATAATGCATTTAAAATAAGTTAAAATATTACAATAATAGTGTTTGCTCTTGAACAGGGGTCACCAATCTTGGTCCTGGAGTGTCGGTGTCCCTGCAGGGTTTAGCTCCAACTTGCTTCAGCACACCTGCCTGGATGTTTCATGTATACCTAGTAAGAGCTTGATTAGCTTGTTCAGGGGTTTGATAAGGGTTGAAGCTAAAATCGTCAGGACACCGGCCCTCCAAGAACAAGTTTAGTCACCTTTTCTCTAGAACAAATAACTCATTAAAGGAATAGTTCACAGAAAAAATAAAAATTCTGTCATCATTTACTCATATTTACCAGCAGCCATTGACATCCATAATAGCAACAAAAAAATACTATGGAAGTCTGTGGCTGCTGTATTCCAGCATTTTTCAAAATATCTTATTTGGGTTGGACAGAAAAAAGAAACTTAAACATATTTGGGAAAAGTAGAGAATGAGTAAATGTTGACAGAATTTTCTGTATTTTGTGAGTGAACTATCCCTTAAAACAGACTAAAGTTTGATTATTAAATGCATTTTCATAGCTTTTTTCTTTATTTACCACTTCTCTTTCCACAATTTTTCACTCTCATGCTCTTGCTGTTAGTTAAAACACTCTTTATTTCTTTTTCAGCTGTAGAGTTGTTCACTGATCTGGAAGGGACCTTTCAGAGTAAGATTGATGCTGCGTATTTTGAGACCAGTAAGTATCTTCTGGACGTGCTGAATAAGAACTACCAGCTTCTGGAGCATCTTCAGGCCATGAGGAGATACTTGCTGCTGGGCCAAGGAGACTTCATCCGGCACCTCATGGACCTCCTCAAGTATGTTTCAATTTAATTAATCTTTATTTCTATTCTAATCACTAAAACCTCAAAAAAATTTTCTTAAAAATTGTACAATTAAAAAAATACATTTAATCTTACAAATTTGAACTGTAGTAAGAATAAAAAAAAGTATAAAAAAATTATTTTTATATATATATATATATATATATATATATATATATATATATTATAAATGTTCTGTGACATTAAAATAAACTTTTGCAGATGTTAGTTTTAAGGATATCTATAAGCTAGTGTGCTCCAAATAAGTGACAAAATTCCCATTTAGGAGATATAAATCTGAATTAAACATCCAAAGCTTGCAGTGTCACTTCCGCCTAAGTGGAACAACGTTTTTATTTTTCATATTTCACTTTCTTATGAAATCTGACCAATCAAATGCTCTCTAGTATCTGACATGCTCTGCCCCTTTCATAACACTTCTCAATCGCTTTTTATTTGATGCGCTTGAGCTCAACCACTCTCACTGGCAGAGCTATGAAAAAAAACAAAATGCTATTGGATGTTTTATTATAAAGGGGAGGAGCTACAAAATGTCCCACCCTGTCTTCATGTTTCAGTTGAGATTTCATCATATTTTGAATAAAAATGCACGTTTCAAAAAGCTCTTTACGGGACCTTTAAACAAAACAAAAAATTCTAAAACTTTTTTTTACAAATTTTAAACGTTTAAAAGTTAAAACGTTTTAAACAACAACTAAAACGTTTTTATGGTCAGTTTATCAGCTATAAGTTTTCCACCTCTTTTTGTTTCTCTCAGGCCAGAGTTGGCCAGGCCTGCTACCACTCTTTACCAACACAATCTAACCGGAATTCTCGAAACAGCCGTCAGAGCAACCAATGCCCAGTTTGATAGCCCTGAGATATTGAAAAGGCTTGACGTCCGACTGCTGGAGGTACTTAGAGGAGACTGTTTGATGGTAAATTCAGGTATATAATTGAGCAGCATTGGATGTTGATCTGGTGTCTTGTTTGGTCCAGGTTTCTCCTGGAGACACCGGCTGGGACGTCTTCAGTTTGGACTATCATGTAGAGGGACCTATTGCCACGGTAAATACACAATTTAGCTTACATTTTTGAATCCAAAGTACATTTTTCTTTGAAATAATTTTTAAATAATTGAAAAAATTATTTTCTTTTTAAAAATATATTATTATTATTATTATGATTATTGTTATTATAGGTATAAAATGAATATTTAGTTTTTGGGCTATTTTGTTGCATTGTATCACACTGTACCCTACTATACCTCTTAGCCTATCCAGTTTTTATGGTCCCACAATTTTTTTTTGAAATATTGATTATTGGTTATTTTACTTATTTGTTATTTTTATATTTATTTATTTTAGAATATAATTTTTTATATTTTATTGTGTTTGCGGGGTCTTGATTTATTTATGTTCTTTCGGCTTAGTCCCTTATTTATCAGGGGTCGCCATAGCAGAATGAACAGCCAACTATTCCAGCATATGTTTTACACCGTGGATGCCCTTCCAGCCGCAACCCAGTACTGGGAAACACCCATACACACTCGCATTTACACACTACGGCCAACTTCTACATTGTATAAAGCGCTATATAAATAAACATAAATTGAATTGAATTAAGTTTATTCAGTTCACCTATAACCCATGTCTTTAGACTGGGAGGGAGCCACAGTACTTGTTTTGACACATTATTTAAAATATGTGGCTAAGAAATGACTAAATGTTTTCAAATCTTAAATAGATTTTTTTTACAATCTCTAGACTTGCTGCATTATGTCATTTAATAATTGAATGGTTCATAAAAGATGGATTATTGTCTGACCAGCTGAGATTATAAACATTACAAATATATATTTTTGTATTACAGCATATTGTGAGCATATATATTAACACCATTTGTTGTTCACTTTTGGCAACTTATCAGCTTTTGACTGACCCAGAATCAGACTTAACAAAGAGATGGTTATCTTCTAGAACTGTCTCCCTTTGTTGTGTTTTAAAACATCAGTTACCTGCCTCCAAAAAACAAGATAACAGAGTTTGTTATTGCCTGTGGCGTAATTATTTTATTCCCTAATCACAATGAATGTCATACCTGTATCAGGTGTTCACCCGTGAGTGTATGAGCCACTACCTGCGTGTCTTCAATTTCCTGTGGAGGGCTAAAAGAATGGAGTACATCCTCACAGATATCTGGAAGGGTCAGATGTGTAACGCCAAACTGCTGAAGAGCATGCCGGGTGAATGCACTTTTCATTTTGTGTGATATTTTTAGTACTTGTAAATAATGCAGTCAACAAACTTTGAGCAAATAAATCTGATCTATTCTTAGTTTTCATTCCTTTTTATTTTTTTTCTGAATGGTGTTAAATTTAAAGGCTTTGTTTTGGAAAGTAATTATAATACTGTTATATGTACATAATATTTGTAAACAGGTAGAGAATTTTACATACTTTATAATAATGTTATATATCATGAATTTGTCAAATTTGACTTGTACACCAGTGTTACTTTATTATTTTGTTCATATGTGTATATGCTGTATATACATTGCTCAGCATTGTTCAAAATATTTTGTGCGTGTACATTTGATTAGTCAGTACCAAAGCCAAAATTTGAACTAAACTAACAAAAAACCTTAAGATCACAGTCCCAAAATTCTACCTAAATCAACATATTGGAAAAAAATATTAAACAAAATGTAATAAACAGGAGAAATCAAGTGTAACCTTTGATTTAGCCCACCATCCCATCTCAGAAAAGAGTGAGAATGATGGAGAGGGCTGGGGTGAATGCCTTTAACACAGAGATCGTCATTTCTAATTTGACGTAACTTTTAAAAAAAATTTTAATGCTGAGCTACAAAAAAAGTTAACTAAAATTGAATGTTTAAATTAAATATTGTAAATGAATCAGATTTTTAAAAATGTAAATAATGTCACTCGACATATAGAGGACTAAGCAGAAGACATCAGCAAGCAAATCAAGGCAAAAACTAGCGTAATGTCAGCGCAAATAGCCTAGTGGTCTTGTGCGCCAGCATATAGCACTGACGTGTTTACGGCTTAAAAATAATTATTAAAAAAAAACTAGTGTAATTCTGTTATAAATGAGATTGTTTTGTTTTTACTGTAATAAGTTAATGAAAAATTTAAACAATACTGTATTAGTTCATATAAAGCAGTGTTTTCTAATCATTTTTAAAGGTGCTGTTTGTTTTTGACTCTTCTAAAGCATAAAAATACCATAATATGTTTGCAGATATTCAAGAAACATGCTAAGTGAACATTCTTGTTTATCTGAAAAACAATGCTGAAGTCAGATATTCTGCTTTGAAAATGTTTTTTCCTTGCCAGAACACTGTCTTTATGTTCTTTTAACCCACCCAATGCCACTTTAGCCAATTATATTTCAGCACTCTGGGTTGCCTTGGTGGAAAACCGCATATTTCATTTATTCATTTAGAAAGGCTCTGAAAGCATGCATCCATGACCGAAATGCAACCTCAGGTGGACAGTAGCAGACACATGAGGTTATTAATTAGCAAATTATATAAATATTACGAGCGTAAACATTAGGTGAGCAGGTTACATTATAACAGCGTGTCCTAGCAACACTACATGAAGAGATTTGCAGTGATGAGCAATTTGGCTGTTTGCACCAGACGAAATATGACAGAAGTTTAAACAGCCATTCAGAAGCACAGAATATGCACTCATCCACAAAATCGTGGTTTATAATCTAATTAATACATGTTAACCCTCTTTAACATTATTAAATGTAGATGCTGAATCACGTGTTTAGTTCTAAAGTTCAATTTTAAACCAATTTTATTTTCAAGATCTGAGGTGAACTATCTGCTGCTGCTTTCAGTATATGGCAATAAATGTCATGTAAAATGGCATTCAAACTCGCATTGTTAGCATTTAACACTGAATAAAGCACATGAGGTTTACCTGAGGTGATCATTGTCATTCATCCTGTTGTTCAGCTGTGAGAAATACGTAGAAGCCGTTTCTAATATATCAATTTGAGGTGTTGGTTAAGACAAAAAGTCCTTTAATATGGAAAATATTCCCTCTATCGGGTGTTGTTGCTTTTATTTAGAACACGATTTAAATTCCTCGCTCTTGTCCTCAATCTGGCAACCTGTGCTTGCGTTTGTTTTAAGCCAGGAGTCCAGTACCTAGTTCAACCACTGGGTGTCAAACTTACATACTGCACCTTTAAATATTAAATAAATTAGGAAATTACCCATGACAACTATATTTACCTTCGGCCCACTAGCTTCAATTAAGTTTTGTTTTTGGCCCTTCATATGGAAAAAGTTTTGGCACCCATGATTTATACTAAGCACTACTGTAAATTATTAATTTTTTTTTTTTTTTTTTAATCTGATGTGACTTATTGTCACATGTGGCTTACTTTCTGGAAAACACAGTAACTATCACATGTAAAATATTTGTAAATATTTATTTTATTTGTGTGTGTTTACACAGAGCTCTCTGGTGTGCTGCACCAATGTCACGTTCTTGCTTCCGAAATGGTTCACTTCATCCATCAGATGCAGTATTACATCACATTTGAGGTGCGTAAATCTCTGGTTTCCTCATTTAAACAGTGGATCAGTATAATTGAATGAATTATTTTGTGTGTGTGTGTGTGCATGCTTTAATGCAGGTGTTGGAATGCTCTTGGGATGAGTTGTGGAATAAAGTCCAGCAGGCTCAGGATCTGGATCACATTATAGCAGCTCATGACGTTTTCCTGGACACCATAATTTCTCGCTGCCTGCTGGATGTGAACAACCGGGTATGATGCACTCACACTGGGTGATTGTGATGCTTCATACTCATCCTCACATCTCTAAATCTATTGTCATGTTTGTATGTGTGTGTAGTCTTTGTTGAATCAGTTGCGCGCAGTGTTTGATCAGATCATCGAGTTCCAGAATGCTCAGGACACGCTGTACCGCTCTGCTCTAGAAGAACTGCAGCTACGCATACAATTCGAGGACAAGAAGAGACAGAGAGAAGAGATGGTATGTGAAGTCACTGTTTCTCAACGTGTTTAATGGAACCTAAAACAGGGTGTCCGCGGGGTCTTAAAAATTATTTAAAAGTTGATAAATCAATTATGAGAAAATTAAGACCCTTAAAAGGTAATAAAAAAATCTTAATCGCGTTTTTACAAGGTCTTAAATTTTGTTCAAGCGTTGTCCAAAGTTTGACTCCAAAAAGCATAACTATAATTGTTTTCCTCCTAATATTAACAACAACGTGCTTAATCCATGTGACCGTGGCACGTCTGGCCAAGCTCCTCCGTCCAGGTGATGTCATGTAATTTGCCACAAACGCAGGAAGGTGATGTGACGCTCTCCACATGTAGTGAAACCATAGAGCGAAACAGATGGCAAAATGGAAAAATGTACGTTTGCGTACTCCTGGTTGGAGAAAGACGAGTTTAAACAGTGGCTGAAGCCTTTCACTGAAAACAACCACGTAATTTATTATTTTAAGCTTTGTTTCTTCTGAGCTCATCTGAGTTCTGTTGCATGGTTGTGCTGTGTTGATTATTTAACTACAACTGTTTATTAACAACTGTTTATTAAGTTGAAGGTTTGATATTGATTAGAACTTAAAGTGGCGATTGAGGTCTTAAAATATTCAGAGAAGGTCTTAAAAGTCTTAAAAAGGTATTGAAATTATCTTTAGGAATTCTGCATATACCCTGTAAAAAGACAATGATACAGTCATCGTGCTTTTCTCCTAATTTACCGTTTGCGAAACCAAATTCCAAACGATACAGAATTTTTTTTAAACCTTTTTACAGCTAACATTTGAGTGCTGTTGAGCACATTCTTAAACATCGCTGATTGGTCATTGAGTTCACAGCACACTCATCATATATGACTATGATTGGCTCTAAAGTCGCCTTTCCACTTGCACATGACATTTGGACGCCAATGTCAGAATACTTGTCGCACAGAATTTTCAGTTGTGTTGTGCACCCTGGGAGGGAAGGTTAATAAAAGATACTCCAATAAAGGAGTGCAAAAGCAAGAGCCTTTATTCTTTGTGTTCACCACGGTTGAATTAATAAATACTAGAAATTCATAGACTGCTAAAAATTTTAGAGGGAATGTTGAGAGAGCATTAAAAATTACAGTTTTTTTTATTACTTATTTATGAATAAAAATGGCAACGCAGTAGGTAGTGCTGTCGCCTCACAGCAAGAAGGTCGCTGGTTCGAGCCTCTGCTGGGTCAGTTGGTGTTTCTGTGTGGAGTTTGCATGGGATTCCTCCGGGTGCTCCGGTTTCCCCCACAGTCCAAAGACATGCGGTACAAGTGAATTGGGTAAGCTAAATTGTCCGTAGTGTATGTGTGTGAATAAGTGTGCATGGATGTTTCCCAGAGATGTGTTGTGGCTGCGTAAAACAAATGCTGGATAAGTTGGCAGTTCATTCTGCTGTGGCGACCCCAGATTAATATAGGGACTAAGCCGAAAAGAAAATGAATGAATGATGAATAAAAATGTTTTTTCAATATGGTCTGTTTCTGATTTAAAAAACAAACAACTACTAATAATTCTCATCGCAAACACACGGACGTCACATCCCCTCTGGCAGTCTCATACGGTCTATTCACAGAAGTTTAAATATTTTAATGGATCCGCAACTCAAATTAGATCCGAATTTTCCCCATATGGATATAATTGGACGCAGCTCCCATACTACTCTGCAATGGAAATAAATTACTTTCAGTCATTCGCTGTTGCTTGTCGTTTGCAGTGGTAAGGTGGCTTTAAAGTCATCGCTTCATCACTTTTCACGCTGTTCCTCAAACAGAAACAACGGAGCATTTGAAAGCCCTGTCGATCAACTGATGAGTAGATATATCGGAATTCTGCTGACGGATCAGCTGATAGACGTGGTTTTCCATGTCTGTATCTGTGTTTGCGTGCAGTGAACAGCGGAGAAAACTGATGAAGCCAATCACAGTCATATCTGTTAAACACAATGGCTAATCAAAGGTGTTAAGGAACGTGTTAAACAGCTCACAAATTTTAGTGGTGAATGGACTTCTTTAAATATTTAGTGTTGATTGGTATGGAAGTCAATACCTTTGAGAACCCTAAAACGATATATGCTAAAGTAATTTTGAACAATTTTTGTCAGTTGAAATAGTTAATTTTCTTGTGATGGGTATGTTTTTTTACTGATCATGAAACTATTTACTGTATCTGTTAGCGTTTCATTCTTTTAGTCTATAGCAGCAAACAGAACCTTAAGTTCAACACTGTCGAAAGTACTTATGACTAAAACGTTGGCTCGCGCCGAGGAATCGTTCATTCAATTGATTCTTTCAAACAGCTGATTCCTTGAGATACAAAGCCAAGTGGGTTGGATCACTAACCCAGTTGATTCGTTCAAAATGCTGATTCATTCATCAATGAACACTGCAGTTGATGGACCTGCACAGCAAATTTTTTTATAACCGAATCGACAGACAAATGGATTTATTTACGACATCAACAAATTTAGTTGCATAGTACCGACTCTGAGCATGTGCTTCTGCAAAAGAGCTTTGACAAACTGCACGAGTGTCATTGTCACCTCACAATTACCAAACAGCCTTAAATTATGTAACCAAAATAAACCATTAAAACCTATTAATAGTCACTGCTGACAGTAAAAGAAGACATTTTGTAGTATGTTGTAAACAGGTTGCCATTAACATCCATATTATTATTTTTAACCTGTTAATGGCTGCTGATCTCCTACATTGTTTAGAATATTCTTTTGTGGTCAACAAAAAAAGATACTCACAAAGGTTGACGCTTGAGAGCAAGAAAATGTTTTTAGTGAGCTCTCTGTTTAATGATATTTTTCAGCAATTTTGACTGAAATCACCTAAAAAATTTCTTTCTTCTTTGTTGCTTTTGGCTGACCTAATCCTTCCTGCCATACTTATTATTATCTCCATACACAGAATTATGATCCACTCCTTTATTTGACTCAGTAAAGTGGCCATTAGCAAATGTATGAGCCAAACTGAGAGCGGCTTCTCCTTTTACAGCACCGGTGTTTGTTTTCTATTGACATCGATCTTATTTATTTTTTTCCCTCGTTTTTTGTATTTCACATCAGCTAAATGGCTCCAAAAACAGTAAGTAAAACCTGAAAATAGTGCCATGGTGTGTTTGTTTACAGTGGTGTTTGTGTGTTTCAGGGCGAGTGGGGTGTAACAGCAGAGCAGGAGGCCGAGGAGAACAGACGTGTGCAGGACTTTAAAGACACCATACCAAAAATGTGCTCTCAGCTCCGATTGCTCACACACTTCTATCAGGTACCCCGAACACTTTCACACACTCGCCCAATAAACCAATATCATTTCATGCGTCCGCGATGAAGTGCTGAGCCAGCACAGAAGAACATGCTTAATGGTGTTTAGCAGAGCATTTTATGCTGATCTGCACGTTACGTCTGCTGCTGTCAGACACTTAATGTGGATCTTATCGCATTTCAGCATAATGTGCTCTATATTTAACACGTATCATGCTGGAGAGTACTAGACAATTATGTAGTGTGAGCGTTGATGTTGTTATCAGAACATGATATTCTCATTGTAGGCACAGTATGTTTGATTTTTTTTTTTTTTTTTTACTTTCATTAAAATATGCCAAAAAACACTAGAAGAGTGTTATATTTTGCTGACTGATGTTCTTGCATTATCCTCAACGTTTAGAAGAATGTTTAAATCCTTGGTAATAAGCAATTTTATCTAGTGGCACAGACCATGTCGGGTGGCCATGCTGACGACGTCACACACCCTCTATTTCCAGTTTGCTTATATATAATACAGGGATAACATAAATATGCTCTGTGTTTTATTGTACGGCACAAAGCAGCATCATAACAACATTTAAATGTTTTCAGATTGATAAAAAAAAAAAAAAAAAAAAAAAAAAAGAGTACTGCTTCTTCTGAACATGTTGACAACCAGAAGACCTGCAAGCGGTTGACTGGCATAATAAAAGCTCCGCTGATTTTATCTCAGAAATTGCTTCAGTGCTCTTGTTTAGTTTTGACAGCTTTTAGCTAGGGCTGGGCAATTTGGCCTAAAATCTAAATCTCGATTAATTGAACGTTTGAACTCTATTACTATTAATGGACGATTATTTTATTTTTATAAATATATATATATATTTTACTTCATAGTTAACTGACAAGTTTTGTACAGTAAATACAGTATGCTCACATATTACAAGTGAGAGATTTTTGAATGAAGGTTGCATTTTAAAATAATTAAACACACTATCTACTACCTGTGATTATTTATTGAGCATCAACGCTGAACTACTGAAATTAAAACATAAATTGTCTAAAACCAACAGTCACTTTTTTTCTTATAAAAACTGAAAATAAATAATTTAATAAATAATGTTTTTTCAGTGATTCTCATATTAAAAGTATAAAATAAGCAGCATCTCGTCTAAATAAAATAACTCGTGTTTATCCTGTAAATAATCTTTTAAACAGTACATTTCTTGCATCTTCTGTAAACAAATATTTTAATATAAATAATAATTTGAATGTAATGGAAAATATGCTGTCTCAAGTCATCTCTGGTGCAGCTTACAATCATTGCGATTTAGTGCAAAGTAAGGTTCAAGAATGGGTCCATCATCTTACTTGACCAGAGATCAGATGTGGCTGCAAAGTGGCCGCAGAAGAATAAATCAGCCTCAGGTTTTAAAGGAGTGTTTGCCGTGACCCACGGCGCTTGCCTTGCGTGTAGCCATGCATTGATATACTTCAGCGTGCTGTTTTTGTTGCTCTGCCATAACACTTCTGAAGCACTAGCTGGCATCAATGTTCTGAGAGCTGAGCTGTTTATTTAGATTTTCTCAGACATATTAAAATAAGTGCGCTCTCACACACACACACACACACACACACACACACACTATACTCCATGTAGAAGGCAAAATCTAAGCTTTTTTGCACTGCAACTGATGAGCAACAGTAAAAATTTCCAATTTTACTTCTTCCTAACAGGGTAAACCACCAACAATCAAGAATGCATGATTATACGGTCATGGCTTTGCAATCAAAAATGTCATTATAATGGAAGTCAATGGGTCAAAAAAGCCATAAACATAATGAAAGGATAGTCAATTTGCCCAGAGTGTATTGTTGAGCTTTTGAAAAATGTCAAAGCATTTTCCCAGAATATGTGTCAAAATTAAAAAATTATTCCATTTGCTTAAACACAGAGGAAGTTGTGACCAAATTAACACTACAAATCACCCCAGAGTGGATGAAAACATCCCCAACAGGACGTAAGGGTTAAATCAACATCATACCAAAATAACCCTGAGTTGTGATCCTTTTTCCTGTCTTTCAGGGCATAGTGCAGGAGTTTCTGCGGCTGCTAATGACGTGCTCTGATGAGAGTCTCCAGTTCCTCAGTTTCCGTCTGGACTTCAATGAACATTACAAGGCCCGTGACCCCCGCCTGCGGCCCTCGCTCGGGGCCACCAGAGGCAGACGGAGCTCCAACATCTGATCCTGCAAATGTTAACGTCACATGTGCTCGCTGTCTAAAGAGACTGTTTATTAATAGGGCTACTCGGAACTCTTCTGGCGCTCTGTAATGAACTCCTATAACAGGGAAATCCTTTCTAGAATATCCTATTGCAGTGTCATCGACAAATGAGTGCAGTCACTTGACTATCTAGTGGTTTTTATGATGTGACTCAGTAGCACAAGGTCACAAGTCTGCTTTATTTTCAGTTGATGTAGTTAATGTGTGAATACTAGTTTTGTTTTCTTTTGTTTTTGTAAAAATCTTTCTGTTTTTGATAATATTTAAGTCCACGTTTACATACATTTTTGGAGTTGCTCTTTTGTTTTGTCTCCTAAAATTTTCAGAAGACAAATCAGACTGTGTTTATGGTTCTGGATAAGTATTGAAGGAACCTTTTTCATCATTATAAATATATATATATTATGTTTGTAATTATACAGGCTGTGACCTTTGTGTAAAAAAAAATGAACAAGAAATCATAAACCAGTTGTTTAATTTATATGAATGGACCTGTTCATTTACATGCACTTACAGTAAATGAACTATAATGACCTCTGTATAAAAAAAATCTTTTCGTACTTGTACAAAAATCAATTACCCACAATGCTGTGTGATCTTATCAAGCCTCAGGTTGATACTGGGAGGATGAAGTTGCTATTTTAAAGTATTGGGTCATTGTGGGCAATATTAATAGATTGCTGTTGTAATGTTTTTCTTCCTCGTCTTTCTCTCATGTTCATAAATTGTATTGATGGCTTTGGCGAAGCTGGAGAAGGAAAAAAAATGTCCCCTTTTATATGGAGACGATGAAAATTGATGATTAGTTTAGTCCTCGGATGAAGTGGAGAAGACATTTTTATCCGTATTTTAATGTGTGGCAAGGATTTGAGGCTGAAGCAGACTAAAATGATTGTTCATTGATGGTTTAAAGGTCTTTCTGCACTGTATAGCACACGTCTACAAAGCAGAATTCAGAATCCAACATCCTGTCTTTCTTTTCTTGAATGAATAAACTTTTTTATATATATATATAAAACATGGTAGATTTTATTTTCATTTTAGTTTCAAAGGAAAGTCAATGTGTAAGTCAAGTGTTAAATTGCTTTACTATGAAAGATCACCTATTTTACCTCTTTTACAAGATGTAAGAAAAGCATTTGGTGTCTCCAGGATGTGTCTGTAAAGTTTCAGCTCAAAAAACCTATCAGATCATTAATTTTCGCCTCCAGAATCTGCCCATTTTGCTGTCTGAGTACAGTGTAGCTGTTTTTTGTAGCCTGTGGCTTTAAATGCAAATGAGCTGCTTCTCCCCGCCCACCATTCCCACTTGTATGTCTGCTTCTCTTGCTTTAGGTCAGATAAACAGAAGTCAGAGACAGACTCTGATAAAGCTGAAACACGGCTCATTAGTCAAACCCCAAGTAAGTTTATTTGATGTATTTGTGGTGGAGTTTATTCAATCCTTTCTGAAATGATAAGTCACACAAATGTTGTTTGCAGTATGTGCATACACACAGACACACACACATATGTACAGTGAGGGAAATACGTATTTAATCACACTGTGATTTTTCAAGATCTCCTACTTAGAAATTATGGAGGGGTCTAGAATTTTCAGTATAGGTGCAATTCCACTGTGAGAGACAGAATCTAAAAATAAAAATGCAGAAATCACATTGTATGACTTTTTAACAATATATTTGTAAATTACTGTGTCAAATAAGTATTTGATCACTTGCTTTTCAGCCAAATTTCTGATCCTCAAAGACCTGTTATTTTGCTATAAAATAGTCCAGCTACACACTGCTCATGATTCTAATTTAGTAGCACTTGTTTGGGGTCACTAGCAGTCATAAAGACACCTGTGCACCCCACAATCAGTCAAAAGTCTAAGTAGCAACATGGCCAAAACAAAAGAGCTTTCAAAAGACACGAGATGAAATTGTAGACTTTCATAAAGCTGAAACTGCTATGGGGCAATTGCCAAGAAAGAGCAATTGTCAGAAAATGGAAGCGGCTAATGATGACTGTCAATGTCCTTCAGACTGGGGCCCCACAGAAGATCTCTCCTCGTGGGGTATTAATGATGCCAAGAATGGTCTAGAATCAGTCCAGAATTATGCGGGAGGAGCTGATCAATGCCGTGAAGAGAGCTAGGACCACCGTTTTCAAGAGTACTATCAGTAATACAGTAAGATGTCATGTTTTAAAACCATGCATCGCACAGAAGGTTCCCCTGCTTAAGTTAGCCCATGTCAAGACCCGTCTGAAGTTTGCCAGGGACCATCTGGATGGTCCAGAGTATTCATGGAAGAAAGTCCTGTGGTCAGATGAGACCAAAGTAAAACTTTTTGGTCTTAACTCTACTCACTGAATTTGGAGGAAGAAGAATGATGTGTATCATCCCAATAATACCATACCTACAGTGAAGCATGGGGCTGGAAGCATCATGCTCTGGGGTGTTTTTCTGCACAGGGGACAGAATGACTGCACTCTATTAAGGAGAGGATGAACGTGGCCATGTTTTGTGAGATATTGGGCAAAAACCTCCTTCCGTCAGTCAGAGCATTAAAGATGGGTCGTGGCTGGGTCTTCCAACATGACAATGACCCAAAGCACACAGCCAGGAAAACCAAGAAGTGGCTTTGTAAAAAGCATAACAAGGTTTTGGAGTGGTCTAGCCAGTCTCCAGATCTAAATCCAATAGTAAATCTTTGGAGGGAGCTGAAACTCTATGTTCCTCAGCGACAGCACTAAAACCTGACAGATCTAGAGAAGATCAGTGGGCAAAATCCCTCCTTCAGTGTGTGCAAATCTGGTAAAGAACTACAGGAACCCTTTGACCTCTGTAATTGTTAACAAAGGCTTCTGTACTAAATATTTAAAATGCTTGACTCAAGTGATCAAATACTTATTTGATACAATAATTTACAAATAAATTGTTAAAAAATTATATGTGATTTCCTGATTTTTAAAATTTTTAGATTCTGTCTCTCACAGTTGAATTGTAATTATGCTGAAAATTCCAGACCCCTCCATGATTTCTAAATAGGAGATTTTGAAAAATCAGAGTGTGATTAAATACTTATTTCCCTCACTGTATGCGTGTTTACAGACATCATGTGGCTGTGGTGATTATAGCGGTTAAGCGGTTAATTACATAGCAACTTATAAAAATCTCAGAGAGTTGGAACAGATCTTTTATGGCTCGTTTCCACTGAGTGGTACGGTTCGAGTCGGTACGGGTCACCTTTATCAGGCTTGCGTTTCCACTACAAAGGGTACCATTTTGATGGGCGTGATGTACTACAGAGAGTTTCAGTCGACGTCATTCTCGCTCGAATAAATGTCTACAGTAAAGCTGTACAGGTCGTTCACATTATATGAGAAGCTCTTCTAACAAAACATGCTTTAAAAATATTAATACTTGTTTATAAATGTTTATTACTAACATTTCTATGAACATGATTTGATTGAGCCTACTGTAACGTCTGCAATTATATAAAATAAATAAATAAATGCAACATATATGAACACATACAGACCCTTACAGTCTCTGATATGTTACCACTTACAGATAAACTACACAGCATACATTTAGTCCTTATTTGAGTTCAAAAACAACACGCAACATGTACAGTAGCCCACAGTCAGAGCAAAACTCTCATCTGTATCTTTAATCTTCACCAGCACATGTAGCCTCTGTTAGAGAGTAATTCCGTCATTCAGAGTTCATAATAGTCCAAAAGGTGATGATAAACAAGGCAGTTTGTTCATGATTTGTTCATGGCAGATTGTTCAGGTTGCTGAAACTATTTGCTCCTATGTTTTGTCGGGCTTCTCCTTTTTTTCGCGCTTCACTCTTGCGTTTGACCTTTTCTTTCTGAATGGATCAGATGTCGAAGATGCTTCATTAATCACACACGTTATTATCATCAGCTCAAGAAGTTCGTTATATCAAATCTAGATGCGATCGTGAGCTCCCTGGAGAAAGCGAAAACCGCTCGCACTTTTAGACTTTTAGACGGCCTCGTAAAGCAACAGCAGGACATGGCAGATTCTTTTTTTTTTTTTTTTTTTTTTTAGAATATGCAAAAAGGTACACAAATTGGGATCATACAAAATAAAACATAAAAAAAACAATGAAAAACAAAACAACAACAACAACAATACAGTCAGGTACTGGCAGGTGCGTGCGTGCGTGCGTGCGTGCGTGCGTGCGTGTGTGTGTGTGCATGTAAAGGTAACATGGTGGACAGGTCAGAGTACATACATAAGGGTCAATAACAGTCAATAAATGAAGCAAGTGTCATAGATATAAATAAACAAATAGAAATAAACCAGTCAGTGGTAGAGAGTGACAATGCTAGTAATGTATGATAGTAATGATGACAGTAAAGAGAAAGGACAACAGTAATAACTGACAATAACAATAACAATAAATCACAAGTACTACACCAACTGCTACTACAGAAAGTTACAAATATTACAACTATTATTGCAGCTGCTACTACATCCACAACAACTATTACTACTACGTCTACAACTACTGATACTACTACAACATCTACTACAACTGATACTACTACAACATCTACTACAACTGATACTACTACAACTGATACTACTACAACAACGTTTCCTACTACTACTACTACTACAGTAATCACTAGTACTACAACATCTACATCAACAACATCTACTACCTCTGATACTACTACACAGACTACTACTACTACTACACCAACACCTTTACTACTTCTGGTACCACTACACCAACGACCTCTACTACTACAGAAACTACTACAACTACTACTTCAACAATCCCAACTACAAATACAATCGTTACTACTACAATGACTACTACTACTACTACTACTATAGTAGTAGACATGGCAGATTCTTGGCTTTGTGGCTGTTCATCAAGACAACGACAAGGTTTGTTTTGAGCCCGGGTCGTCCATTAGTCGTTATTATATGCATGTAGTTGTCTCGGCTGTGTATTTAAAAACATGGTGGCTCCATTGTTTGTTTGTTTTTTACTTTATTGAACAAAGTATATAATTTAATTTTTTTTGTATTTAATTTAAGATACAAACCTCCTTAATCAGACAACAGACAAGCATCATAAACAAAATGTAAAATAATAATAAAAAAAAGGTTTTCAGCAAAATCAAGTTGGTCTATTAAATCACAGAGAATTACAGCATTCTTTTTTTTTTCATTTGCTTAAGTGATATAAAGTAAAGACATAGTTCCTTGTGGAAAGCATACAATTTGGGAGAAATTCTTAAGAACCTATTCCTATGTAAAAAAAACTTCCCAAGAATAATAATTGTGTTAATTGCTAAATCATGTGTTTCGTCTTTTAAAAATAAGCCAAGTATTACATTTTCTTTTGTAAAAGCTTGTAAATCTTCAAATTTTGAAAATGACCAATAATGCAAATTCTCCCAAAAGGCACAAGCAAATTTACAATCATAGAAAAGATGCTCTGTAGTTTCGATTTGATCATCACAAAAGGAACAATTGTTTTCATCAAAACCAAATCGACATCTCAAAAATTCTTTAGAAGTATAGACTCCATTTAGAATTTTAAAATGAACTTTCTTTACTTTTGGTGCCACTGGAAACTTTAAATATTTTGTTCTAAGCAATTTAATTTGCTCCATTGTTTTGATTCTGGCTAGCTCCACGAGATTGTGATGTATCTCTGTAAACCAATCAGCGATTAGCTGCGCGTGTAGCTCCACCTTTTGGTACCCTTTCTCGTCTTTGGTACCCTTTCGAAAGGGTGCTGAAAAAGTGGTACGGTACGGTTCGGTACGCTTTTATGGCCGTTTTCAGTCAAAAGCGTACCAAACCGAACCGTACCACTCAGTGGAAACGGGCCATTAATCCCATTATTTTTTTTTTTTTGCAAACAAAACATTTCTTTGGACATGTGTATACAATTGAAGTCAGAATTATTAGCCCCCCTGTTTATTTTTTCCCCAATTTTAGTTTAAGAGAGAGAAGATTTTTTTTCAACACACTTCTAAACATAATAGTTTTAATAACTCTTTTCAAATAACTGATTTATCTTTGACATGATGACAGTAAATAATATTTCACTAGATATTTTTCAAGACACTTCTATACAGCTTAAAGTGACATTTAAAGGCTTATCTAGGTTAATTAGGTTAACTAGGCAGGATAGGGTAATTAGGCAAGTTATTGTATAATGATGGTTTGTTCTGTAGACAGTCGAGAAAAAAAAAGCTTAAAGGGGCTAATAATTTTAACCTTAAAATGGTTTTTAAAAAATTTAAAACTGCTTTTATTTTAGCCAAATTAAAACAAATAAGACTTTCTTCAGAAGAAAAAATATCATCAGACATACTGTGAAAATTTACTTGCTCTGTTCAACATCATTTGGGAAATATTTAAAAAAAGAAAAAAAATGCAATGGAGGGCTAATAATTCTGACTTCAACTGTATGTTATTATACAATCATGGCGCCTATCAATAAATTTGATGAGCGAGAAAAACCGCACTACAATGTCACATTGCAGTGGGCCTTAAAATCAATGGGATTTGGATCCTATTTTACTGTTAGGAAATTTTTAAAAAGAAACTTTTCGGGTTTATATCACTCCTATATGACAGTGCACACACTATACCTACACACAGTTCTGTCCAAACAGCTTACAAAAGATCATTTTCATCATAGGTGACCTTTAAACCAAGATATATGATCGCTTTATTAACTTTTAAAAGGCTTGAATGTAATATGGAGGGTGAAGTATTAAACAACATGAACTGTGACAAACTGATTAACTGATCACTTTACGAAGTTGATATTTATGAGTGTTACTCTTCAGACTTTGTTTTATTGCCATATATTTACAGCTACAAATAAATTATCCCGCTGAAAAGATAACCAATTAAAGATGTAAAGGGCTATAATTGGTAATTTATCACTCTAATTTTATTTAGTCATTTGCATATATTACAGTTTATGATCTAAGCTCATGCATATGGTTTAGACTTTAAGGTCTGCAAGTGTATGGTCTCAAGCACATTTTAAGGCACAAATCTATTTATATTTTTATTTTAATCCTGGATATGTTTGATGATCTATCAATCATAAGCATATGTATTCCCCCTATAATATCTGTAATACAGTGCCTAAAGTAAATATATGAATATATATATTTTATATAAAAATTTTTTTTATATATATACACTACCTGACAAAAGTCTTGTCGTCGATCCCAGTTGTAAGAGCAGCAAATAATAACTTGACTTCTATTAATTGTTTTGAAAAGTGGCAGAAGGTGGATTTTTCTTATGAATCATCTGTTGAACTGCATCCCAATCATCACAAATACTGCCTATTGGAACCCACAAGGACCCAAGGAAAAAATCATGGTTTGGGGTTACATTCAGTATGGGGGCATGGAGAGATCTGCAGAGTGGATGACAACTACAACAGCCTGAGGTATCAAGACATTTGTGCTGCCCATTACATTACAAACTACAGGAGAGGGTAAATTCTTCAGCAGGATAGCGCTCCTTCTCATACTTCAGCCTCCACATCAAAGTTCCTGAAAGCAAAGAAGGTCAAGATGCTCCAGGATTGGCCAGCCCAGTCACCAAATATAAACATTATTGAGCATGCCTGGGGTATGAAAATAAGTTTAAAATTGGTACAAAAAAAACAACGTTATCTAGAGGCCTTCACCTTTCATAAAAGCCACTTTTGATACCAAATGATCAACTAGAAAGTTAAGTTATTATTTGTTGTTCCTAAAATTTGGATAGGTGACAAGACTTTTGCCAGGTAGTGTAGACCTGGCATAAATAATCCTATAATAATAGCAGAAACTGCAGTTATTAATTGTAGGCGTCATTTGAAAGTACAGTACGTAGAAATATTCATATTTGATATGTAGCCTATATATTGTTAAAATAAATGAATGATTATATCAAAATTACAAAATATACATTCCTGATATGGTTAATCCATTAGTTCTAAAAAAAAAGCAGACACTACAATCACTAAATATGTTTTTATATGTACTATAATCTTCTATGTGAAGCTGCTTTGACACAATCTACATTGTAAAAGCGCTATATAAAGGAGAATTGAATTGAATTGAATTGAATTGAATTTTTAATTATGCAGAAATATACATAGTACAGGGTGTCAAACCTAAAATAAAAAACCCCACAATAAATGCACATAACTGAAATTATACATAGCTGATATGGATCAGACCATTACCTTTATAATACAAACAGTAAGCACAATGTGTAATAAATCAAATCTGCAACCCTGCTGTTTCTCTCCCACACTGTTTAAATGGTTTTTTGTTGTTGTTGTTTTTTTTAAAGATTTTCTTAAGCAATAGTCGTTTTTAAAAAAATCCATTGGCCAGTAATTTAAACTGTGCTTTATTTATTCAGCTCGCTCAAATACTTTATTTTAACACGTTATAGCTAATGTTCATTTGCTAACTAGGCCTACTCCAATACAGTATCGTCGGTTGAATTAATTATTTAGTTTGAGCGTAGTTGCTTGACCGTTTGTTACATTTATCCCCTGCGGAAAATACACGGTAAATGTGTAAGCACTAATATATAATAGATAGATTAGTGGCAGTAACCAATAATCATGGGGGGTGGGGGGTGGGGGGTTGCGTTCCAAGGAAACGTCAACCAACCTCATGTCATTTTGTTATGAATTCATTTAGATCAATTGATCATAAGAAAATGGCTTGTTTTCTGAAGAAAAAAATGAGATCTTTAATGCAACCTGATTTTTTTCATTGTATTGCTATTTTTTATTGTATTTATTTTTGGCTCTGCGTTCCTGTTTGTCCAATGCGGATCTTGTATATATAAAAGTTCTCTTTTACTGTATTTTTATAGTGTTTTTTGGAATTTAAAACGAATGTCATTTTGTAATTCTGCTTGTCGACCACAAGATGTCGCTACTTTCCTCAAACACAGAGTACTAAGCTCCTCGAGGTTACAGTCTTAATGCAGGTAATGCAGCACTAAACTCATCCATAATTCTTTTCTACTACACTAGAGGAGTTATGTCATTTGACGATATTAAATGGCAGTTTTATTTTCATAAACGTCTGCAAAATACCGAATGAAAAATATTAACAGAATTAGCCACGAACAAACCCAAATGTCCTTTCTTGACCTTGAAGACGACAATGATGACTGCAGTGTATCAAATGCCATTTTTGTGCAATTATTTTTCTCAAACCATGGCTGTTTGAGAAATATTACGTGGATATGACAACACACCTGGTGAGTTTTCATGTTTTATAGGGACTTTCTATAGACTAACAAACGATTTTTATACTTTACGAACTGTATTTACCTCTGTTACCATAACCTTCCCCCTAAACACAACACTCACATAAAACTTTATGCGTTTTACGATTTTAAAATACTTCGTTCTGTGACACACACACACACACACACACACACACACACACACACACACACACACACACACACACA
>CAIGQZ010032813.1:16699343-16711387 GCA_903798205.1 Danio tinwini
ACACACACACACACACACACACACACACACACACACACACACACACATTTATAAGATGTTTTCTTCAAGGGACAAAAAAAAATAGTACCCACAAGGTCAAAATGATGGAACATTTTATCTCCACAATGTCAGACACTCACACATTTGGTGAATTGTGATGACATTCCATAGGCTTCCTACCTAAGAGATCGTTCCCTACCTAACCCTACCCCTTACAAGAAAATGTGTGGTTCAACATTCTGAAAAAAACAACCTTATTCTGTATGATTTATACGCATTTTGAAAAATGATGACATCAGCAATGCCCTCTTAATTCACCATCTCCTTGTAATACTGTAACTGTACCATACCTGTGCCATACACTATACTGTACTTCATGTTGTCCCAACACAAATCAATTAAGTTAATTTACTGTACAGTAATTGTTTTTACAACTTCAAGTGCATTGAACATAATTAAGTTGCCCCTTAAAAAAACTCATAAATTGTGTTGATTCAACTCATTTCGTTATTATACACATTTGTGTCCTGATGTGTGTGTGTGTGTGTGTGTGTCAACGTGCACACACACACACACACACACACACACACACACACACACACACACACACACACACACACACACACACACACACACACACACACACACACAGACACACACACACACAATACATGAATACTTACACATACTGAGCACTTATGTTTGTAGGTCATGGTTCCTCTGTCAGAGTTGTAAATACAGCAACCTTAACATTACCTATATGAGCATACCTCTGTGTATGTGTGTGTGTGTGTGTGAGTGCATGTTGATTCTGCCATGCAGAGCATGAGTATGTATGTGTGTCAGTGTGTTGCTGTCTCATTCCTGCCGCTTTGCTGAGGCACCTCTCTCTCTCTCTCTCTCTCTCTCTCTCTCTCTCTCTCTCTCTCTCTCTCTCTCTCTCTCTCTCTCTCTCTCTCTCTCTCTCTCTCTCTCTCTCTCTCTCTCTCTCTCTCTCTCTCCAGCATCTCTTGCAGCAGCACGACTTCATCATCATCTCTCAGTCCTGCGTGTGTTCTCCTCTGCAGCTCCTGCTCTTCTGGCTCCTGCTCGCCATGATCCTGTGGGTGAAGATGGGAGAGGACTCTCTGGAGGAGCTTGTCAGACGACTCACTGTTATCATGCGTAAAATCGGTAGGAGGAGCTATGTGTGTGTGTGTGTGTGTGTGTGTGAATCAGTATGGGAACTGTAGCTCAAGGTTGTTTGCAGCTTCTGTTTGTCTTTGCATTGGTAAATGTTTGCTAAAATTGTGTCGTATTGCTTTTGTATTTGAATTAATGGATCTGTGCAGTTTGTGAATGCACAGCCACAGTTATTTTTTACACCATTATTATGCTTATTTATGCACTCAAAGTTGTTGCTAATGATGGCGTCACTTTTAGGACTGTTTGAATTAGAATTTTGAAAAATCGTAATAATAAAATTGTCAACATTACCAATGAGAATTGCAAAAAGGTAATAACATTAGAGTTTTGACACGTGCTGGCTGGTCAGGTGGAAAATGGACAGCTAAAATACCATGACATAGTTAAATGTCTTTCACCACATGCAGATGAGGTTGAAATGGTACTTTCCACTTGTTGGTTAACCTAAAATAACTCTGTAACATTATCGGTTCTTTCTTAGTTACGTGCAACAGAACAGAGTTGAAGTATTTAAATAAATGTTTTGTTTTGTTTTTGACTCATGGGTGTTTTTATTTTTATTACTTTTTATTTATGCTTTCGATTTGCAACTTGGGACATTGAACCCTTCTCCAACAAATGCTTATAACTCTGCAGTTTAACTAAGTGACATTTATTGACATTTTCGGTCAATAAACAGAGAAATATAGAGAATATGGAGAGAGAGAAATCTGTGAAAACATTATATTTTGTCATCAAATTTTTATTGATTTTACATGTGAGTGGTCACAGCATCTTTAAACTTTTCTTTTCAATAAACAAAACAAGATCCAGTCCTTAAAGCCCCCCCCTCCCCTCCAGAAAAACACCAACCCCCCAGTCTATGCCATCCCACAAATAACATTGCAGTCAAGACAAATAACTAACAGAAAATATACACATACATATAAACATTGAGGCTCTAGCTTTATTATTCTGGCTGTTGAAAGTTCTAGCAATAGTATCAAAGTGAAATAGCCACTGCCGAATAAATAAAGAATGTGAAAGGAGCCATATTTGAGCATGTGATGTAAAGTGGGACGCTGACAACAGAAGTGCAGGTTTATTAAACAGATGGTCAGGTAAGCAACTGTCAACACAGGTGCAAACAGATGTATACAGGCAATCCAGAGTCATATGGCTACGTTCACACTGCAGGCGAATGTGGCCCGAATCTGATCTTTTCGCCCATATGTGACTCAGGTCTTGACAGTGTGAACAGCCCAAACCGCATGGAATCTGATCTTTTCACTTCAGATTTGTCCACTTTCATATGTAGTCTTAAATCAGACACAGATCTGATGTTTTGCAATGCGACCGCAGTGTAAACGATTATGTCAGATTTCATGTGACTTTTACATAATGTTCAAGCGACATACGTCATCATTCTGTGCTGCAAACATCATCTACACCTCTGCAGCATAGTAGAATAACACACAGGGCGATTACTTTACTACAGAAAGTTGGTTGTTCATTTTGAAAAAGATTTTGAAGGCAAAACTGGTGCTTGTTAACCACTCTGGTTAACAATCGGGGCACGGGATGATCACAATGCTAAAGAGCGTCTGGGGTGTTGCAGAAAGAGGATCCGTGCACAAAGGAGGGGGCACTTTCATTTTAAGGACAAACATTATCTCAGAGCGAATAAAGGGCAGGAGCTCAAGCACCCAAACCCTCCATCTGCACGTGTCTGTTGTTTATAGCGAAGTTAAATAAAAAAAAAATTCCAAACAGAGATAAACCAACTCTGCTTTCACAGTTCAGTCTGCGGCTGCTCATTAACCCTTGATGAGTTTACTACAGCGGTGGTCAGACAGACGCGCGCCTTGGTTGTCATAAATCACAAATGATAAGTGTTTTCAATTACAAGGGACTTATTTTAGGTTTCAAATACCAAAATACACATAAGTAGTAGCAGAACAACCCTTTACAGTTCATGTAATACACCACGGTTGTCTGTGAAAAGGGCAATAATCATATTAAGCATAATCTGACAGCGTGCTTCATACAGTATACACATTGTGTGCATAATTAGACATTTTTTGTTGTCCGTAACTATACTTCTGCGCATGCGTGTCAGTTTACGACCATGATCTGTTCACACTGCAAATCTGATATTGGCCACCTTCATAACAACAGTGTGAACAGCTAGGCAAAAAAAATCTGATCTGAGAAGAAAATCTGATTTGAGCACTAAGCCTCACAGTGTGAACGTAGATAGTCAAAATAACAGGCGAGTGGTCAGAAGAATAGGCAGGCAGGCAGGCAGCAGACAACGTAAACAAACAAACAAGGCGAGGGTCAAAACCGGCAAGACAAGGCAATGGAAACGCGTCATAATGTTCATAGTCTAACAAGACTCAGCCATGAGAGTCTCAAAGTGTGTGTGTGTTGCATGACAGGACTTGTAGTTCATATTGAGACAGGATTGTAGTCCATGTAAATGTGAATGTTCTCCAGCGATCTATGAAGGTTAGATCGCTGATGATCGTGACAAAGCAATTCTCTTTTTAACAGATGTGAAAACATATTTTAAAAGTACTGGCTGCTAATTAGATGGTTGTATATTGCAATTTACATGACCAAAGCAGATGATATATAAATTAAAACCTCTATAAAGTGTCAATAAAAGTGTTTTTGTTAAGATTTTTTTTGACATAGAGGTCCCATATTTTAATTCAAAAGCATAAATACATGGAAAACGCCAATGAAATACAATGAATTTGTTACTGGATTTTTTTTGTCAATAATAGTTACAACCTTCAGTTCGTTGAAAACCTTTTTTAGAAACTGATCACAGAAAATGTATAAAAAATTCTGCTAAGTTTATAGACACTTCCTTCAGCTTTAAACACAACTCAATGCAATATGGGTAAAGCATTGTTTATGGGAAATTCTTTCATATTAACACAGTACATTGGGGCATAATTACAGTATAGCGAAGTTCTCTTGTGAATTAAATGTTTTTTCCTTAATTATTCATTCAAAAGCTAGTTTTTTATATCATCAACATTTTTTAACTTGAATGAAAATTTTATTGTATAGATCAACAAACAAGCTTTGACTCACTTTCATCTGTTCATCTGTTTCATCTGTTGATAACCCTAACTGTGTTTTTACCATGTCTCTTTTATTCTCTGAGGACTTCAGCGTGTCCTATTTCCCTACATTTGCCAATGGCAGTGGGCTAAAAACACACACCGGCACAATGAAACAGCAAACACACAAAGTGTAGTAACATCCCTTCCCACATTTTGGTCTTTCAAAAATATTGTATGTCCATAAATGGGTCATCCTTTAGTCAAGGTCCGCCTTTAGCGTTTTGGTGTTACTGTGTACACTGATAAACTCATGCTCAGCCTGCTCATATTCCCACACACTCTTATTTGCAGAAACTACTAAATGGGTTATTATTAGTTATTTCCCAGCAATGATGTGACCTGCAATAGCCTAAGGTTGCATGTAAAGAGATTTGTTTGTATATTTTATATCTGTTAATAAAAATTATCTGTAAAACTATCTGTTAATTAATAGTTTCCATTTTTAGTGATTCACAAGTGTTTTCTGTTTATTTACAGTTGTGAATTGCATTATGGGACCTTGATCTCTGCTCTGTTGACTTTTAATGTTGAAAATTCAACTCTACATTGACTATTACTGACATTTTAGTAGTTTGAAATAATGTAATAAGAAATAATATATAGAGAAACAAGTCTGTTAAATAACAGAAAATGTACTGGCAGTTTATTACAAGGCTTTGGTACTGTGATTTACAACCCAGACAATATATCACTTTAAACTATAAAAAATCATAATGAAAGTCACTTTTTGCAACTTTTCAAGGTTAAACGTTGTTGGAAGAAAGATCAAGGTACCATAATGCAATTCAAAGCATAAACATTTTTACAGATATTTAATCATAATTCACAGATCATTTTTGCAGTGTGTATGTAAAATTCCCATGCAGAATTGCTTAAAGCAGCAGAGAAACATGGCAAGACATAAAAAAAGCTACATTCGTTATCCACATAAAGCAATTACACACCTTTTTCAGACAGCAAGCAAGTGTTAAATTCAGTCAAAGTGTATTCAAAGAAAGGCTGTTAACTCTGCACCAATATTTGCTCTGCCAAAAACGGCATTAAAAACATATTATAGTGTGAGTGAATCAATCAATGCACGTTTAGTCTCTGAACTGACTATTTCAAAGACAACTCAAGCTTTAGTAGCATTTACCAATTGGCTATAGTTGTTAGAAGTTGGGACTTATTCTGTGTTGTACTTTCTTCCATTCATTAAACAGACCTCCTTGTTTTTCATGATTTTTTTTGTGATTTTTTTGCTATAAAAACTACTAATCTTGTGGTGTTAATTCACAGAAAGTTTGCGATAACCATATTAGGTAGCCTATTATGTTAGGTGTGCAATCCGACACAATGACAATGACACAAATCATAAAAATAAAGCTTTACTTTGGTTTCTTGTCAAGACAAGATCTAAAACAGATCGAAAACGGTAGGAATTAAGCCAAAGGAAGGTTGTATAACTCTTATTTTTATTTACGATCTTACTTTCTCTCTCAGATTTCAATCCCCGGAGCATCTGACATCATGTACCTCACTCAGGACATGTGTTAGGGCTTCCCTTACCATACTACACCTAAACCAGGGATTTCCGTAAATCAATGGCAGTGAAGTGTTTTCTTTCGTTAACTGCAGGGAAAGAGTTAAACAAAAACATTTATCGATTTGACCCACATCATAATTCTATCTTTTTGTATGTAAAGCAAAAATAATGTCCTTCATTTTAGTCATGTCCAGCAGCCGTCATCCTTGAACCAATCTCTATCATTGTAAGCTACTTGTTTTTCTGTCTGTTCCATTGCTCTGTTTGTTAGATGTTTCCCCACTTACTTTTGAAGTCTGAAGCGCGTCAAACGCACAAAATGCCAAATTCGCACCACAGGATGTCTAATCCCATCTTTGCATTGACTTCACATGTAAATCACTCGTGCTTCATCCATTTCTGCACAGGCTGCAAAACAACCCCCCCCCCCTCCATGTAATGTAATGATTGTGAGGGCGCAGGTCAGATGTCATTTTTCAAGAGATGCTCAAATACATCACGTGCGCTGCGTATACAATGTCTATAAGTCATGTAAAACAATTATTTGCAAACTGAAATAAATATAATTTGATTATATGGTTTGGAATTGGATGTTTTATTAGATTATTTACATTTTTTGCGATTATTTTGCGTTTAAACTTTTTGTTGATTTTGCGTTGCATTCAGCGATCGCAAAATAGTGAAAACTAGGGGATCTGATTAAAGTGTTAGTTCACCTCAAAATAAAAATGTTATTAATTACACACCCTCATGACATTCCAGTCTCCTGAGACTTTCATTCATAAATTAAGTTATTTTAGTATATTTAAATTTGCTATTTTATTACAGATTTAGATAAATATTTAGATTCCAAGAGCTCTCTCGACCTCCATAAAAATCAACGGTGCCTTATGGAGCCAGATCAGTCTCAATAACAATTCACGCAAATAAACACAATATACACACATGTCTATAGCCAAATTCACATGCGTGAAAACAAATTCACATGCACAAAATATTTATATATATATATATTCACAAAATGTATTCACTTGCACAAGATAAAAATACATGTTCATGAAATATGTTTCTCAAATAAAAAACTGCATTCACAAATGTATAACGCTGTACAGAAAGCTTTGAAAGTTTACGAGTGTGCACACATGAATCGAATTTGTGTGTGTGTATTTTTGACTTTTAAGTTTTAAATAGAGACTGTGTGTGCACGCAAATAAAAAAGTAGCTGTATTAATGCTGAAAAAAAGCTTTTCCTTTAAAGGAATTAATCACATTCATTCATTCATTTTCCTTCGGCTTAGTCCCTTATTAATCAGGGATCACCACAGCGGAATGAACCGCCAAATTATCCAGCATGTGTTTTACGCAGCGGATGCCTTTCCAGCCACAACTCAACACTGGGAAACTCCCATACACTCCTGCATTCACACATACATTATAAATAATTTAGTTTATTTAGTTCACCTATAGCGCATGTCTTTGGATTGTGGGGGAAACCGGAGCTCCCAGAGGAAACCCACGCCAACATGGGGAGAACATGCAAACTCCACACAGAAATGCCAACTGACCCAGCTGGGTCTCGAACCAGTGACCTTCTTGCTGTGAGGCGACAGTGCTAACCACTGAGCCAGCATGTGGCCAAATTAATTACATTTTAAAATATATTCATAAAAGAAACTTAATTTCAACTGCATTTTAGCTACATTAAAAACATCTCGATAAACATACAAATGTGTGTAAGTAAACATCATTATTTGAGTATATAACCAGTAAAAGTCAATCTGAACGACCGTCAACTTTTATGGCAAAATAATCATAATTGAGGACCGAAGTGTTTGATGTTAAACCAACATTCGGATATCAACATCATTTTGATTTACAACACTAAAAACAAAATTCAACTATGATTGATCTGTGATTTTGAAATCTTGACAGAATATGTATGTGTGTGTGTTTTATTTTCTATACTGAGCTATATGGTACCTCTCGTAGCATTTTATGTCTTGAAAGCTTCAACCTGCTAGTGTTTATGAGGTGTAAAAAACTTAGTCTAGCCAAAAAGCTAATGCTGGCCTTCAGCTGTCTGCTCACACACTCACACATGACATAGCGTCTGGACTCACAATGTCAATCATTGTGCTCCTCCAGCTCATCACATCCACGTTGACAGTAAGGATCCACGTTGACAGTAAGGATGTTTCCACACCTGTAGATCCAAAACAGGGATCAAAAATGGCAGAATGTTGCTGCAATTTCATATTGGTTCAGTTTGCTTTTACAAGGCAATATTTCGAAATGGACCAAAAATTGTCACATTTAGATGAACTCTCATCTCATTGGTCCGAGCATTCAGAGATTCTGCTTTTGCATCAGAATGGAGAGACAGCAGCAGTGGCTTTCTTTGTAGTCGCTATTATATTATTTTATAAAAAAAAATCAAGTCATCTGTGGTATTTTTTGTTGTTAAGTTCAAATTTGATTTAGACATTTCACCCCTGATGAAAAAATAATATAGAAATCATGACAGAATTTATAATGGCTTATAATGGAATTTACTAATTGTATTGGTTTTTATTGAAATTGTATTGGTCCTTTGGGTCAGTCCTGGTCATTTACCTTTTATTGGTGGCATGGAAAAAAACACACACTAAATTATAATGCAATATGTCTCAAATTATGCTAGAAGTCATTAAAGTGTATTGCTTGTGTTGATTTGTATAATGGTATTTGTAGAGGAAACCATTAGAACTTCTGTGATGGTTTCTGTTGTTTTTTCAGTAGGGATCTTTGCTCCACACTCTCAGAAATAAAAGGACAAAATCTGTCACTGGGGTGGTACATTTTCAAAAGGTACATTTTTTGCTTCTAACAGGTCCTTAAAAGTACATATTAATACCTACAAAGTACAAATGTGTACCTCATAGCACATTAAGGGTACAAAAGTGAACCCTAAAGGTACTGATGTCCACCTACAGTATATGGTACAAAAGTGTATCTTACACTTACTTTATAAGTGTACAATAACTTTCCTAATTACCCTAACCTGCCTAGTTAACATAATTAACCTAGTTGAATGTCACTTTAAGCTGTATAGAAGTGTCTTGAAAAATATCTAGTTAAATATGATTTACTGTCATCATGGCAAAGATAAAATAAATCAGTTATTAGAAATGAGTTATTAAAACTATTATGTTTAGAAATGTGTTGAAAAAAAATCTTCTCTCTGCTAAACAGAAATTGGGGAAAAAAATAAACGGGGCTAATAAATAAAAGTTTTTATTACTTCAAACTTCAACTGTATGTGCAGGTTGTACTGCAGTATAACCCAGTATTCCTTCTAAACACTGCTGTTTTTCATAAAGTGTATATAATATCTTATAATCGAATGTGATAAAACCTAGTTTGTTGGTCTGTTGGGTTATATTGCATTCTCACCAGAAGGAAAACACTTTACAATCCATTTTTAATTAGGCTGAGACCACCTTTTTCAGCTGATCTCTGACTGTTTGTTTTGGTTTTCATTGCCATGCCGGGATATGATCAAATAAACCAAGTTATGGCAAAAAAAAACAAAAAAACGCAACTGTTTCCGAAACAATATGACAGGTGTAAAAGCATCCTTAGAAATACTGTAATGTAGTATGAAATGGTTTCTCGATGTCTGTTGAGTTTGAATGGGGTCTGTATAGTGGTCTTATATGGTTTGAGATCTAATATGGTTTGATTTTCCTCCCCTGCTAAAAAAACAAATAATAGACAATTTTATTGAATTTATAGCCTATTTTTGGAGGTTTATAATGGGAATTTTTATAGTTTTTATTATTAAATGTAATGATCCCTGGGGGTCTGGACCGCTAATTTGTTCACTTGTATCTCAACTTACATCAGTCAAATTGACTAAATATATTAAGGTAAAGTTTGTATAACTCATTTATTTTGTTGTTGAAACCTTATTAACGTATTAAAATAAGTGAAGGTAATATAAAAAAATATATTCATTCATTCATTTTCTTTTTGGCTTAGTCTCTTTATTAATCTGGGATAGCCATCAGAATGAACCACCAACTTATCCAGCATATGTTTACGCAGTGGATGCCCTTCCAGCCGTAACCCATCACAGGGAAACATCCACACTCATTCTCACACACACACACACACACTTATACACTACGGTCAATTTTAGCATACTCAATTCACCTGTACCACATGTCTTTGGACTGTAGGGAAAAACGGAGCACCCGGAGGAAACCCACACAAACACGGGGAAAACAAGCAAACTCCACACAGAAATGCCAACTGACCCAGTCGAGGCTCGAACCAGCGACTTTCTTGCTGTGAGGCAAACCTGCTACCCGCTGCGCCACCATGTCGCCTAAAAATATATAATAATATAATAATATAATATAATATATAATAATATAATATAAAATATTTTCCATTGATATTTAATTTAAGGAAAGCTATGAAACGGTTAACATCGCAGCTCAGGTTAGCCACTTTTGCATGGAAATACTACGAATAGCAAATTAGTTTTCATTTTATACAGGTTTTCCTCTATTTAGCGCAGATTATGGGTTCTACATACTGTATGGAGTCTGCTGGTTGTTGTAGAAACAGTTCTGTGGTCTTTCATGAGGAGGCTGTTTTCTTCTGTGGGGCTTCTTCCAACGTGGTAATAGGATGAGAACTAGAGGGCTAAATTACATGCTGCGGAGACCTTTGCCCAAAACCTTGGCAGGCCATTTCTCTCTCTCACTCTTTCTCTCAGCTCTTTTCTGTGTGTTCTGTGAAGAGAAGACAGTGCCAGGGGTGAAACAGGGAGAGAATCAGAGCAAAGAGAGAAACAGAGAGTGTCTGTCTCTCGACCTGTCATGTGTGGTAGTTATGAACAGTAGAAAATCAGTACTACATTTTTTTGTACAGTATATTGCTAAATGATGTTATGCAGTTATAAGGGACTAAACTAAGAATATTTACATGCATATTCATGGTAATATTGAATATCAGAGCTCTATGATGAGAGGGTGTGTTTCACTTGTTCTGTGGTCGTAATGTTAGGAATTGTACAAAGTCACATAAGGAAGTATGCTTAGTTGTAGACTGCATTAGGTGTGTATCCCTGCAGTCTGTGCTGTCGTGTGTTTGAGGGAATGTACTGGAAAATGGCTTATTCAGCGCTTCATCTTTCTGCATCTGACTGCTCATCACACAAACGTGTTCTGATCTTGACATCTGCTATTTTTTATTCAATAATCTATTCTTATTTTGACTACCTCTAAGCTTTTCTATATTTTTTTAGACTATTTGTCATTCCATGATACTACAGATTATCCCTACCTTTCATTTTAGGGTTGATTGGCTTTAACGGAGGACTTCCCCAATGCACCAATAATAGGTTTGCAATATTATATAATGTATAATATTGTAGACCTGTTATAGCTTCAACAAATATTGACAACCCAGGCTCATTATTGATATGTACCCCTGTATACATTTCTGGAGATCGCAGGATCCCAGGAGCTAAGTTTTTTGGCAGTTTTTGTTTTCGCAAATCCATTAGAGGCCGATGTGTATAATTTTAGATCTCATATTTCTCTCACAAATGCCTGCTATTCTCGCGTAAATCCACCAGAGGCTGCTGTTGACTGACTGACTGACCAATACCCCCATCCACAGTGTTGGGGAGTAACTAGTTACATGTAACGGCGTTACATAATTTAATTACAAAATAAATGTTACAGTAATTTGTTACAGTTACTGAGAAAAATGTGTAATTAAATTACAGTTACTTATGAAAATGTTAAAGATTACAAATGGGGTTACATCTAAAAATTTCTACAAGTAGTGACGCTACTAGCTTAACTACATTTCTCGGTAGCGTGGTGGTAGCGTGGCGGTAGCGTCGCAACTTTATAAATCGAAAAGCTTTTCAGTAGTGAAGCTGTTTTATTAGTCAAGTAGTGCAGTAGTGTTCACACAAGCTCCATTTACAGATCGCGGATCAATAAGTGACGGCACCAGCATTCACAGAGATGTGAGGTCGGTGTCTAGCCAATGAAAATAAATCCATATGATGGAGAGAGTGACGTTTTTCTCTTCTACCTGCTTTTCAGTGGTCAACAACAAACCTTTTGGTGCGTTACTGCCACCCCTCACTCTTTTCAGTGACGTTGCCAACCAATTAGGCTAACACGAGAAATTTGCTTGATATATATATA
>CAIGQZ010032813.1:16711787-16727410 GCA_903798205.1 Danio tinwini
TGTACAGTACAGTATATATATATGAGCAATTCCATTCAAATGTCAACCTTGCCATGAAAAAAAATACATATTTGTCAAAATAGCAAAACCGTTTCTGTATTTTTTTTGTAAGCAAGTATTTTACAGTGCTTTAAATATACTCAAAAATTTTTCTGTCAATGTTTTCAAACAACTATATCTGATTTACAAAAGTCACACAAATGGCAATTTCACATCCGTCACATCCATAACGGAGAGGTGTCACATCCGAAGCTTTTTTCTTATAAATGCAAAAATGTAAAATAAAATAAAATCAATCCTTTTTGTTCTATAGAGAGCCGACTCTTCTCCTTTTGATTAGCATTGTTTCTTTTGGGTTGTGGGGTTTAATTTACAGAATTTCTACAAAGTATGTTGTATTACTGTAAACTTGCAGACTTTTTTCGTCACATCCATAGGGCATGTTTGTTTTTCCTTATTTAAAATGTTTCAATATAATGTTACCATATACTTTCTCTGTGAATTTATGTTTTGAGACTTTACTGCAAATGTCACATCCATAACGCTTGAATTGCTCATATGTATGTATATATATACTGTACTGTAGTAAAGGCTAAAGTATACCATGGTAATTTTTATTAGTTAATGATAGTTACTAATGATACTACATTATGTAGTGTAATTCATTAATAACGAGTTGTAAATATATATACACAATATACTGCGCATTCCTAAATATTTCCCTTTACTATAAATGACTATAGTATTTTAAATGTGCGACACCTTATTTTATTGGATTTTTATTTTATTTTGCTGTTATATACTATAATTTGTTTCTGTTTAGTACAGCATATTAATTGCAGTAAATAATTGAACTGAACAGTTACGCCTCATATGTTTTATTGACAGTTTTATTGATCACTAAGATATGATTGACTTGGATTTAAGTTGCTTCGATTTAAAAATAAAAATTGTAAAAATAGCATAATGTTAATTTTTTATTGCAAATGCCACAAAAATCACCCTGCACAACTAACTAAAATTTTGATTTTGTAACAACAGTAAACAATATTTTTTTTTGTTATAAGGTCTGGTTTTGTGGTGGCTGTACTTTAAAATTAAATGAATATAATTTTAATTCAAGTGATGAAAGATTTAGAAATTCTAACAGTAAACAGCTACTGTAAGCTCACGCCTGCTTGGTATAAATGCTTGAAAATGATTTAGTTGAAAATATTCATCAGAAACTTAAAAGTAATAAAAAAGTAATCAGATGTAATCAGTTACTTTACTTTTATAAATCATTTGAAAAGGTACACTACTTAATACATTTTAAATAGGGTAATTTGTAATCTGTAATCTAATACATTTCCAAAGTAACCTCCCCAACACTGCCCACCCACCCTCTTCTCTAAACCGAACCGTTAGTGTTTTCAAAAGTACAGATTGACCCGATTACCCCCTTTCATAAACCCAACTGAAAAGCCCTTTGATTTTGACCTTGTTTTCAGATCTTACCACGTTCTCACCCTGTTATTTACTTGTTTATTTTATTTTTTGTCTTTTGTTTTTCTTTCTGGAATTGTTATTCGCCATACTCAAACTCCGTTGTTGTGGTCAACTCTTCTCTGTGTCTCAAGTCCACCAACGTACGCGGCAAGCTACCAGGCAAACTGGTAACAGCAATTAAGCCATCTACACAGAGGTTTGTTTTAAGACGAATTGCAGGCATACGGGCGGTTCATTCCGCTGTGGCGACCCCTGATTTATAAAGGGACTAAGCCGAAAATAAAATAAATGAATGGATGAATGAATGAATGAATGAATAAATGCAGCCATACGTAGCTCTGGCTACATAATTCGTGCTCTCCAGAAATGTATAAAAGGGTACATTTTCACAATGAGCCTGTGTTGGAACATTGATCATTTATTTACTTGCTTTCTTTAAATGCATTACATTTGTATAAATTCATTAGAATTCCCCAATGAACAAATAGTAGCTTTTGTCAAATTATATATATATATTTTTTTTCTAATAAATTATAGATACTAGACTGTCTTCATCCACCTTATCCAAGTCTTTAAATGTTTTATCAATTCATTTTCAATTGTTTCCTTTGTATTATTCGTGTTCCAATTGAGGACTTTCTAAATACACTAGTTGCCACCATATTATACATGCACTGTTATTGTTTTAAAATTGAATTTCAAATTGATTATAAATCCTACAGATTAACCCTATCTAACTCATTAAGATAAAATATTTTAATGAATCTATTTTTTAGTTTTCTTAAGTAAGCTTTAAATGCATTTAACACAGCATTAAAGAAGACTTTAATTTAGGGCGTTCATTCATTCATTTTCTTTTCGGCTTAGTCCCTTTATAAATCTGGGGTCACCACAGCGGAATGAACTGCCAATTTATCCAGCATATGTTTTACGCAGCGAATGCCCTTTCAGTTGCAACCCACTACTGGGAAACATCCATACACACTCATTCACGGACAATTTAGCTGTTCACATATACCACATGTCTTTGGACTGTGGAGGAAACTAGAGCACCCAGAGTAAACCCACGTGAACACGGGGAGAACATGCAAACTCCACACAGAAATGCCAACTGACCCAGCAGAGGCTTGAACTAGTGACCTTCTTGCTGTGAGGCGATTGTGCTACCCACTGCGCCACCATGACGCTCTTAGGGCATTCATTTGTATCATAAAATGGAAATGCACTGTAAAAAGCGACTAGTTGCTTTGCTTTAAAAAATGTGAGTAATGTGAGTAAAAGTTGATTTTAGTTTAAAAAAAGCTATTAACTTAACTTTTATAATTATGCACAGTTTGTTTGCTCAATATTTACAATGAATGTACTCTCTTTTTTTAAAGTAAAATCAACTTATCAGTTTTCACAGTGTACTTGATGTGAATATGCTTGATATAATCCCTTAAAAAACTTGAAATTAATTTTGCTCTTATTTATGTTTAGAAAAAGTTAGTCAGTTTGGCCCCTAAGTGGCGCACAAGAATGCTGGAGATTAGTGTTTATGTGTGTGTGTGTGTAATTAGCAGAGCAGAAGGGGATTTGTGCTAAAACTCTCCCTCCTCCTCTCCTTCTCTCTTCTGCTCTCCTCTGCAAGGATACGTGTGTTTATTGCGACAGTGTGTTTGTGTGTGTGTGAATGCTGGGATTGTTTCCTCACAAACAAGAGGTGCGAGATGCATCTGCATGCAGCGTCTCTCCACAGGTCCCATCTGACAGAGGAAACCCCCTGAGACCAGGACTCTCCCCTACAATTCTCCCGGATCACGTCGTCCTGGTTTGGGGATTCCATTTGTCTTCATTGTTCAGACTGTTTAAGCATCGAGCTGGACCAAATGTAAATCAATCTGAAGGTTGAATCTCAGAGGTCAGGCTGAGACTGGTTAATGTGGCGAACACTTTTAAATGTCTCTGCCTGAGTTTCTACGGGAGGGCCAGGATGCCCCACAGCGGATCCTGTCCCGGCTGACCCAGCTCCTCTACAACCTGTCGGCTACAGTCCTGCAAGGAGTCCCCTTCTCTCCTTTTACAACCTTTAGCCGCAAGAGCTCCTGGAGGGACTGGAACGGTGAGAGAACCCAATGTCTCAATGTCTGTGTGTGTGTGTGTGTGGTGCTGTTGATTTTGCTGAGGAAACAGGATGAAAATTGCTGACTGACTCTGTTAGACTGTGAGTCATTGCTTTTATTTGTGATGACTCTGATTGGTCAGGATTCAGTCTTAAACGCTTGTATCTTTCCAAACTCATGATTTTCTTGCATTTGCATGGAGAAAGTTCTGTAATTTTTTAAAAGAATATACCATGTTTCAGTGAATAATAACTGAAGCTGTTAAGCAAAATGTGTACAAAATAAGTACACTGATGAAATGATTTATTGGTTTTACTAAAATCTTTTAGGGTAACTTGTTGCAAACCATTTATATGGGCTGCATTTAAACAAACCCAATAAATTTAGTAATGTTCAACTTCATTTGTTTGTTTAAATTCAGCCCATATAAATAGTTTGCAACCACTTCCCTTAAAATAATGTTGTAATTAATCCAGTGAATATTTTTTTTGAGTTTGTCCTTTCATCCAGTTCTCAAAGAAAAATAAGCAATTCATAAGGCAATATGGATTTTAATGTTACTTTTATAGTGCTATTTGCATTTTTTTTTACCAGAAAATTCATTCATTCATTTTCCTTCAGCTTAGCCCCATTATTCATCAGGGGTCACCACAGCTGAATGAACCGCCAACTTATCCAGCATATGTTATACGCAGCGGATGTGACCTTCTTGCTGTGAGGCGACAGCGCTAACCACTGAGCCACTGTGTCACCCAACCAGAAAGTTCCAGTCTCCATTTGTAATTGAATGGGAAAAGGACAGCAAGCACATTCTTTAAAATATCTTTTTTTAAATATTTTTTTAAAAACATAGCCAAACACACATATATACATACATTCTTAAAAATAAAGGTCCCAAATGTTATAGGGGTGCCTTTTTTTACTTTTAGTAAACAGTTTTTGGCGACACGGTGGCTCAGTGGTTAGCACTTCATAGCAAGAAGGTCACTGGTTCAAGCCCCGACTTGGTCAGTTGGCATTTCTGTGTGGAGTTTGCATGTTCTTCCTGTGTTCGCGTGGATTTCTTCCAGGTGCTCCGGTTTCCCCCACAGTCCAAAGACATGCGCTATAGGTGAATTGAATAAACTAAATTGGCTGTAGTGTGTGTGTAAATAAGTGTGTATGGATGTTTCCCAGTACTGGGTTGCAGCTGGAAGGGCATCCGCAGTGTAAAACATATGCTGCATATGCTGGTGGTTTATTCCACTGTGGCGGCCCCTGATAAATAAAGGGACTAAGCTGAAGGAAAATGAAAGAAGGACTGAACAGTTCTTAATAACGACTTTTGTACTTCTTGTAAACATTGACTTTTTTCTACTATTAAGAATTATATAACAGAAATGTTCTTTAAATGTTAAAGGTTCTTCATGGAATCATTTATGCCCCTAAAAAACCTTTAAATTTAAAAGTCTGTATTTTATGGAGCCCTTTAAAACTATATAGAAGCATTGTGCAGATTCCATGGATGTCAAACAATCTGCAAGGAACCATCAAAATTTAACTGAAGAAACTACCGTCTTTTCACAAAACATTATTATATTTTTACAGTGTTCTTAACACTACACTCTTAAAAACAATGCTTCCAAATGTGTGTTTTGGCACGGATGCCATAGAAAAAAAATATATCAGTGAACAGTTCTTAAAATAGGCAGCACGGAGGCTCAGTGGTTAGCACTGTCACCTCACAACAAGAAGGTTGCTAGTTCGAGCCCCGTCTGGGTCAGTTTGCATTTCTGTGTGGAGTTTTCATGTTCTCCCCGTGTTGGCGTGGGTTTTCTCAGGATGCTCCGGTTTCCCCCACAGTCCAAAGATATACAGGGGAACTGAATAAACTAAACTAACCGTAGTGTATGTGTGTGAATGAGTGCATATGGGTGTTTTCCAGTATTGGGTTGCAGCTGGAAGTGCATCCGCTGTGTAAAACATATGCTGGAATAGTTGGCGGTTCATTCCACTGTGGTGACCCCTGATGAAAGGACTAAGCTAAAGGAAAATGAATGAGTTCTTAAAATAACTTTTTCTTACTGCATAAATACCATTTTAAAACAAAAATAAAAACTTTTCACCATAAAGATTGAATGTATTGAAGTGAATGACTTGTGTAAGAACTGTTCACTGGTTCTGTGTGAAACCAAATATGTTTATCCATTTCTTTACGGACAGGGAATGCCAATAAAAAAAAAAAGCAGTTTAAAGCTGAAAGGTGTTTTCCTCGTGGAGTTTCTCTCTCATCATTGAGATGCATGTGGATGTAGATGGCACAGTGCCCAGATCCCAACGACACACATCCTCTCTTTCTTTCTCTCTCTCTCTCTCTCTCTCTCTCTCTCTCTCTTTCGTTCAGACACTTCGTACTAATACTTCTGTTTTCGCACTAAAGCAGTGCATCTCAGCACAGACATGGACTAATATATTTAAGGAACACACATAACACGAGACCGATAGATGTTTGCAAATAGTGTTTCAACATCCCAGGATCTTATAAAGACAGTCACACACACACACACACACTACCCATAAGAAACTGAGCAAGTGTATTGCTTTGGGAACACACACATTTGAGGAGAACTTGTGGCGGTGTCTGAACAGATGTCAGACGTCCTGAAATGTGAGTAAATCTCTGGTCTTAAGCTCCTCTCTCTGTGCTTCGCGCTGGTAACAGGACGCCGCTTAAGTCAAAGCATGTTTGTGTGTGTGTGTGTGTGTGTGTTTGCTCTTTGATGTTTGACTTTCTGTGTGTTTAATGTGAAACGACTCCCAGCATCCTTGTGATCTTGTCATTCTCTTTTGTTCTGGATCAGACGAGTTATTTTGGACTTGATTATCTGTCATGTTCTGGCTCCATTTCTTTTAGACTGACCTCGCATCAGAAGAAGTGTATAGTCTTCAAAGAAGTCTATAATTAGAATATGATATTATGATATTATTGGAATATCTTATTTTTCTGTGTATTCGTGCAGTTATTTAAGGCAAGCATAATTGCTCATTATTTTAATGTCTTCTGAGTACGGTTACACTTTCATATTTTCAGTTATTTTGTATATATATTATTTATAGAGTATTTTGATTTGAAAGTTTTAGTAGTTTTCTATTTTTTAAATGCGTCTATCTATTTTTATTTTTATTTTAATTCATCAATATATTAAATTTAGATAAATGAGGAAAAGCAAATAATTTTACTCAGAAGTTGAAACAAATTTTTAAAAGTAATTATTTACAATAAGAGTTATACACTCACCGGCCACTTTATTAGGTACACCTGTCCTGCTCAACACAACTTTCTAATCAGCCAATCACATGGCAGCAACTCAATGCATTTAGGCATGTAAACATAGTCAAGATGATCTGCTGCAGTTCAGACCGAGCATCAGAATGGGGAAGAAAGGTGATTTAAGTGACTTTGAACATGGCATGGTTGTTGATGCCAGACAGGCTGGTCTGAGTATTTCAGAAACTGCTGATCTACTGGGATTTTCACGCACAACCATCTCTATGGTTTACAGAGAATGGTCGGAAAAAGAGAAAATATCCAGTGAGTGGCAGTTCTGTGGGCACAAATGACTTGTTGATGCCAGAGGTCAGAGGAGAATGACCAGACTGGTTCCAGCTGATAGAAAGGCAACAGTAACTCAAATAACCAGTTGTTACAACCGAGGTAGGCAGAAGAGCATCACTGAATACACAACACGTCCAACCTTGAGGCAGATGGGCTACAGCAGTAGAAGACCACACCGGGTGCCACTTCTGTCAGCTAAAACAGGAAACTGAGGCTACACTGAGCACAGGCTCACCAAATTTGGACAATAGAAGATTGGAAAAATGTTGCCTGGGCTGATAAGTCTCGATTTCTGCTGCGACATTGGGATGGTAGGGTCAGAATTAGAAATCAACAACATGAAAGCATGGATCTATCCTGCCTTAAATCAACAGTTCTGGCTGGTGGTGTAATGGTGTGGAGGATATTTTCTTGGCACACTTTGGGCCCATTAGTACCAATTGAGCATCATGTCAACACCACAGCCTACCTGAGTATTTCTGCTGACAATGTCCATCCGTTTATGACCACAGTGTACCCATTTTCTGATGGCTGGATAACGTGCCATGTCACAAAATGTGAATCATCTCAGCCTGGTTTCCTAAACATGACAATGAGTTCACTGTACTCAAATGGCCTCCACAGTCACCAGATCTCAATCCAATAGAGCTTCTTTTGGATGTGGTGGAATGGGAGATTTGCATCATGGATGTGCAGCCGACAAATCTGCTGCAACTGCGTGATGCTATCATGTCAATATGGACCAAAATCTCAGAAATATTTCCAGTACCTTGTTGAATCTATGCCACGAAGGATTAAGGCAGTTCTAAAGGCAAAAGGGGGTCCAACCCAGTACTAGTAAGGTGTACCTTATAAAGGGGCCGGTGAGTGTAAAATATAATAAAGAATTATAAATATATAATATATAATAAAAATTATTTATTACAAAGACAAAAAAATGTTATATTGCAGCTGAAATACAAAAAGACAATAATTAAAACATGTTACTTAAAATAAAGATTCATTCATTTTCTTTTCTTTTCGGCTTAGTCCCTTTATTAATCTGGGGTCGCCACAGCGGAATGAACCGCCAACTTATCCAGCATATGTTTTACACAGCGGATGCTCTTAACTGCAACGCATCACTGGGAAACACCCATACACGCTCATTCACACACATACACTACGAACACTTTAGCTTACCTAATTCACCTATAGCGCATGTCTTTGAACTGAGGGGGAATCCGGAGCACCCAGAGGAAACCCACGCCAACACGGGAAGATATGCAAACTCCACACAGAAATGTCAACTGACCCAGCCGGGACTTGAACCAGCAACCTTCTTGCTGTGAGGCGATTGTGCTATCCACTGCACCACCGTGCTGCCTCAAAAATAAAGATAACTAAAAGTAAATTAAGGGACTTTAATTTTTAAGTTTAATATTTAATAATAATACTTAATTTCAGTATATTTTATTACAAACATGTTTTGTTATAGTTTGAGTTATCTATGAAACCCTTTTGCTCACTTATTCATTTCAATATATAATTGATGATTTAATATATTTAGCTTTATTATTTTTGCTATATTGTTTTTCTTTTCTTTTATATGTCATATCCACATGGAGTTCCCCAGCCTGCTGTATGTAGTAATGGTATCCAGTGGTGGTCTGGTAATGGTTAACTAGCGGTTAACTCAACCTGCAGGTTTGATTGGTTTGCATGAGGTCAAAGTACTGTATAATGGACAGCGGTTGGAGTGAAGTGGTGCTGGATCTGTTTATGCACGTGTTTCAGTTTGTGTTTTCACATTGAGAAGTGAAATCCTGATAGGCAGAAATGGAAACATTGTGCTGTTTTCTTCACAAAGATGGCAGGACACAAACCAGGTTCATGCAGATCTCAAAATCAGGTAAAATGTGTCTGGATGACCTCTGAATGACATCTAAGTTGATCTGAGACAGTTTTTTACATGCTTAAACTTTACTATCTATGACTATCTATGTGCTATCATATGAAAAAACTAAACATTAAAAATAACTAAATGAACAGGACTGTAAAAAAATAAACATGACAACAATTATATATATATATATTTATATTCCTTTAAATCAACAAAATTGCAAGAATATAAAAATTGTTTTTGTGAAAATGTACCAAATATGCAAAAGTCATCATAAACGATCATGTGCCTCTTTTGCTTCTAGATTTTATTCATTCATTCATTCATTCATTTATTCATTCATTCATTCATATATTTTATTCATGTATTATTTTTTTTATTTTTTATTATTTTTCAATTATTTATTTATTCCTTTATTTAATTTGTAATTATTTATTTATTCATTTATTTTGTCATTATTTATTTATTATTTATTTATTTGTTCATTCAATTATTCATTCATGTCTTTATTTATTTAAAAAATGAATGATGTATTTATTTATTTATTTTGTCATTATTTATTTATTTATTCATTTATTAATATCTTATTTATTATTTTAAAAAATTATTTATTTATTTATTTATTTTGTCATTATTTATTTATTTTTAAATTTCTTTAGTAATGATTTATATATTTATTTATTTATTTTGTCATTATTTATTTATTTATTCATTCATTAATATCTTATTTATTTATTAATTAAAAATTTATTTATTTATTCCTTTATTTTGTCATTATTTTATTTTATTTTTTTCGTTCATTCAATTATATCTTTTATTTATTTATTATTTTTAAAAATTACTTATTTATTCCTTTATATATTTATTTAGTTAGTCAGTATTTATTCATTTCTTTAGTTACAGTTGAAGTCAGAATTATTATCTCCCTTTGATTTTTTTTCTTTTTATGATTCATAAATCATAATTCATAATCAAATCATGAAAAGCAATTACTTTAAAACATGATACAAAATACATTATAAAGTATTCAAAGTTGGCAGTGTAGCATGTTTAAGTATATTTTTAAGTATAAGTTTTTAAGTATTTTTTAAAAAGATGGTCTCCATGTTTACCACATACGAAAGAATCAATGTCAGTTTGATGTCTGATGTAGTTATTTTGGTGGTTATTTGTTGATGTTGATTTTTTTTATTGGGGGGGGGGGGGTAAATCACATGAGTCGATGAACAAAAATGATACATTTAGTTCACCTTTTCTTTCAGCTATTGACTTCCATAGTATTTTGTTTCTACAATGGATATCAGTGGCTGTTTATTTTCAGCCAGCATTCTTCAGAATATCTTGTTTTTGTGATCAACAGAAGAAATTAATTCATAAAAGTATAGAAACACTCAAGCGTAAATAAACCAAAAGAAATATAATTTTTTTTATGTGAACTGTCTTTTTAAGAACTAATTTTAAGACCCTCAAACACTATAGTGTGTCTGTTAATGATGCAAATGAATGGAACATTGCCTCTGAAGTCCCAGGTGAGATTGTAGACAGCAGTGCATTGTGTTTGTGTGTGTTGTGTGGGCGTGGCCTGTATCAGATGTGGGTGTGGCTAAATAAACCGTCACACTCCTACCTCCACACTCGCACCTGACAACACACACACAGCGAGCTTTCAGAGAGTGAACATTGATAATATGAGGACAGGCTGGATGTGAGAGCATGAGGGAAATGACAGACTGAGGTGAAATGATCCTGATGGAGGAAACGGGGATGCACCAGCAGTCCCCGGAGAACCTGATGAAGATCCCTTTAGATGAGATGGAAAGTTTCTACAGGTTCATCGTTTCCTCTGATGGGCTGATCTGTAAGTTGATTGCTTGTCGTGTTAAGGAGATGAGATGATGTTTTTGTGGGGCATTGTAGGGTTTTGTGTTATGGTGGTGTTGGCAGTGATGATTATGGGATGTTTTCAGGCTGATGATAGCATCTGTGATTTGAATAGGAGTATGAATGTACTGAACTGTAGGTGGTCAGATTTAACAAGCGCAATGTTTTTAGTTCCCTGCAGGGATTAATCCGCCCACATTTCACTTAAAGGAATAGTTACCTAAAATTTGAATTCATTGTTTATTCTGTCTATTGCTTAACAGTAGACATTTTGGAGTAATTATTTATTTGATACTTCATAGTAGCTATCAGTCCTTTTATTTTAGCATTATTTATATACCTTTATTACTATTTTGGTTTACAGTTTGTTTTATGTTTTCATTTTATTTTAAATTATTAATTTAGAAAATTAATTTATTAATTTAATTACTAATTTTGCATCTGTCATTGTAACTACCCGCTGGTTATTAAAACAGTTCACACTTCCCAGATACTGATATCCATACATTTTTATTTATTGTAAACGCTGTGAAAACTAAGGGCAAACAAACCAATGTTTCACACAACATAATCAAAAGGACATCAAATAAGCAAAAGAATATACAACAATGTTTCCTTCACCGTGTTGGCCTGATAACCAGCAGTAGAATAATCAGGAGTGTTTAACATTGATGTTTCACCATGCTGTCTATGCCAACTCTCACAGGCTAAATTAATCAGGGAGGATCACATGACCTCCACCTCAAACAAACCAAAAGGAAACAAGGAAATTCATAAAATAAACATACACATTCAAATAATGAAATACGAAAAATAACAAACATAAACAAAATACAAGCTGACCAATAAGCGTCAGCTACAGTCATTATGATAACGTACACTCACCGGTCATTTTATAAGGTGCACCTTTCTAGTACCAGGTTGGACCCCTTTTTCCCCTCAGAACTGCCTTAATCTGTCATGGCATAGGTTCAACAAGGTACTGGAAATATTCCTCAGAGATTTTGGTCCATATTGACATGATAGCATCACGCAGTTGCAGCAGATTTGTTTGCTGCACATTCATGATGTGAATCTCCCATTCCGCCACATCCCTAACATGCTCTATTGGATTGAGATCTGGTGACTGTGAAGGCCATTTGTATGCAGGGAACTCATTGTCATGTTCAAGAAGCCAGACTGAGATAATTTGTGCTTTTTGATATGGCGTGTTATCTTGCTGAAAGTAGCCATCAGAAGATGGGTACACTATGCAACAATTCTCAGGTAGGCTGTAGCATAGACACAATGCTAAATTGGTACTAATGGGGGCCCAAAGAGTGCCAAGAAAATATCTCCACACCATTACACCTCCACCAGCCTGATCCGTTGATACAAGGCAGGATGGACCCATGCTTTCATGTTGTTGATTTCTAGTTCTGACCCTACCATCCAAATGTTGCAGCAGAAATCGAGACTCATCAGCCCAGGCAACATTTTTTTAATCTTCTATTGTCCAATTTTGGTGAGCCTCTGCTCAGTGTAGCCTCAGTTTCCTGTTCTTAACTGACAGGAGTGGCACCCAATGTGGTCTTCTGCTGCTGTAGCCCACCTGCCTCAAGGTTGGACGTGTCGTGTGTTCAGAGATGCTCTTCTGCATACCATGGTTGTAAGTAGTTGTTATTTGAGTTACTGTTATCAGCTCAAACCAGTCTGGCCATTCTCCTCTGACCTCTGGCATCAACAAGGCATTTGTGCCCACAGAACTGCCACTCACTGGATACTTTCTCTTTTTCTGACCATTCTCTGTAAATCCTAGAGATGGTTGTGTGTGAAAATCCCAGTAGATCAGCAGTTTCTGAAATACTCAGACCAGCCCGTCTGGCATCAACAACTATGCCATGCTCAAAGTCACTTAAATCACCTTTCTTCCCCATTCTGATGCTCGGTCTGAACTGCAGCAGATCGCCTTGACCATGTCTACATGCCTAAATGCATTGAGTTGCTGCCATGTGATTGGCTGATTAGAAAGTTGTGTTGAGCAGTTGGACAGGTGTACCTAATAAAGTGGCCTGTGAGCGTATACTTATAATAACTCATGTTTCAATTAAGTTAGTACTTTATTTCAGTTAGTTGCAAAGGCAACATTTTAAATTTCTTTAGTATTATTTTTGTTAGTTTCTAGTAATTCATTTAATTTAGTATTTATATTTTATTTCAGTTTCATTTAAATCAGTAGCATTATTTTTTATATACCTTTTAATAGCAACCAACTCTGAAACAAGCTCAATCAACAAGCTCTGAAATGTGAAACTTAAACAGCAACATAAACTATCATTAAAATAGTTCATATACATTTTTGGTTTACAAAAAATCTGTGTAATTTTAGTGGAGATGTTGATTATTATCATTATTGAATATTAGGTTACAGTTCATGACTTTTTTGGGGGAGTTTCACAGAAAAGCAAGTTGTTCTTAAAAGGAAAAGAGTTAAGAAACAATTCTTCATTGTTCAACATGAAAAAAAAAACAGCAAATGCAATTGAAATGACATGACGGTGACCAATTTACCCAATTTTCCTTTTTGGGTCAAATAGTTTAGTGTATTCATCAGCTAATGTTTCTTTATCTGTAGGTAAAGTTGAAGGTGAACCATTTGTCCTGAGATTGAGCATTAGTGTCCAGGATGTAGTAATGAGATGCACCTGTGTGTGTGTTTCTCTAGTCTGCTCTCTGTCTGTCTGTATGTCTCTGAGATTCTGCTTGAGGATTTTGCATAACCTTTGTAGTAGAAAAAACACAGCCGTCATCAAACAAGGAAGGACTGAGCTCTTAACACACAAGCGGTAAGAGGATCCAAGAGCATGTCTTTATTTGCCTATGGGGTTGGGGAGGTTTACTTATAGTGTTTATGAGGACACAGTTCAGAGGGCAGGGTTGATGTTAAACTACTCTAGGTTTTGGTCTGCATTGTTTATTTTGGATCGGCCTGGCTGGTTTATGAAGCCTGACCCTCTATTGGTAAATACAGTCAGCCATTTTGGCTCTGAGCATCCAACATGTGGGTGCAAAGTTGTGCTGTTTCAGCCATTCAGGCTTGGCTGGGCTGAATGCAAATGGGTTCATTTGTGCTGCTGATCACTGGAGAATGAAGCTATGGTGTCGACACTCATGGGAGAAGAGGCGGCACACTAACAAACTGCCAATGAACACCATTAATAAAGGGTTTGCACTTATGTCAAGTTTTCTTTCACTGAGCAAAAATATTGCTGCCTTGCAGCTTTTAGTTGAATCAAATTAACTTTTCAGGTCATCTCATTTTACCTTATTCAAACTGACTAAAAATATTAGGTTAAACTTATGTATAATTGTATAATTAAAAAAAAGTTGAAACCTGATTAACTTACTAAAATATGTTAAAGCAACATAAAAATATTTGTTGTCTTGGCTTTTTACCATTAAATATTTTTTACAGTGCATACTGGCGATACTCTGATGTAAACAACTGCTTGGATTGCACAATTAATGTACTACTGAATACATTGTTTTGACTATTTAAGCTGCTAAATCATATAGAGAAGGACATAGTAAGCAGGTGCAATATTTTATTAACTGAATAGGTGATTTGGATAACTGTTTGATTTGGTACAACTTGTTTGGCAGTCTATAGTACACTTAATGGGTTTTTTTCAGGTCCGACCGATTAGTGCATCCCAAAACTAGTGTCGTCTAAAGATGAATCGCAATAAGTTGCACGGAAAATAAATGCTTGTATAATATACTGTACATATGTGTGCTGTGCAAATTTATTTTGAATATATAAAAGTACACGTATCTATATAATTGAGAAAATGTTTTTTATATTTATACATTTTATATCTAATACAAATTATATATAAGTATATATGTAAATATTTTGGTCTTGTGTTTTTATGTGTTTGAAATGTTTCATTTATGTATATGTCTATCAATCTGTATCTATATTATATCTAATAACTGATTTATTTTGTCTTTGTCATGTTGACCGTAAATAATATTTGACTAGATATTTTTCAAGACACTTCTACACAGCTTAAAGTGACATTTAAAGGCTTAACTAGGTTAATTAGGTTAACTAGGCAGGTTAGAGTAATTAGAAAAGTTATTGTATAATGATGGTTTGTTCTGTAGACTGTCGAAAACATAATCTAGCTTAAAGAGGCTAATAATATTGACCTTAAAAATTAAAAACACTATGTCTGATAATATTTTTGCTTCTGGAGAAAGTCTTACTTGTTTTATTTCGGTTTGAATAAAAGCAGTTTTAATTTATTTTTCTCTGTTAAACAGAAATTGAGGAAAAAATAAACAGGGGGGCTAATAATTCAGGGAGGCTAATAATTCTGACTTCAACTGTATGTGTGTGTATGTATATTTGTGTCTGTGTGTGTGTGTGTACACTTTTCCATTATGGATGTAACACCTGTAAAATTGCCACTTGTGTGATTTTAGCAAATTAAATGTAATAGTTTTAAACACTGACAGATATATTCATGAGTATTTTTAAAGTACTGTAAAATACTTGCTTACACAAAAAATGTAGAAACGGTTTCTCTATTTTGGTGAAAACTTTTTTATGGCAAGGTAGACATTTGCATGGAATTGCTCATGTGTGTCTATATATATATGTGTGTATATGTGTGTGTGTATATATATA
>CAIGQZ010032813.1:16750292-16764962 GCA_903798205.1 Danio tinwini
TACATACATACATACATACATACATACATACATACATACATATTCACTTTTTTTTTATTGGTCTACTTACACAATACACCTATATACATATTGCAATATATATACAATATACGTGTACATATGCAAACCATTATCTGAGTTGACAGAAAACTCCTTAGTTTAGAATTACAGAAGGAAAAGAAGAACAAATTATACTGTATACATCAACTCAAATAAAATAGGTCACAGTATATAAACGAAAATAATACCCCATATCAACATACCCCTCCCCCTCCCCCGTCTGTGGTGCACACCAGTAAGGAAGGTTACTAAAAATGGGAGCTGCCGTACCATCTAGCAATATCCCCAACAAACAACTGTTCTATCTCTCTTTTCCAAGTACCTTATGAACGGTTCCCATATTTTAATATACTGAGGCTTTTTATTCTGTAAATGGTACCGTATTCTTTCTAAATGGAATGTATTTGTGAGTTCACTGAGCCATAACTTGAAAGAGGGAGATTTATTTTTCCCAAATTAGTTTTTTTTTTTGTCATTATTCTGAATTTTTACAACAAACAAGCATATGTTTTAATACATTTATAATGGCATTATTTTATCGTCATGCTTTTAAAAAACACTAAAATAAAAACCACAAAATTTCACTGTAGCAGTCCCACAACAATCTTTCACTCAATGACACTCGAATACCCTGTCAGAAAAGTCTGGGAATTACTTTTTTACAGTGTCTGGTCAAATGTTAATGTTGTTTTTGTGTGTTTACATGGAAAAATATGGCCACAGTGTAAATACACAGTACAGTTATGAGCTTATTTCCACATTATGTCATTGATAACATATGCCTTCAGTGATTTTTCTGAAGATAAATATAAAAAAATAACACAACTGGAAAAACTACAGTACTTATGGTGTTTCACACTGCATAATATGGTTTGAAAAAACCCAAATTTGGGGGGAATTTTCCACTGTTTACAGTAGCTGATATCTGGGATTATTTTCAGCACCAGCTTAGGATCCAAGTGAGCCATACAGTTACCAAAATGAAGTTTCAGGATTGACAAAAGCATTTGAATGCATCAATCAATTCCCTAAATTATTAATCTAGGTACAGACATATGCCTTTCACAATTGTGATAATTGACAGCATATATTCTTAAAGTTCTGGCATCTGGGTATTTTCACTAAAGGAGATGCAAAATACAGGCATCATGTACATCATAATGCTGCAGTTATTAGCTTTGCTGCATTGTGCCATCTCAGGACAAGGATGCAGAGCAAAGATTTGTGTTGGGCGATCATAGCAATTTAAAGTATAAGTAAGATTTCAGAATAATGTCATGATGTTCAATCATGAAGTTCTGTGAACATCATGATATCCAAGCATATGCATATTTTGGTTAGAGTGATAATAATGCCATTAATGTGTGTACATGCTTGTTTGTTACAATTGAAAACGGTGTATGCTACATATTTTAATATAATTATGGATTATGAGCTTACTCCCATCATTTTGAGATCAAAGTATTGTGTTTGGGTGAGGTAAAGTTTACCTGCAGCATTGTTCAGGTTTAGTGCACAATGCTAGTGTTCAGTGTAATCCTGCTAAGCTACACTGTAAATATAAGAGAATATGTATTTGGTTTAATGGCAACACTTTAGTTTATTTCACAATTCACAATATTAGCAAACCATAAACTAACACAGCTAGCTTAATGAACTACTAATTATTTATTTATTAATAGTTAGTAAGATAGAAGTTAGGGTTAGGTTTTGGGTAGGTGTTAGGGATGCAAAATAAGATCATATTTTATAACTACTAATGAACAGTTAATATCTTAATAACAGGCAGATAATAAGCCGGTGGTTAATAGTGTGAATTGTGACCTAAACTAAAGTGTTACCGGTTTATTTAGTAGAAGAACAATAAAGGACCTAATTTCCTAATGTATTACAGGGCTATGTTGCTGTCTGCAAATTGTACTGATTTTTAGATACATTAAGGTTATTAGAATGCAGAAATATAAAAGTAATAAAAACCCACTCTGTTCGGATCGGTGGTTAAAAAAATAAAAATAAAAACTTGATCAGGTCATCCCTAATTACAGCGCCCACAGCTTTGTTATGGTCAGTGGTTCATTTGAGCTAAATCACCTTCAACAGAGGCATCTTGTCTTGTTTGTTTTCATGGCCACTTTGCACATCGCACACTTGAAATGTTGCCATGTCCACTTTTTATAATTGAAACAAGCGATTTATGGAATCAATAAAGCACGCAGATGCACTTATATTTTGATATGGCTCATTTCCCAGACAAGAGTTTGGCATTTGTTTCATTAAGGGATTTTTTTTGGTCTTTTTTCTAGGAAGATCTGGCAACACAAATTAGTTAAAGCTCAGACTTTGTACACACTATTTCATTTTCATTGAGAGACACTTTTTTTTCTCTCCAATTTGGCCTTGAGACTGCATTTTTAGGCTTTTTTAGATATGGTCCGGATCCAAGATTATGTGAACCTCGGATGCCATTCAAAGTGTCAAACATCCTTTTTTTATGTAAAGACACATTAGCAGATATCTCTTAAAATAAGTCACTAACAATTCACACTGCATTGGATTTTTGTGAAAGAGTTTGTCATTTTTTAGGAGTTCATTTGATTGCTGAATGTGTTTTTCACTTCCATAAATTACTGAACTGTGTGTACACGGAATAGGATTAAGCACTAAAAGGTGACCTAACAAACTGAACTTGGCAGCTGTGTGTGTATGTGGCCTATTAGCATCAACAGTGTATGAGAACATTGTTCATTATAAGCATGTGCTTCAGTTGTGCTGCTTAAATGCTCAAACTCTTTAAAGAAGGATGGATTCTGATTTGATGTCTGTCATTAATTGTTCATCAGCTGATGAAAGTAGATTCATTATTACAGTTTTATTACTGTTCAATATTTAGAAAAAAAATACTTTTCACATGTTTTTTTTTTGGCTGTACAGTGGTCCCTTGTTATTCGTGGGAGTTACGTTCTAAAAATAACTCGCAATAGGTGAAATCTGTGAAGTAGTCCACTTTATTTTTTACAATTATTATAGATGTTTTAAGACTTTAAAACTCCTCACTACACACTTTATACACGTCTCTCAGACAGGCATTAACATTTTCACACTTTTTTCTCTTGTTTAAACACTCTCAAAAGTTCAAACTTTAATAGAAAAATAAGTCGAGTATTATAGAATGAAACCAAAGATCAAAACCATTTGAACCAGTCGCGTAACTTCTACCTTTCTTTAGCATGTTCAGAAGTTCAACCTTTTGTGTGATGGTTAACATCTTCCTCTGCCTTTTGGGTGCTACCGCAGGGCCTTTGACGGTGCAGAACATTTTGTCAACATTGTGGGAAGAAAACTTGTGAACATACAGTGCAGCACTTCTGTGGCACACTGTTAGCGATTTAAAAATTTATGTAAATTTGGCAAGTTGAACACATTCTGTACTGTACAGGAGACACGGCACGGAGATTAATTGACAATGGTTTACAGCCAGTCAGGATGCAGAACAAAATGCACTAGCTAGGACGCAGAACACAATGTGCTGTAAAAAAAAAGACAGTCAAACTGCATGAAAAAAATTAGCGAAACTGCGAGGTCACGAAAGGTGAACTGCATTATAGAGAGGGACCACTGCAGGGGCACCCCAAGGCCACCCCTGTGTAAACTCTGGCCACCCTTGTGGCCACCCTAATATGATTTTGCTGTTGATATTATTAATTTAAATGTACTTGCGTAAATTCACAAGATTTCAATAAATAAAAAAAATAGCAGCCACTAAATTATTGTGGATTGATTGCCACTGACGTAGCTGATTCACTGCCCCTCCCCCTCCCTGATTGTCGTTGACAGCGCACACACACCTTCAATAGACAGCAATGGCAATTTAATGTTTACCTTAAGGTACATTTAATAGAAGAAGCTGTATTAGTAATATTGTGCCTCAAAAAAGAATATGGATAAATTATATTATTAAAGTCCATAGTGAGTGTGTGTGTGTGTGTGTGTGTGTGTGTGTGTTTGTGTGTGTATATAGTAATGCCTTTTGTTCGTTTTATTAATTAATTCGTTAATCTTCATTTATTTTAGATGTAGCATATATACTATATGCTGTACAATATAAGTATGTAAAAAATAACAACAAAAAAATTATATTTATGAAACGTTTTTTTGTTTTATTTTATTGAATTTGAATTTAGATTTTTTTTTTTATAAATTGTAATATTTCAAGAGTTATTCATTTAATGAATTAAAACCACATTATTTAATTTACCAGAAACAAAAACATAGCATTTCACTGAATTCAGAAATTTTTTTTTGTGCCACCCCAAGATTTGGTGCAGCCTCTTCTGGCCACCCCTAAAAAAAATTTTCTTGGGGCGCCACTGGACCACTCTACACTGCAAAAAATATCCATAATTTAGCAGTTTTCTGATTTTGTAATTCATGTTTTATTTTTCCTCATTTGCTTTATGGGATCTTGATCTTTCTTCCATTAACTTTTTTAACCTTATTAACATTTTCAATAGTTTAAAGTGATATATTGTCTGGGTTTGGTGTTGTACAGGGTGATTCAAAAAGAATACCACAACTTTCTGGTTGATGTCACTTGAGTGTCTGGAGGGGGTCATTAAGAACTATGAACTTGTTTTCTACTTAACATAGATTAATTACCCAAGGTTCCATCATGTTTCTTTGATTAAATACAGATTTTCAAGGTTGTGGTATTATTTTGAATCTCCGTTTATTACAAAAAACCCTTGTAATAAAATGCAAGCACATTTTCTGTTATTTTAGACTTATTTCTCTATGTATTATTTCTTATATATTTATATTATTTCAAATTACTAGAATGTCAATAAAAGTCACTTTGTTCAGCTGTAGAGTTGAATTTTCAACATCAAAAGTCGGCAGAGCAGAGATTAAGGTCCCATAATGCAATTCACAAGCGTAAATAAACAAAAAACACTTGTGAATCACAAAATACAAAAACGGTTAATTAACTTGTATATGTTTACAGTGTACTAATGCAAATTCAGTCAAAACTTAACTTAGAAATACAAGTAAAATCATTAATTTCAAACCTGTATCTTCAAATCCTATGCAACACAAGTGTTTCAAGTGATTTTTTTTCTTTCTTTCTCCATATATTGAAAGTCAGTTGGTCTCAGACCAACACTGACATCCATTGTGAAGCCATAAAACACAGATTCCTTTTTTTTGTCAGAATATCTTCTTTTGTGTTCCGCACAGTAAAGTGGGTCATACAGATTTGTAACAACATGAAGGTGAGCAAACAATAATAGAATTATCATTTTTTAGGTCAGTTATTCCTTTTATGTTTTGACTTTTGAAAAAGCTACATGGACCGTAAACGAACTTCTCCTGTTTGTGACTGATAACCTGTAATGTGTTTTTTAGACATCTACATTCTTAGCTGTTGTGCTGTAGCATTCATTGTACACTACCTGACAAAAGTCTTATCGCCTATTCAAGTTTTAGAAATAACAAATGATAACCAACTGACTTCTAGTTGATCATTTGCTATCAGAAGTGGTTTAGATGAAAGGCAAAGGCCAAAGATTACGCTTATTTTACCAAAATAAAATATGATGATGCCTTGATATTTTATTATTTAATTAGGACAGTAAGGTTTGACTTATTAATAAAGTCATCTGGAATGGCAAAGAAAGTGTTCTTGCAGGACTCCCAAAGGTTTTCTACCTTTACCATAAAGTGACAAATCAACCATTTGGTTGAGCAAGTGTTTGAAAAATTATTACAAACATACTAAATATTTTTCACGGCACCAAGCAACATAACTTTGTAAAGTTAGGGCTCTTAGACGGTAATATGTCAAACAAAATATGGTTACCTTGCAAATTTTCACCAAAAACAGTTCACATGTCGGGAGTGATTTTTTTATTTTTATTTTTTACTTTAATGGTAGAAGCAATGTTATGATGACTGCTCTTGATTTAGTTAATGACAACTAGTGGATTTTTTTGGCATAACATACTTCAACCAAATGGTAGAGATGGCTCAATCAGGTTTAGTGAACTTAGATACTTAATAAAATATAGTCAGTCAAAATATGGTCAATCATTTGGTCGAGCAAGCAGTTAAAGGGTTAAGTTTATTCCAGCAACATGCTCAATAATGTTCATGTATGGTGACTGGGCTGGCCAATCCTGGAGCATATTGACCTTCTTTGCTTCCTGGAACTTTGATGTGGAGGCTGAAGTATGAGACTGAGTGCTATCCTGCTGAAAAATTTGACCTCTCCTGTGGTTTAAAATGTGATGGGCAGCACAAATGTCTTGATATCTCAGGCTGTTTAAGTTGCCATTCACTCTGCAGATCTCTCGCACGCCCCCATACTGAATGTAACCCCAAACCGGATTTTTCCTTCACCAAACTTGACTGATTTCTGTGAGATTCTTGGGTCCATGCGGCTGGGTCCACTTTTGCAGTATTTGTGATGATTGGGATGCAGTTCAACAGATGATTCATAGATAAAATCTACCCTCTGACACTTTTTTAAATGATTAACTAGAAGTCAAGTTATTATTTGTTGCTGTTACACAGCAAAATCCTCAGAGTAAAATTTACTCAGTTCAGAGAACATTTGGTCCCTCTCTAAATTGAGTAAAATTTACTCAACAGCAGAGTTAAAGATAATGAGACAATGATGGTGTCAATTAAGTGATGATTGAGTGCTTATGATGAACACCAGCTGTTGATAAGCAGAAACAAAAGAAACAGCAGTGGCTTCGCTCGTTGCTTACCTGTTTGACTTTATTTCTGTCAGATGTTCACAATAGTCCATATGAGATTTATTGAGAATTAACTGTGTTAGTTACATTTTACAAAAAAAAAAAAAACATGTTTTTTTTTCCCCCTATGTCACCTTCGAGGAGAAAAGTGGTTGATTTACTTGGGCTCTTTGACTCGATTTCTATTGTTGGTTGTTCTTTGCTTGCTATAACAAGTGTAAAGAGAGAAAATATGATCAAGTTGAGTAATCCTGTATTGATTCTTTTTCTTTATAAGAGTTACAGTATAAGAGGTTATGTTTGACTTTGCAAATTATGTATAAATGATGGTTTAACATATGAGACAAAATTCTGTGTTTTTCAAGAGAATGAACCTCAGCTATGGTTTTATACATTTAAAAAAACACATTAATCATCTGAGTCACTTTAGAGACGCAAACATCAATAATCAGCGTATCTATCTCAACAGTGGTTAGAGTTTTTTTTTTATGGCTGCAGTGTATGCAATCATACAACATTCATCCATAGTTCCCAGCATGCACTGTAGAGAAAAAAAAAACTGACCATAGTTGAGAAGCATTCGCTGATTCTTTATGTCTGTGTGTTTTGTGATCTGATAAAAGTAGTGCTGAGTTCTATTTTCTTGATACAGTGCTACGTTTGTGATAAAACACTATTCAAACTTAAAAGGTCAATACAAATTTTACTGATTTGACAAGTGGCTAAATCACCACAGAATCAACTATCCAGAGCACAATTGCTCTCTTTATACAACATTTGCCACAATACACTATTTGGCAAACAAAGAAAAACTAACTTTAGTAATCGAGTCAGATCCCAAGAAAAGCAACTACTGTTCTCCTCAATGGTGACAGCTAAAATACAAAAAGTCTAGTTTTTTATTGTTATTGTATAAAATTACTTATAGTTAGTTTTTACTAATATCACTATATAGAATTTTTTAGGCCAAACAGGTTGTTAAAAAGTAAAGCTGCTGTTTGTGGAGTTGCTTAATGATGCTCTGCTGAAATTTTAAAAGGTTCAAGGTGTTTATTTCAGTTTATTTTATCTACGACTGTGACTGAAGTCAGTTCTAGTTTTTGCGTTTCTCCTGTTTCTTCGTATTAACAGCAGGTGTTCATCATCAGTGCTCAATCATTGCTTAATCAATCCCTTTACTGTCTCATTATCTTTAACTCTGCTATTGAGTAACCAAAAGGGACCAAATGTTCTCTGAACTGAGTAAATTTTACTCTGAGGATTTTGCTGTGTACAACAGGAATCATCGACAAAACTTTTATCTGTGAACTTTTTTTTTTTTTAAACCACATGTATATGAATTACTAAAAAGTATAGGTGTAAGTCTAGTGTAAGCGTAGATGTCATACTTACAGTATGTGCATGGTTTTCTGGTCTTTAATACTGTGTTTTAAACCTGGAAGGGTTTCTTTATAGTTCAGACAGGCTCGGACAAGACACAGCCAAGAGGCCTTTAACAAAACCTGCAACATGTGGTTAACCTGGGCTGCTTGCTCAGACATGAAGAACAAAGAGGATGTTTTCCTTGGATGTTAACACAGAGTGTGTGTTGGTATGTGCTTCGTTTTTTCCATCTGCGTGTCATACTGTGGTTTTAAAGCCACTGGTGTAAATAATGCAGAGACTGGACACGACCGCAGGGACACCGAAAACATGCTCTCCTTGTTCTCCTGCACCAGGAAACACAGGCCCAGGAGAGGTGAGATCTTGAGGACCACCATATATGAATATATTTAAAGCTAAATAGTTTTGCATTTTTGATTTGGCTTGTTTTACATTACAATATCAGAGCATCAGGATTTTAGTGAGTTGTTTATCATGAGCTGGGCTGTGTTTTAAATAAAAAAAATTATAATAAATTTTGACTTTAAGTATGAGCAATCATATTTCAAGAGCTTACTTAAATGATTGATGATTAAATGTAATAAAATGTATTAATTTGTTAATAATCAGATTGCAACATGAAAGGCAGTTTTGCGTATACAATATAACAGTTGTTATTTTAAAGTTATGATTGTTATGTCTTCATTGACCCAAATGTTGCACTGGGACAATTTGGAAATTTGGTATGCGTCTTTGGGGCTTCTCCACACCGTAACTCTACTGGATGTGGGAAAGGCAGTGAAGGTGGATACATCAGAGAACAATCCATGTTTCACATTGTCCACTACCCAAGATTTTCACTGCTGGTAGAATTTACACCATTGTTTACAACTGATTTACTTTATTGTTATTAGTAACTTTTTTTATAATTTGGATCAGTAGTAACTTTATACATTTTTAGACAAATTGTTGATTAGTGTAATTAACTGTAGGACGCATCATATTAAACATTTTTTTAGCTTATTTTCTGGCAAAAAGTCTGTTGTTTATTGGTAGTGGACACTTTATTAAAAGGGCACCTATTTTACCCTTTTTTCAAGGTTTAAGATAAGTCTTTTGTGTTTCCAGAATGTGTCTGTAAAGTTTCAGCTCAAAACACCCATCAGATTATTTATTATACCTTTCAGAAGTTTGTAATGTACTGCTCTGAATACAGTGTAGCTGTTTTTGTTGCCTGTGCCTTTAATGCTAGTTCTCCCCACCCACCGTTCCCACTTGCCTGTCAGAGTGTGCCTCAATCTCCACCTCGGCTGCGTCAGATAAACAGCACAGTGGCCGACATGATGGCAGCAGATCTCACGTAACGTTTGTGAGAAATACTACAGTAAGAACGTTACCAATAATTATTATTTGATGTATTTGTTATGGAGTTAATTCAAGCCTTTCTGCAACGATGAGTCACACACAATGTCGTTACAAAGTTCACGCACACAGACACGTATAGCGTGTGCATTTAACTTTGCACTGTTTTTTGTGACAGGATGCACGTTAATATCCACTGCTGTATGGATATCTGTTTTAATAATGTACAAAATAAACCTGGTTTAACATCCACAAATCAGTAATGAAGCATCTTCTTTTATAATTGTACTGTCACGCGGCTGTGATAATAAAGACGGTAAAATCGCTGTAATTCATTACAAACATGCACTGTTTTAAAAATGTTTTAAACTTGTAAAACTGATTCTTGATCACATTTAATGATGACTGATGATCACAGAGCGCTGAACAGATCTTTTAATCCCATTTGCTTTGCGCACATCCTGTCTTGTTAATTTGATTATACACGTTACTTTGGAGACATGTTAATACACGGCTGTCAATCAATTTTGTGGGCGGGGAAACCGCACTCCTACGTCACTATTTTAACATCAGGAAATTTAAAAAACATACTTATTGTGTTTCTATCACCCCAATATGACAGTGGAAACACTATACCTGCACACAGTTCTGTCCAAACAGCTCTCAAAAGATGATTTTTATCACAGGTGCCCTAATAAGCTAATTCTCAAAAATCAACATTTGGGTTCACAAAGACCAGTTTCACATATACCGTATGACATAATTTGTCACAAAAAAACTTGATGACTTGAATTTTAGAATTGACAATTTAATTAATTTATTATAAAATTATTTATTATTGAATCACTTTTTGGGCTGCACGGTGGCCCAGTGGGTAGCCCGTTCGTCTCACAGCAAGAAGGTCACTGGTTCAAGCCTCGGTTGGGTCAGTTGGCGTTTCTGTGTGGAGTTTGCATGTTCTCCCCGTGTTCACTTGGGTTTCCTCCACAGTCGTGGTATAGGTGAATTGGGTAGCCTAAATTGTCCGTAGTGTATGTGTGTGAATGAGTGCGTATGGATGTTTTCCAGTGAAGGGTTGCAGCTGGAAGGGCATCCGCTGCGTAAAACATATGCTGGATAAGTTGGCGGTTCATTTCACTGTGACCCCAGATTAATAAAGAGACTAAGCCGAAAAGAAAATGAATGAATAAATGAATGAATCACATCTTTTTGTTTATTTATGAAAAAGATTTTAGATTATATTATATTTCCTTGTCATTGCATACAAGTTATATGTCAGAGGATTGAGTTTTGTTAAAAAGTAACTTTCAATACACATGAAAAGCATCAAAAGTATGCAATTAAGCCAAATTATCGACTTTTTATGAAGTAATGTAGTACTGTAAGTATAACAAGTAACATTGAATAAGTCATTTTGTGGATTTACTTCCATCTACTAACAAAACACAATGAGCCGCATCCTGAGATGAAGATGACTCTTTTATTATTGAGCTTCTCCAGGCTTCAGTCCAGCCCCAGATCTTCAATCACACAGAGGTATAGCATCACACCATTAAAAATGTAAGGCCATGTAAAGAATACTGGTCTCTCCACTGAATGGCATTAATCCGAGAGCGTCTGTCTCCCCTGAATAACAGATCTCTGAAGCTCAATAGCTTTGTCAGTGTGCAGTTGGTATTCTTGGCCGTTTCTATAGGCCTGTTATTGCTGCTTTGGTTTTGCGGATGTGTGAGAGGATGTTTTGTATTGAACGGAGGCTTTTGTTGATGAAACACCACGAGATGAGCTGGAGAATGAAGCGCCAGAGTTTCTTTCTCATGAGCCCAGCTGAGGCCACAGTGACAAGACTGAGCGCGTCTCAACGGCAGAGCATTGTTTAGCTGGAGCCCAGAGAGAAATGCAAATAAGAGAGCATGGTTGCTGATTGGAAGGAGGAGAAAATGACAAACGATTTCTTTATTCAGTTGTTTACGGTGTTCAAAATGAAGGTTCTTAAAGGAACACTCCGTTTTTGAATTCGCTCAGCCGATCTCCAAGTCTTGTGGGAGTGATTTTAGCTTAGTTTAGCATAGATTATTGAACTAGATTAGAACAGTAGCATCTTACTCAAATTAGTTTTCTTATTTTTCTGTTGTTACATCGTGTACTAAGACCAAAGGAAAATGAAACGTATGGAGTCAATTTAGGGTTGTATATACTTGAAAAATAAAAGAATGTTTTAAATAAAATAAATAAATAAATAAAAAAACTGCAAATAAAAATAAAATATTTGCAATTCAAACAAAAAAAACTATATATTTGCTAAAAATTTTATAGCATTGCCTTTACAAAACTTGTCCAGTCAATTGCAATGCTCATTTTGATTAGCTTTTTAGTGAACCGTGAGTTTGTGATGCTGTTTTCACTTTGCACTTTATGTTTCTGCGCGTTTTACTTTGTGGCCCTGATTTGACAAGGGGGCGGAGTCAAGGTAACTTGGGCGTTTATGGCAGGTCTGGACCTACTGGGCTGTAAAGGCTGATTTATACTTCTGCGTCAAGAGCACGCATATGCTACAGCTCAGTCTACGCATGGACGCATAGCCCTTGCCGTAGCCGTCTGTGACGTTGACGCGCACCTCTCAAAAAATGTAACGCGTACGCGTAGCTCAAGCTCTGTGATTGGTCGGCTTGGTAGCGCTGACGAGTGTGGGCGAAGGTGAGAGCCGCGTGATGCAGCGAGTGTTTACAAGTGTGGAGTCCTGTGAAGGACTCGTTGTTGTACGTCCGCCAGTTCCTGCCTCAAAATGAAGTGTTATTGCAGAGCAACAGAAACAGTCAGCAGAAGTGTAAATGCACGGCTATGCGCAAGGCTTGCGCCGTGGGTCACACCGATCACTTGACGCAGAATTATAAACCAGACTTTAGACCACCTCGGTGATACTGTGTCTCCTGGTAAAGTTCCATTCACTATGCCCCTTTGTCAAAAAATAGGGCCAATTGTTTTGCAAATATATATTGTTTTTTTTTTAAATATGGAATATTTTAGGAGTTTTATTTTGCATTGCTTGATTTTTATTTGCAGTTCTTTTTTGTTTGCAAATTTCATTTTTTATTTCTGAAAACTTAATTTTCCCTTTGCAGTTCTTTATTTTTGTTAGCAAAGTTATTACAAATATTATTACTAATATGTAGATTTGCATTTATTTATTTTTTTGCATAATACTTTATTTTTCATTTGCAATATGCAACATTTGTTTGTATATGGCCCGAGATTGACTCCATAGAAACATTGCTATTTTTTTGTCAATATGGCTAGCAACTATACTCTCATTTTGGTGTAATAATCAGGGTTCTTTGCTGCTGTACCATGGCTGAAACAGGCACAATGATATTACTCAGCATTTGATGGGGACTATTTTCAGTCCTTGCGTAATATCATTGCACCTGCTGCAGCCATTGTACAGCAGCAAGGGACCTTGATTATTGCACCAGAATGAGTGTATAGTTCTTAGGTCATTTGTCAGTTTATTATTATTGTTATCTTTAATAGTTATTATCAGTTCCAACATGGTGCACAATCTGAGGTCACACAAAGGAAATGACAGCACTGACAAGACAAAAAACTCCCAGGCTGTGTCCAAAATTGCCTGCTACTCAGTAGGTACTACATTTGAATCTGAATTTAGTACTTGATGGATAGAAAAGTACGTTCTATACACTATGAATGTGAGTAGTATAAATGGAACTCAGAGATACTACAGCCGCCATTTTGTCATGATCACGTGACCTACTCGTGTAAGATATGTCGTTTTACTCCCATTCATGAATTATCTCGTGGTACATCATGGGATAGCATAGCATCCATCAAATGCACAATTTTGAATCTCGCAGGAAGTAGTAGGTCATCCGGGTACTTCTCGCTAACTGTTTTTTTGAATTCTATGAATTCGGACATAATACTTGGCTTGCATACGGATTTTAGTGTACTATACAGTATAGTAGGGTTGTCATAGAAGTTTTAAAAACGTCCATTTCTCACTAACAATCGAGTGCTGTTGAGCACGTTCTTAAACAGCGCTGATTTGCCATTGTGTTCCCATGCTCAACAGAAATGACTGTGATTGGCTGTGGAGGTCATCAGTTCACCAAACTCACCTTGAGTAACCACAGATACAGGGACACTCGAGCGTTTTAAAACTGCGATTCATCAGCGGATTGCTCGCATGTCAGCTTATAGACAAACCAGCTGATTGACGTGACTTTGAAAAGCTCCAGTGTCCCTGTATCTGTGGTTACACTCAGTAAACAGCGGTGAGTTCGGTAAACTGATTACCTTCATGGCCAATCACAGTCATTTCTGTTAAGCATGTGAACACAACAGCAAATCAGCACTGTTTAAGAACGCGATCAACAGCGCTCAAATGTTAGCGGGAAATAGATGTTTTAAAAACTTCAGTACCGATCAGTACCGAATTCCAGCAACCTTCCTATATAGTATGGAATATTTCCATGGATGGATATGAAAATCTTCACCCTTACAGGAGTTTTCAAAAAGTATTGGTTTCACTGACCAAATACAGCGTTTGGATGTGGACGAATGGCCAAACCACATAGAATAGGCTGTGTAATTGAAAATCCCTACATGTTCATGTGGACAGGACCTTAAGTTAACTAAAAACAGGAATAAAATATAAAAAAGTGAGATTTCTAAGTCTTAAAATTACAGCACTAAGGCTAAAATGCTAACGCTAAAATGGGAATGCTAAGAGAATCAGGCCTAAATGTATGATTTTTCAACAACACTGTAGAAATTTTTTAATTATCATAATTAAAATCATATCTAAACCTAACCCTCATCCTAACTCTGTATACTAAGATATAGCGGGGAAATAATCAAAGGTGATTGTTCATGCTCATTTTGTAAATAAAGCCATTCTAGTAAACCAGCACTTGTTTTCAGATGGATCCTCATTTACTGCAGAGCTGTGGTATACTAATAAGCTGTGCGGAAAATCCATTTTAATAAAAAAAATATGATGATCAAAATCGATTTAATTGGATGGTAATGAAATAGTGACAATCATTCTGTGAAAATGACAGCACTTTGTGTTGCTTCTCAGTGAACTATGGCTCTGTGTTGTAAATGC
>CAIGQZ010032813.1:16787678-16807081 GCA_903798205.1 Danio tinwini
TGTTCTGTTTTGTTGTCATTTCATTTCTTGTTTTATTTTATTTTGTTATTGTTGTTGTTATTTATTTATTTTTTGTTTTCTTTTGTTATTTCATTTTGTTTTGTTGGTTTTGCATTCAAATTCATCTGTTAGCAAGACATGACAATAATATTTTTCTGATTCATTTTTTATACTTTTTTATTTAATTTTGATCATTTAATGATTTTATTTCAAGTATGACCTTAATTTTTAGTTTTGTTTTTAGTTCCATTTTGTTGTTTTTAGTTTATTTTAGTTTTGCACCTAAAATTAATCTGTTAGCTGGACATGACTTGAAATTTCTCTGTGATTTCTGATTTTAAAAAATGTGTAATATTTAATTTAATTTTTATAATTATCCAAAATAGAACAAAAAATAAATAAATCAATGAGGTTTACTTGCAATAAAATGATTAAATTAATTATCAAAATTTAATTAAATATTACAGATTTTTATTATAGTTTTATAAAAAAACACAGAGAAATTCACAGCCATATTACAGATGAATATAAATGTAATTTATTTTTTGTTCTGTTTTATAATTGCTGTTATTGTTGTTTTATTTTGTTTTTATTTCTTCTGGTTTGTGGTTTCATTTAGTTTATTTTAGTTTTGCACCCAAATTCATCTGTAATGGCTGTGAATTTCTCAGTGGTTTCTGATTTTAAAAGATTTATTTTAAAATTTTACATTTATTTTGAATTGATTTATTTTTTTGTTCTGTTTGGTTATTTTTCACTTGAAATTTTATTTTAAAGTAACTTTAAATACATTTTTGTTATTTTTGTTTTGTTGGATTTGATTTCATCTGGTTTTGTTTCATCAAATTCATTTGTTAACAGGACATGGCTGTGAATTTCTCATTGCTTTCTGAATTTAAAAAAATCTGTAATATTAATTTTTTTATTTAATTTTGGTAATTAATTTAATAATTGGAGCGACACGGTGGTGCAGTGGGTAGCGATGTCACCTCACAGCAAGAAGGTGGCTGGTTTGAGCCTCGGCTGGGTCAGTTGGCATTTCTATGTGGAGTTTGCATGTTCTCCCCGTGTTCACGTAGGTTTCCTCCGGGTGCTCCGGTTTCCCCCACAAGTCCAAAGACATGCGCTATAGGTGAATTGGGTAAGCTTAATTGCTCATAGTGTATGTGTGTGAATGAGTGTGTATGGATGTTTCCCAGTACAGGGTTGCAGCTGGAAGGGCATCTGCTGTGTAAAACATATGCTGGATAAGTTGCCGGTTCATTTCGCTGTGGCGACCGCTGATGAATAAAGGGACTAAGCCAAAAAGTAAATGAATGAATGAATTTAATAATTTTATTGCAAGTATAACCTCATAGATTTTTTTGTTCTATTTAGTTTTTTTCAACTTTGTTTTAAATTAACATAAAAAATCTTTGTTTTTGTTATTTCATTTTTTGTTTTGTTTCATTTGATTTGATTTCATCTGGTTTTGTTTCATCAAATTCATCTGTTACCAAGACATGGCTGTGAGTTTATCTGTGGTTTCTGATTTTTTAAAATCTGTAATATTTAGTTTAATAATTTTATTTTAAGTAAAATGTCAGTGTTTTTGTGAAATCCATCCAAAGATTACAAGTAAGCAAATCATTCGCCTGAATTGTACGGTATTTAAATGTCTTATGTTGTATTTTTTATGACCTCTAAGTTGTATTACATTAATTAAAATAGACTAAAATAAAGCATTAATAAAACTACATTACATTTAATTGCATAATTGCATCAGTTTTCAGTCAAATCCAAATATATTGCAGGATTTATACGTATAAACAAAATTTGTATTGACACTGAAAATACAAATTTGCTATATAAAAAATACCATCATCCCAAATGTTTGCTCAAACGGAAAATGGAAAAAAGTCTAAAATACTACTAACTGCAACATTTAACACAATACACTACTAATAATTAAAAACATTAATAGCCTAACCACCAATATGACCATAATTCATGTGCAATGAAGCCCCCTCCTCCCCCCAGATGACTTTAAAGCCCCCTTTGAATGGAATCACATAATTACAATAACGATCACAGTCAGATTTCTGATGGCCATTCATCATTACTGATGGACATTCAAGGTCGTTAGTCAGTATGTGTCAGTGCAGATCTAGACCAGGGGCTTTTTCTCAGCTGATAAGACCCCTGCATTGCTCTCCTTTCCTCCATTCACCCCTCCTAAATGAAAGAAGCACCGAACAAACGCTCCAGAAAATAAAAAAAAAGCAGCCTGAGGGGGGAAAAGGGAGGTGAGCTTGAGTGTGAAAATTAGGAGGGATCACTAATGCGAGCCAGAAAATACACAAACACACACACACACACACACACACACACACACACAAACACACACACACAATCTGTATGTCACCGTAATGGCGGCAGATTTGATACACGAGTATCTGCAGTGCCAGTTTCCAGTGGGCGGAGCTCTCATTATCAATCAGCACCAAGCCCCGCCCATATTCCACAGTAGCAGTTCCCGCATCAGTCAGTCAGCACTCCTCTGAGTCCGATTGGTTGCGAGGGAGCACCTGATGCCGTCTTATTGGCTGCTGTAAAAGGGGGAGGGAGAGTGTTTCTGCTCTCCCAGTCTGTGCCTACAGTGGCACTCATTCAAATGGAACCATAAACAGAGCGTCTGAAAGCAAAGGTGCATTGGAGGGAAGAAAGAAACGGAGGGAAAAGCATCTGTGGATGTTGAAATCTGCTGGAGGACACTTGGAGTATAAGCATCAGGGGTGGATATTTGCACATCAAGGCCATTTTGGGAGTGTATAATTGGATTTTTTTTTGGTCATTAAAGAAAAAAAGGCAGCTTGAACCTGCTGGTGCGGAGAGTTGCTGTCTTTCTCCATGGTGATGGACGTGGCAACCAGATCAGCATCTCTGCGCTACATTGCGTTCTAGTCTAATGCATTTCAGTGTACGTCTATCTGTGTCAACCTGCTTTTGCATGCATTTTGCGTTCATGATGGGTTGCAGCATGCAAATGTACAGTCTAAAAAAACATGGGCTGTTTTAAGACAATTTTGGGTTAAATATGGACAAGCATGGGTTGTGATGGGTTCAAATTTGGCCATGACAGTTGATTTATAAATTTTGTTTAAGAGTGAATGCATTTTGTGTGGTGAAACTGAATGCAGCGTTCATAATCAGTGTGTCAGTGTTTGTTTTTATTGTTTGTTTTTAAGTGTGTGTGATGGTGATGATGGTGTCTCTGTGTTTTTTTAGTCTCAGCTCGACGGGGATCGGCTTCATCCTGGTCATTGACCGCCGGCAAGACAGATGGGCTTCAGTAAAGGGGACACTGCTGCGGATCGCGGTGAGTCCTCCATGTATATGTGTGAGTGTGTGTGTGTGTGTGTGTGTGTGTGAGAGAGAGAGATGGGATGTGCATACAGTTAAATGTGTGTTGTGATCGAGAACATGAATGCGTTTCATTTAAAGGGACAGTTCATCATTGGAAAGTTTGTTTATTATTTACAATACAATACGATACAAATCTTCATTGTCAGACTTACAGTACATCTGATCATTTTCTTGTATAACAGCATGTTAAATACTCCTTATAAAGGGACAAAAACTAACACCTAAAAACATATGTACATACACTGAGCTTATTTAGCTCCAAGACAGCCTGATGTACAGATGAATGTTTTAAATACACTTTAATAAAACTTGAGAAGTTATTCATCAGGATGTTATTGCAAACATGTGGAATGCTGTACAGTGAAAATCAATGGGGTCCAGCAATGTTTTGGTCCCTGTTGAATTTTATTTACTCACAGAAACATGTTAGATACAGTGCTCAGCATAATTGAGTTAATCTAATGTTGAAAATGAATATTTTTAGTCATTTCTCAGTGAATATAGGCAATGTATTTTGGTGCATGTAAACAAAACAGATTTGTTAAACAGATATGTACTGTATTTATTAAAATAATAGTGAAGTCACAGAACATCTTTTGAAATGGAAAGACAATACATTTAAATTCATGCAAAGTATTGCAAAAATTGCTAATTACAAAATTTCAACAAAATAAAAAAAAATTGTTTCTTTTGAATTTTGCTCTTTTTAAATGTTGTATTTAATATTTTTCTCTTACATATAAATTTGGCTGTACTAACTTTGAACCATTATCATAACTCCTTTTGTTAGATAAGCTCCAGATTTGGCAGTACTGACTAAGCTAATGTTTATGCACAAATATAATTTTGTAAAGCATCCTTTAGAAAATATTAATTAAAATGAGAGATTTGTGAGGGATGTACTCATATATGCTGAGCACTGTACATATTCTATTTGTGTTGCAGAAGAAGAAAAAAATAAATGAGGGTGAGAGAATGAGGGAAATATTAATTTGACAGAGCGGTCTCTTTAGTTTAACTCTGTTTTATTGAAGCATATTAGTCAGATAGTTACAGTATTAAATACGAAGAATCACAAGACATCAATTGTTCCAATCTATCTGCAGAAAACAATTTGTTTACATTTTTATTTTTCCCCATTTTTAAATTTTGAGAGGAAGGGTTGCCAAATAGTGTAAAAGTTTTCAATTTTACCGCAAACTGTATATCTAATGTTTTGTACAGAGCTGTCTCTTTAAGAGATTTCCAAACTGCGATATTTTTATCCTCAGTATTTTTGTCTTGTTTTCCAATAGAGATATCTAAACCTTCTTTAATCGAGATGCATAAAGTCAATTCGGTTTGAAAAAAAATAAAACTTAAAAACGTGAATTCATGAAAACTTATTCCCAACATGAAAAGAAAAAATTAACTGCATCTCAATTTTGTTTTCACAATGTTACATTTATATTCCCACACTTTAGAATGGTCCTCTCTTAATTGTACATTTATAATGTACATTTTCACTTTGCAATTCTGAGGAAAAGTTATAATTGCAAGATATCATTTTAGAATTACAAGAAATAATGTAGAATTGCAGGAAGTTTATATCTCACTATTCAGTTTTTTTTATGTGACTTCAAGTACTATAATGCTGAAAAAGAGCAAGTATTGACATAGAAAAATGCTTGATGTTAACTCTGGATTGTGAAGAAAAAAGGAATTATGCAATTATGTTTTGTTTATTCATTATACATCTAAACATTCTTAAATCAAGATACATGAAATTGTAAATCAAAATGACATTAGATTTGATGTCTTATTTGGTTTAAAAAATTACAAAAACAACATCATATTGAAGTAAAATAATAATAATTTTTTTAAATCTCCCAAATTAGTGAAAATGTAAAAAAAAGTATTAAATTGAATGTGTATTGAATTTCATAGTCAGACTTTTAATTCTGGCTTTAAGGTAGAAGTCACTAAATTTGGGTAGTTTTCAAGTAATTGCATACCAAAACAATATAAAAAAGAAGAAACTCTTTTATTTCCATCTTCATATAAATGAGGAAAATTGTGTGTGAAAATCTGTGTGTTTGTGTGTGTTGTTGTTGTTTCCATGCTTGCTCTATGAAGAATAGGATCTGACAGTCAGGTGCCTTGGGCTCAGTGTGTGGATTATTCCGAATTTCACTGTTCTTCCGTTTCAGAGGGCATCTAAACAAGGCCCTCAAATCTTTTCATAGAAACTCTAAATATTTAATCCAGCACAGAGGCGTCTAGCGCACCACAGCACCGCGTGTTGCAGTCATCCATACAGTAAACACAGCAAGTGCTGGTTCACAAGCAAAAACAGCTGTAATCGCTTTGCGTTCTTGTCATCAGCTGCTTTTGTGTGACCATCAGTGAGAATGTTTATACATGCCAATAACTCACAAAAATCAGCTTGTTGAAACAACCCGCTGTCCCAGTTTGCAATGCTATTCAATCACTAAGACATTAATCTAGACATTGGTAATAAATCTGGTTGTTTCATTGCAAGAATTTGCTGCTTGTTCAAACTATTTATTTGAAATGAGCTGAAACAACACAATTTTTGCATTTCTTTTGGGACAACTTAATTGTTTTATGTTCAATCCACTTAAAGTTGGTAAAACAATTACGTTAACTTTATTGATTTTGCTTGGGACAGCATGTAGTAGTTGTGTGGAACAGTAGTTCATGTACACTCAAAAGAATAACTCGTTAGATGAACTCAATTTAATTGAGGGCAGGATTTACATCCTATAAATTTGTTTAGCACCAACTAATAAAAAACAGTTTACTCAATTAAATGCAATTGAGTTGTTCCAACATGATTTTATCAAATAAAAGTTTTAATACATTTGTATTTTTATTTAACTTCAACTCAAAGGTCAGATAATATCATGCATGTCTATTATGTGTCGCGCATTTCGAAGTCTCTTAGTTTTATTTGGAATTATCCTAAATGAACTAAAAGAGCTATTTTAAGCATATTTCATGGGTTACGTAGTTGATTGAGACTGGTCTTAGAACTCATTTTAGGACAGTTATTACTCACTGAGCAAAGCAACAAACTTCATTTTTGCTAATTAAGCTACCAACACCCAAAGCATGGGTGCTACTGCAAGGTGCTAATCTCTAAACTCAAAGCATTACATGAAAATCTTCTAAATCTTCAAACTAAAGTGAAGATTACAGTTTTTCTCAGTCGCTTTGGAGCATTTCTCACAACACTATTTACATTTGCACAACAGTTTCAAAACAATTATTCATTAGTGCACATCATAGTAGCAGTTTCTCATTCCTTCCAACAAATTGCAAATGTTTTTGGACATGCATCAATTGCTTTCATACAACTCTGCTGTTTTATAACATTCTCATTTGCTTATGTCACATCAGTCAAAATTAACTAAACTTGTGGATGCTGAATAGTCATTCCATATAAAACTAATAGTCCTCATTTCATTACTTGAGTCATTACATACAAAAATGTTGAACTAGTTGTCAAAATTTGTCAAGCACATTTTATTTAAAAACTTTAAATCTTTTTTTTCTCTAAAATTGAACAATTCCATGAATGATTTACAGACCTATGTTGTAGGTTCAGTTTCAATATCTACTGCAATATTGTTTACAGTTGTGCACAGCTCTACCCAAAGGGAGTTTATGTTTGTTGTAAATATGCGTGTATTTATTATTTTGCACAATGTTGTGAATAAATTAGAATTGTAAAGAGCAAATGCAGTAAAAATGTAAAACATACATATTTAGTGTCTTGTACTCAGATACCTCACTAAATGCAGTGATGTCTAACTTTACTGTAGTTTTCAAATGGTTGTGCAAATAGTATATAGTGCTGTTTTGAGCATTTTCAGGAAGTGTTACCACAATCTGACTTCTTTGCATTGGAAAAAATGTACAGAGTAAAGTGTCATAATGAAAACATGACAACGCCATTTGACTATCTTGTTCATATACAATGGTGGCAGGACTTTTCATCTTGATGACACTGACACTTTCATTGACATGAATACTTGCTTTTGAGAATTGAACTATCCATTTTGAGCAAGTGACACGCTTTTGCAGGTTATCCACTAGGTTTTGCAGTTTGTACTAATTGTTTTGAGAAATGCATTAACTGTTGTGCAGATGTAAATAGTGTTGTGAGAAATGCACCAAAGCGACTGAGAAAAACTGTAAACTCTAACAAGTCTTTCTATTAACTTTAAACACCTAAGATTACTTTTACTATCAACATTTCCCACTCTTTATTTAATCCCACGCAAAGCATGCTGGAAACTACAAATCCCTTAACCAGGTGGACCAACACAATTCCTTCATGTTGTCCCAACTCAAAACGCTTAAGTTAACTTAATGGTACACAAATTTAAGTAGACTGAACATAAGATAAAATAAATAAAATTGAAGAATAAAAAACGTATTGCAGTTTAAAATTAAACAAATAAATTATACTGACAAACAAATGACAAGAATTGTGATGTTTCAGCTGATTTTGAACCGGTAGTTTGAACAAGCAGCAGTAATCTTTTTTGTGTATTTACTAACATGAACAAACAACATTTATTACAGTATTGCAGTACATTTTTTACAGTATTTATTCATATTTGTTAATGTTAGTTAATTTTTGGTTCATATTAACTCGCAGCTCATTAACTGATATTAACGAGCATGATTTTTTTTTTATATAATACATTAGTAAATGTTGAACTATGACTAACAAATGCTGTACATGTACTGTGCATTATTAGTTCATATTAGCCAATACGTTAACTAGCATTAACTAATGAAACCTTATTGTAAAGTGTGACCATACATATATTTTTTGTTACTACTGGATGTCTGCTAATAGCTGCTCTTTTTTTTCTCAACATTCTTCAGAATATCTTGGTTTGAGTCCCACAGAAATAAAAAAAAAACTTGAGTGTGAACTTGAGCAAACAATGAGGAAAGTTGCATGTTTGAGTGAACTGAACTGTCCCTTTAAGAGCGTGCATGTGAACACTCGCACTGCTGTAATTCTCAGGTAAACACTTACCAACATTAGCATTTATTTGATTCTACATCGATCTAATAGTGCGTGCTCTTCATTTGCTCTCTTTTTGTTTGTATGCTATGCTATGCTATGCTAACAAGACTCACTGCGCTACGTGTTGTTGCTCTTCTGGTGATTTGACTTGATTGCCTCATTTGTAAGTCAGTTTAAATAAAATCATCTGAGGAATGAATCAATGTCAGTGTAAAAATGCGGATGTAAGCTGTCAACAAGTCTGGTGTGTCTAGTGTGTATGCTGGTCAGTAGAGGAGAGGTTATTGGGCTAATCAGATTAACACTGGTTAATTAGGTCAGCGCTCGCTAAAACTGCTGGAGTCAAATGAGGGCTTGAGATTACAAGCTAACTTGCTTCACCAAATGTGGGAATTATGACCAATGCTTATTTTTTCAGTTTATTTGATTTTGTTTTTACCTTTTCTGCGTCTATGTGAAGTCACATGGTTTTGTTGTTGTATTTTTAAAGTGTTAATCCATGACATAAATGACTTACTGGCGTTGTAGGGTTAGTGAAATGTAGCAGTCGGAAACAATTGATACCCAAATGTGTGCTAGTATATTGCGAATGTGAAGATTGCAGGTTTTATTGCACTTGTGGTTGAAACTTGAGGACTAAGGCATGAATGTAAAATGGAATTAAGTGGCTGTTTCAATCCCAACAAAACATTATTACGTTAACCTAACAAATTGAAGTGAATTGAACATAAAACGTTAAAAAAATAATCACAAGAATTGTGTTTTTTCAGCGCATTTTAACTAAGTAGTTTGGACAAGCAGCAAAATTATTATATATTTTTTTAAATGTATGATTTATTTATGGGCTGCACGGTGGCTCAGTGGTTAGCACTGTCAACTCACAGCAATATGGTCACTGGTTTGAGTCCCAGCTGGGTCAGTTGGCATTTCTGTGTGGAGTTTGCATGTGGAGTTTCCACCTGGTGCTCCGGCCCCCCCCCCCCCCCCCAGTTCAAACACATGCGCTATAGGGGAGTTGAATAAACTAAATTGGCCAAAGTGTGTGTGTGTGTGTGTGTGTGTGTGTGTGTGTGAATGAGAGTGTATGGGTGTTTCCCAGTACTGGGTTGCAACTGGAAGCTGCGTAAAACATGTGTCGGAATAACTAGTGGTTCATTCCGCTGTGGCGACCTCTGAAAAAGAGACTATCCGAAGGAAAATAAATGATTTATTATTTACTGCTAAGTATGATGTTGTTTCACTAGAATATCCATAGGATTAACAATTATATTGTTTAATACATCTCAAAATATGCCAAATTCTGTTCAAAAAAGAAATATGCTTTAAGATACTACAATACGTTTTTTATATATTAAAAAAGTATTTACAAATTTGTTTGAAATTATTTTATTCTATTTTAATTAAGGAATTAATATTATTAATATTAATGATATTTGTTCTATCCATTTGTCAGTCAGCAGTCTGAAAACTTTCAAATGTAATACAATTTAGTATGAACACTATTTTTGTTTACTAAATAATTTTAATAAAAACAAATGTGCTGTTATTTTACATGCGTATTACAGGGAATAAAGATGCAACATTATTTTACCAACATTTTATTATTCACATGTTTAGTATTTGCAAGCAAAAACTGTGGAGTAGTAAAAATCCAGCGCAATCGTAGGTAAACCACAAAGACAACTAAATGAAATGTGTTTATCGAGAATTAAAACAGAAAGCACATTTCATTATTGAAGATTGTTCTCATCCCTTAAATATAAAATGTCAGCTTTTGCCATTAAACTGACGTTTTAGGCAACCCCAAGCTAAGAAAAATCTAATGTCCTTTGTGGGTTTTTTTAGTATGTAAGGTTAATTGAGTTTTTAATATGATGTATGTGGCTATATACTGAAAGTATCTGTGTTGCCTGTATTCTGTGATATGTGTGATGTGAATTCTGATGTGGTTGTGTGGTGAAGCCAAAGATAAATTGGCATTTGTGGACAATAAAGTAAAGTCAAGTCAAGTTTCTTTGACTTTATGCTTATAAATCCATTTTAATTCAACATGGACAAAAAAAAAATTGGCAAGCAAGACATGTAACTGATCACTTTGCAGAAGTTTGTGTCTATTTGTTGTTGTTTTTTGTTCATGTAATGACAGATTTTTTATCTGATAGTGAGAAATACGAGAGCTGGTTTAATCTAAAGCTGCTTTAGGAGAGTAAATGAATTATTCACTATTTTCGAGTCAGTCTGTACAGTAGTGCCCATTTAATAATGCAATTAGTGCAAGTAAAGACCAGCAATCACTTTAATAATTAATCGTTTCATTAAACAGTCTGTAGACGCTCGTTGTAACTTGATGACTGAATGTCGAAGTTCCTAAATCAGACAGTTAATGAAAGTCGAGCCTGATGATGAAGAGGTTTATTCAAACCTACTTTTATTTAGAATGTTGTAGGATTATATTGAAGCAGAAGAAGCCATTTTGGTTCATATCCATAATGCATTGTTGCTGCAGTGGTTTGCTAGTAATGAAATAACAGGATTATCATTCATTCTTTGCCTCAAGTTCTTCTCGATTTCTCTTCATTTCATGTTCAACCTCGTCAGTTGCTCTCCAGATTGGTTGAAGGTAACTGTTATAGCATCCTGGGTAAAACATTGACATGTTGCATGGAATATTTGATCATATCTAAAGTATTTAGGAGAACGTGCTCTAGCCCATGGTTAAGTATACATTTTTACTGGTGTTTCAAGGTAAAAATAACACTATGCGGCAGTATGATGCCAACAGCTTTTGTTACTTTTCACACTGATGACATATACAGGGACATATTATCAATAAATATAGGATTATTTTTGTGCAGTTCTTTGCACAGCACTAAATAAACGCCACAAAACAACTTAACAGCATTTATAATTTGTAATTGAATACATTTCCACACTTTTAAACACTTTTCTGGTGTGGTTAGTTTGCGTTGTACTTGATGTAGAGTGCTCTGGTTGGAATCTAGTGAAGGATGATTTCACTAAAGAGATAAAATCAATGTAATTTCAAAAATTCGAGTCACAGCGTACTTTTCGCTTGCGTCTGCTTTTGACAACAGTTTGTTGGATTTAGGGAAGAGTTTAGTTCAGTGGTTTGCTTGGTGATCTGTATATCTGTAGGATGTAGTAATGAAGACAGCTCCCTCTAGTGGATTTGTCATGTGAAACGTGCAACCAAATGTATCTGGAGCAATGTATTTTCCATTTTGGAAAAACATGGGCAGAGGCATGTATTTTCAATGAGCCTGTGTTGCTTTGTACCTTGCAATGACCGAAAGTTTCAAAACAGTATTAGAACTTTTATTTTTACTACTAGTATGCAATTTTAAATAGTACCAATAAATTAAATAATTTAAAATATTTGCTAATTTTCATGACAGGATATCATAACAAAATGTGCCATTTTACTGTATACCTTTGTTTAAAACCCTTTTGTTGTTGTATAATTTATTGTTGTCTAAGAGACATTTTAGTGGACTCATAAGGTAGCATTTTAGCATATCCATATACAATAAAGAAAAAAAACTGGTATAAAAAACCTCACATATAAAAGATATCACTGGTCAGTATGTTTGTTTTTAAAACAAAAAACACATTATATTAATTAACAGTTTAAAAATAAAAATAAAAATTGGGAAGAAAAGATTCCCCAAGCATTGAACAACTGTTTTGACGTTGAATTTAATGTTAAGAAATTGTTCGTGAGCAGCAAATCAGCATATTAAAAAGATCATGTAACATTGAAGTATTGACAAAATGTCTGCTTTACAGATATATACGTAATCATTTTTTAGTGACTAAGGGTTTCCTTGTAGCCTCTTATCAGACGAAGAACCATATATGATAACTTCACCGACACTGATTCCAATATAAAAGTCATGAACGTTCAGAATTCTTGCAATAACCCAGAGTAACACTTCAGGGCGTTTCCGATGAGTATTTCAATGAATGCCCTATAAAGGTTTAAAGGGAGCTTCAGTAGTTTCTCTCTCCCTCCCATTTTTTATTCTTCTCATTCAGTCTTTCTCTCCTCACACACACATAATCTACTGCTTTCTTTCTCTAACCTCCGTCACAGCACATATGGCTGATTGGTAATGCTTATCAGCAGTGCAGCTGGTGTGGAACTGCCAGAGGAGATTTTCCTACACATGCCTGAAATCATTACAAAAAAAATACAAATTCCTAAAAACGTCACGCATAATAACTACTTTTAAATGAAAGCCAGTGTGTGTTGTGGTCCTCATACTGTAGGTCATCAGTCAAAAAAGTTCTTGTTTCTTAAATTAATAACATTTAAGTCATGCAGATTTTTCCTTGTTCAATTGGTTAATGATGTGCTTGTTTTATATCATAACTGCAAGTGCGTTCATCAACTTCTGTGCACACTCTCATTATTGTTTCTGCTGTTAGAAATGATACTATTTATTGATTTGCATTTAGATTTGCGCATTCAACAACACGCACCATTGAACAAAGAGAAGGTCTGACGGAACTAGTCCCCCATATATGCCCCAATCTAATTCACTTTAGGAAATTTTAATGTGTGCTAATATATGCTAATGTATGATAATTGGGCACAGATAAACATCTTCCCCAATGTAGCTAAATTGAAATATTGCGCTATCCTTGTAATGTTTGCAGTGGATGACCGATGAACCTCCCCCAGCACATTAAAATATTAGTTTTTCCTTTTTTTTATTTAACGTAAAGTGCATCTCGTAGTTATCATTTGCCATATATTTCCTATCCTAAATTGTATATTTTATGAATGCATATTTCATTCAGCTTCACTAAAGGGGAATCACCTAATTATTTCCAAAGAGGCTCATAAATAAATTGAGACACTTAACAGCTGATGAGTCAAGAGAATAAGGGTTTAATAAGCTCCTCCTCCTCATTTCAGACCAAGCAGCTGGAGTTTTAGGTCTTTTTATTATGGTGCTGTTTTTATCCCTGCTAAACATTTCCTTTCTTTGACCTGAACGCGTGGACGTCCATCTCCCTTCTCTCGAGGGAGGTTGTTAAGAGGCTTGTGTTTTAAAAGACAGGGGAGCGTCTACTCAAAGACATCTACAGTGAAAGACCACAAAAAAGCATCCATTTCCATTTTTAGCCTTCGGGTAGAGTCTTGGATCTGGCTTATTATTAGAATTTACATGGAAGACATATAGATCAGGCTGTTTTTATTGATAACAAAAGTTAAATCTGTCCATAAAGCATTTTACTGCAAATTGGTTTGAAGTGATGCTTTTAAAAGAGCCATCATCATAGAGTTTTTAAAGGGGACCTATTATGTATTTTTAAATAAGTCTCTGGTGTAAAATAAATCTCTAATGTCTCTGAGTGTGTATGTGAAGTTTCAGCTCAAAATACCTCACAAATAAGGTTTTATAACTCTTTGAAACTGACCGTTTTAGTCTTTGATTCTAATTGTGTCATTTTGGTGACTGTCGCTTTAAATTCAAATGAAATTGTGCTCTTTTTAGAAGTGGGCGGAGCTGCAAATGCTTGTGTGTCTGCATAGTGTCAGATTCAAAAACTAGACTAAAGTCCTATGATAATGAGGGAGAGATCGTCACTAATGGGCGGGGCTTACCCCCCTGATGACACGTATAAAGGTAGAATGTCAAAGTGTTTCTGCACGTGTGATTAAAAAATACAATTAATAACATTTTTATCATTAGAAGCTGGTTATATTTACAGACTGTTGCCACACAACTGTTTTTAAACCACCTATAATGGTGATTTTTGCATAATAGGTGCCCTTTTAATGAACAGCTCTTACCAGAACGCCTTTTTCTTTGTTTGTTTGCAAAATATTTGCAAAATATTTCAATGATCTAAGTTCTGGATTGACAGTTCACATTACATTACAGCAGTAGGTGTCATTAATTGTGTGTGCAGCATACGAACATCTTACAAATTTGCGAAGATTAATATTATAGTGACTGTAGCAGCGTTTCTGCTCCTTTTGGTTATCTGATATTTTTGACCAAAGTAAAACTACTTGTTTATTTGTTCATGTTTGCAGGGCTGTTTCATAGAATGCACTCTTGAAAGGTTGCCAGGTTCACTTAAAATAAGCAGTTGCTAGTTTTGCATATTTGGAATAGTTTGTTCTGGCATGGCAGGTTGTAATATTTTGGTTAGTGCCTCATTTTATCTTTAAAGTTTGTGTTTTGGTGTTAATTAGGCTTGCCATTATGCTTGTTTTAGCAAGATCTGGCACCACTAGCGTTCCATATGATTTCTTGCACTACACATAGAAAAACAGACTCTAATCAACGTTTATAACATTCAGTTTCATACACTCCTCATAGAATTTTTTTCTCAAATAATGTATGCATTTGGTTCAGTTGTAAATTACAAGGCAATTGACAACCACATTTAGCTGCAGTGTGTATGTGGCCTAAAAAAATGTAGTTTTACATTTGAGTACTTTTTAATTGTAGAACCAATTTTTACTCAGAAATTGCTAGTAAATAATTTAAATATTTCTGCAAATAATGTTCAGTTTGGAAGTTGAAAGACCGAAATAGTGTTTGCTTATTTGTTTTATTTAGAAAAAAAATTATTTAAAGAATGTTTTGAAGGTGTAAATGTTAAAGGTTCTTAATGCAACCATACATTCCAATAATCAGCCCAGTATATAAATTGGTTACCTTAAAAATATTTTTTTGAGTTCACACCAAATGCAAATTCAAGTAGTTATAAGTAAAATACATGCAAAGTCAATGCAAACATGCAAATAGAGGCAGATAAATGACACAATCTGTTTTGCGATCAGAATTTGCATCAATCACATCTTCCACGCAAGTTCAAAATCTTCACAAAAAACTATTCCATGTTCTCTTCGCAATTGGTGTTAGCCCAGCATTATTATTCAAGCCTATACATTCATTCATTCATTTTACTTCGACTTAGTCCATTATTTAACACTGGGAGACTGGCCCAGCCGGGACTCAAACCAACGACCTTCTTGCTCTGAGCTGCTGAGCCACCGTGCCGCCTGCCTATACAATATTTTGTATTTATAATCAATCATTTCAACAATGAAAGGAAATCTTTTAATCTAATCTATTGTGATTTCTATTATGTCATATACAGTTGCCCCTCTATATTACACTATCTGATAAGTTAAACCGGATGTGACACCAGATTGTGTTTTTAGATGATTTTCTGTTATGTAAACCGCTTTAAATCTTATGTATTTTCTCCTGGTGCTGAGTCACTTCCCCAGTGTCTCATTGCACTGGAAGTGTAACTGCATCCTCATAATGTAGGACACACTTGACCGACTCCATCAGCTTTATCAGGGGTTATTGAGACTGAAGCGCACTGATGAGGAGGCGTTTCGGCTGTGTCCAGCTCTACATCACAGCAGTGTTCACAGAGGTCAAAGGTCAGAAAGTGAGCATCGGGGTTACCGGGAATTAAATCCCTAGCCATTCATTGGAGTCTTTCTGGTTTTGTTGGAGGTAACAGGACTTGATGAGTTAGAGTTGTATTTCTATGCTATATTTGGCTCAATTTACCATCTTATAAAGTAATTGAGTTAAAGTATATTAAATTAGGGAATGGTGTGTGTGTGTGTGTGTGTGTGTGTGTGTGTGTGTGTTTGTGTGTGTGTGTGTTAATTGAATTTCATGTGCCACGTGTCTGATTAGTCTGTGCTATATCAGTGTCGTGGCAGCTGCTCCCTGAAGACAAGGTTTCTCCACCTCTATATAGGCACACACACATACATATAAACACACACACATATGGCTTTCCCAAGAGAACATTGAGTTACACCCCCATAAATGCACACAGTAATTCCTTTCTTCGTCTCACACTTGTTCTCACTCTCAGTATCCAGTAATTTCCCGGTTACATTTCTGGAAAGTGTGACATGTTTATTAAAGATGTTTAGCCTGATATCTGGACTATTAAAATGAAATATACATATATACGTACATATAGTAGATGGATAGATGGAGAGTCATGTTTTTGTTTATTTTAGATGATTTATTTGTCTTATGATTTAATTAAAAATATGTATGTAATGATTAGGATAGATAGATAGATAGATAGATAGATAGATAGATAGATAGATAGATAGTTTGCTCTTATGCAAATGTATTCAAGGTATTATACAGTGCTCAGCATAATTGAGTACACCCCATTTTTCATTCATTCATTTTCTTTTTGTCTTAGTCCCTTTATTAATCAGGGGTCACCACAGCGGAATGAATCGCCAACTTATCCAGCATATGTTTTACACAGCGGATGCCCTTCCAGCTGCAACCCATCACTGGGAAAAACCCATACACTCTTGCATTCACACACATACACTATGTGAAGTCTATTTATAAACTAATTTCGAGAGGATCACATGATTATGATTGAACACGTCTGGTTCTGCATTAACTATGTATGATCAACCAAACAGACGTTTCCTAACTCACTATAAAGAGCCCAGGTTTCTCACTACAGTCATCTTCGATTTGAAGAACCCCCCCCTTCCACCCCTACTCCGCCACCGCTTATTCATAGGGCGGCATGGTGGCCCAGCGTTTAACACTGTGGCTTCACAACAAGAAAGCCACCGGTTCTAGTCCTTTAACTGGCCGGTTGTCGTTTCTGTGCGAAGTGCATGTTCTTCCCGTGGTCGCGTGGGTCTCCGCCGGGTTCTCCAGTTTCCTCTCACTTTCCAAAAAACATGCATTACAAGTTAAATTGATCAATCTAAATTTAACATTTCAGTCAAACTTTCATCCACCAGCATATCTCTTTATAGCAATCATAAAAGGGGGAGTTCTTGAGATCTACCTGAGCTCAAAGCTCCCCTCTAGCCCTGCAAACGGGAGGGAGCCCAGGGCTTAAGGACCTTTTGAGCTCAGGGCTCTCTCCCGGGACAGCATGCCAAGCTTGTTTTATAATCAATTATCAGCTAAGTTTGAACTCTTGAAGGCCATTTTAGTTTATTCAATTCACCTATAGCGCATGTCTTTAGACTGTGTGGGAAACCGGAGCACCCAAAGGAAACCCACGCCAACACTGGGAGAACATGCAAACTCCACACAGAAATGCCAACTGACCCAGCCGAGACTCGAACCAGTGACCTTCTTGCTGTGAGGCGAGCGTGCTACACACACTGCGCCACATACCCCATTTTGAAAATTTATATTTTTATCCATTTCTCAGTGAATATAGGCAATGTATTTTAGTGCGTTTAAACAAAACATATTTAATACACAGATATATTTTAAAAAAAAATTTTAGTCACTAAACATATTTAGAAATTAAAAGATAATACAATTAAATTCAAGCTCAATATTCCACAAAAAAACGTTTTTTCTTCCAGTTTTGGCTTCAGTACTGAGTAATCTAATGTATATGCACAAATATAATATTGCATACTTATTAAAAATATAAATTTAAAAGATAGATTTGTGAGGGGTGTACTTATATATGCTGAGCACTGCAAATAAATAAATAAATAAATGTGTATGATAAGATGTATGTAAGAAAAGAAAGTAGTCTTGAAGAAGGTTTAGACTGTAAATGAAGGCAGGTCTGTACAAATGTGAATAGAGGATATGCGCGTGTAGGAGTAGAGTTATATGGATGTGAAAGCAGAATGTACAGATATCAGCTATTTAATAAATAATCATTCAATTTTTACACAGCACCAGTGTGTATGAATGAGACCCCAGAGCGATGTTTTGCAATTTGACTGTGTGCAGAGAAACCCTACTGCAGTCCTGACACACAAACACACATATATACACACACACACACACACACACGCACATATAATAATGGCATGAGTAAGCGAGAATGGGGGAAGGGAAGGTGACCACGTTTTCACTGCAGTATAGAGAAACGCAATTAAATTAATGAGCAAGACTCCGATTCCTGTGCAAATGTGACGTCTGTGTAAAAGTAATTTTTCATATTTGGAAACACATTGATTGGTCTGTGTTGCTGTGTTCAGATTGTTTTCTGAACCTGCATGTTATCTTGTAATTGCAGTCTTTATGGGCGGCCCAAGGCGATGGTGTAATGCAATCACAGACACACGGCGCTTTACTAAAGCTACTGAAAAGAGGAGCCGTGTTGGTCACATGTGCTTGGATGAGCTTTAATGGAGGACTCAATAATGGGGTGTGTTTGTCTGCCGTCCTGTTGTGCTCACAGGCGACCCCTGCGACTCTTCACTTATTGCCAGTGTGTTGGGGCCAAGCATGGCCAATCTGCCTCAGAGGAGCTGGAGATTGTCATGGTAATATGGAGGCGGGGTTTAATCTGAGCAGACGCCTTTGTCAGCAATCAAACATGAGGTTTTTAATGGGACTGAGAGTGTCTTTATGGCTATTGTGAATGGGGAATGTTTTGCTCATTTGGATCTGACTGTTGCGTTGGACATTGAATGCAATGGATAAATGTTCACAAGTGTGCTTCTAATTATTTTTGCAATGCATAGTTTGTCCACAAGGTGAACCACTGAACCAATGAAAAAAATGTACAAAAGCACTCACATCACTTTACCTGGGTGCTCAGCCAAACAGCAAAAAGTGCACAATATATATTCAAAAAGGCGGCTAATTTGTTAAATTAGATGGATGGGATGGATGGATGGATGGATGGATTGATAAGTAGATGGATGGATGGATGGCTGGATGGATGGATGGATGGATGGATGGATGGATGGATGGATGGATGGATAGATAGATAGATGGATGGATGGATGGATGGATGGATGGATGGATGGATGCACAAACGGACGGACGGACAGATGGATGGATGGATGGATGGATAGATGGATGGATGGATGGATGACTGTGTGGGTGGGTGGATGGATGGATGGATGGATGGATAGATGATGGATGCACAGACGGATGGATGGATGGATAGATAGGTAGGT
>CAIGQZ010032813.1:16855680-16871477 GCA_903798205.1 Danio tinwini
ATATATATATATATATATATTTGGATCCTAAAAGAACCTTTTGGTTATAAGTTCTTAGACAAATCTTTGCCTAAAGGAACCTTTTAGATAATTTTAGATAATAAAAAAGAATAATTTTTTGTTTCCTTAAAGTAACTTTAAGTTATAAGAACCTTTCAAGTTTTTAAAAGAATATATTGGACAGTGGAAAGTATCTGGGAATGTTAAAAGGTCCATAACTGTAATGGCAATAATAATAACTAACCAATAATAACTTTTGAATAGTTTTCTCAATTAAATTTTCTTCTATTCTTTACTATAAAAATCTCCAGCTCCTATTTGTTGTAAAACTCTTACAGATTGTTTTTCTTTTTGTATTCCTAAAAACAAAAAGTCACAATGGTTTGTAAAGACATGACAGAAATTGATGCCACATTTTTTGAGTGAACCTAGCCTTCAAAAACTGTATTATTATCTTCAATATGTGATAATCACAACCAAACCAAAAAAAGATGCGAGTTTGTGCAAGAAAAGCCACTTGCACTTCCCACTTTACCACTGCATGAGTGTCTGCTTTGGGTTCCTGTCTGCTGGTTTGCGGTGCTATTTCTTGGATTGACTTTTACCAATCTGAAACCACAAAACACTCTTCCGGGCCTACATAATAATCTGATTCAGATCTAAAAATGTTTATGCACCTCTCCATAAACATGTTTTGTATGATTTGCGGATGTGTCATACACCTGTCATCGCAATCATCCGAGTCATGGCTGTCTGAATGTCAAACACAAACAGCTCTTCCTGTTCGCTCAGTGTCTCGAGCTGTTCATTTAGTCAAGTGATTTACAAAAGAAAAAAAAGAGACTCTGGCTCTGTTTCCAAACCAAGTGTGCTTCCTACCGGCATCATAATTAACTATGGTAAATATTTGATAAATACACATTAACTGATTACAGTATGGTCAACTAATTCTAGAATTTATGCATTTTGATTAAAACAATGTATGCAGTGCCCTAAGCTGGATGGAAACATAGTTACAAATGTAAAAGACAAAAATATACATCCAAAAACAACTGGCAACTTCATAATGTATTGTGACAAACTCAGTCAAAACATCCATTTATGAATTGGTTTGGTAGAAATGTCAATTACATGTAGAAATAAAATGACAATTTAACGCTCTATAGAATGTTAGTGTGTTGTTAGCTTAGCAATATGCAAGCGTTTAGAGACTTGCCAGCTTTAAAATGTTGAATTCATAAGAGACATACACTTTATTAGGTACACCTTACTAATACGGGGTTGGACCCTATTTTACCCTCAGAACTGCCTTAATCATTCGTAGCAAAGATTCAACAAGGTACTGGAAATATTCCTCAGAGATTTTGGTCCATATTGACATGATAGCATCATGCAGTTGCTGCAGATTTGTCAGCTGCACATCCATGATGCGAATCTCCCTTTCCACCACATCCCAAAGATACTCTATTGGATTGAGATCTGGTGACTGTGGAGGCCATTTGAGTACAGTGAACTTATTGTCATGTTTAAGAAACCAGTCTGAGATGATTCGCGCTTTGACATGGCACATTATCCTGCTAGAGGAAGCCATCAGAAGCCATACACTGTGGTCATAAAGGGATGGACATGGTCAGCAGAAAGACTCAGGTAGGCTGTGTAGTGTTGACACAATGCTCAATTGGTACTAATGGGCCCAAAGTGTGTCAAGAAAATATCCCCCACACCATTACACCACCAGCAGCAGCCTCAACCGTTGATACAAGGCAGGATGGATCCATGCTTTCATGTTGTTGACATCAAATTCTGATCCTACCATCCGAATGTCCAGTAGATCAGCAGTTTCTGAAATACTTAGACCAGCCGGTCTGGCACAAACAACCATGTTCAAAGTCATTAAATCATCTTTCTTCCTCGTTCTGATGCTCAGTTTGAACTGCAGCAGATCGTCTTGACCATGTCTACATGCCTATATGCATTGAGTTGCTACCATGTGATTGGCTGATTAGAAATTTGAGCTAACAAGCAGTTGGGCAGGTGTACCTAATAAAGTGGTGTACATTGTATGTAAAATAAACTGTGCCAAAAATGTATATCTCTTAGAAAAATTAATGATAGTTTTACTCAAAAAAAAAAACATGGTTATTGTAGTTAAACCATGCTAACAACAGGAGAAAACAAAATAATTGTAAATAACCAGGGTTTTGTTACACAAATGGTAATCAGTCTACTAAAAAGAAAAGCTTGGGTCAGACTTTATTTTAGTCTTTTAGCTCAATAAACTCCCAAATTGTTGTTTTATTAAACTGTTTTAGGGTATTAGTTGTTTTTGATAGGATTATGGATGTAGAATATGATCACCCCTGACATGTACTTTATAAGTACTAATAAATAGCCAGTATCATAATAATAAGAGGTAATAACCCACTAGTTTATAGTGAGAATTGGTACTTAACCTAAAGTGTCAGCAAAACATGATTACCATAACAAAACCATCGTTCATTTTCATGAGGAATACTTTAATGTTGTTAGCTTAGCGGCATGCTAACGCTATTGAAATCCCAGCTGTTACTATTATCAGTGTCTAATGAAAACAAAATATCCTACTAGGTTTTGACACAGAGCCAGTCTCTTCTTCCATCTTTGTGGAGCACCATTTCCCTTTCCTTTATCCTATTCACCATCAAACAAATGTTGCATTGGTTTCACCCGTCCTGTCCTCCTCAAGGCTTCACCAAGGCGTCGCTGTCTATGGATGCATCTGAAGAAAACGACGGATACTCAAGCGCCGAGGACCCCATGAACTCTGACCCTGAGGATGAGGGAGGGAAGAAACTGGTGAGTTGTTGCAGCCCGATAAGATTATTCGGTGTGGCATCTACGCTGTAGTCTGGCCACTGACATATTCTGTGCTTTAGTCTCCAGGCAAGTATGTGGTGGTTGCTGACCACGACAGAAGCGGACCACAGGAGCTGACGGTTAAGAGTGGAGACACTGTGCAGCTGGTCCGAGAAGGAGACGATGGACGCTGGTAAGATTTATATATTCATGACTAATTAAACACTATGAGAGGTCTGTGACTGCTTTCACATAACCAACCAATAAAGAGTCATACATTTGTATATTTAAATGAATCAAAAACTGGTATCATTTGGTATTCATAAGGATTGTGTTATGATCAACAGCGATCTAGCGTTTGCAAATCGTTGGAGAACTACACATATGCCACTTTACCGAACTACATACCCCATCAAGCACCTCACACACACCAGTTCCAGATCACCACTCTGATTACAAACACACAGCTGTAGCTCATGAAGATTGATTACATGGCCTATATATACACCTCACATTTACACACACATTGCTGAGTCTTGTTTCATGTGATCATTACAAAGCGTTTCCTTGTATTGCCTACCGTGGTTTTGATCCTTATTTGTTGTTTATGTTGTTTTGCTGCCTGTCCTGACTATTCGTCTGTTTCTGACTATGCTCTTGGATTACTTGTATGCTCTTGTTTGCACCTATTTTGACCTTTGGCTTCCTGACGATTCTCTTAAATAAACTGCACGTGAATCCTGACCCCTGTTGTCTCACGTTACAGATTGTACAAGGGTTAAATGACTGAATAAATTGTCCACCGTTCAGTTTTTTCAGAATGTTTTTGTGTTCATCAGGTTTGTTCGTAACCTGCGGACCAGTAAAGAGGGCTGGGTTCCTGCTGCAAACCTCCTCACGCTCATCGGAGAGTCCAAATCTTCTCAGTCTCTCTCCAGCTCAGGTAACACAGGATAGTTTTTTTAGGGAATGGATTGCTATGATTTTGACCGATACTCTCTTTATTTTTAAATATACTAATAACCCATAAATAGGCTGATAAATAAAAATCTCACTCATTTATTTTATATTCGGGTCAATAGCTACGGTATTTTTCCATCCACCTATTTTTATGTACATTTTGGAATTTCGCATAAAGTGCTTAATGGAAATGTTAATATGCGCATACATTTTGAAAATGAGTAATAAGTAATAAAAAATGAGTAAGATAAACTTTTTATCCAATAAGAATAAATGCGAATAAACTACACTGGAAACACATTTAATAATAAATAAAAATTCCTTACATTTATATAGCCCTTTTTCTGGACACTCAAAGTTCTTTACGCATTTTTGGGGGGAATCTCCTTATCCACCACCAGTGTGCAGCATTCACCTAGATGATGCGACGGCAGCCATATTACACCAGACCGCACACCAGCTGATTGGTGGAGAGGAGACTATATCAGTTATGATATGGGGATGGTTAGGAGACTATGATGGACAGAGGCCAGTGGGCAAATTTAGCCAGGATGCCAGGGTAAACCCCTACTCTTTTTCGAAGGACATCCTGGGATTTTTTATGACCACAGAGAGTCAGGACCTAATTTAACATTTCATCCGAAAGAGAGTATACAGTAGAGTCCCCTTCACTTTACTGGGGTGTTAGGACCCACACAGACCGCCCCCTGCTGGCCTCACTAACATTACTTCCGGCAGCTAACTAGCTTTCCCATATGATCTCCCATCCAGCCACTGACTGGGCTCAGCCCTACTTTGCTTTAGTGGGTGACCATGTAAGAGTTGCAGGGAGCTAGCTGCTGAATTTACTGAATAAATTCCAGCATCCACATCAAAAAAGTCATGTGATTTATTTATTTGTTTTTGTTTGTAATTTTTTTGTTGGTTGTAGTTTTAACAGATGGGTCAAAATGGGACAGAATTGATGGACAAACCTGTAGACCGTCTACATTATAAAATATCTAAATTGTTGTTTTAGTCATCCTTAAGTGCTTTAACCAAAATCACGGTGGTTAACTGCGGTTCAAATATCATCCCATGCCACTAAAAGCCACCACGCGTTCATTGAGTTTTGTTTTCAAGAGTTTATTGAGTTTGCTTTGTGTTTGAGTTTTCACTTTCTAAGGCCTCAAATAGTTTATTAAATAAGAAAAAAAGCCCACAGTGGCTTTTCCATTTTTCTTTTTTACATTTGCCACCAGTTTATCAGATTTTGTTACGATTTTCGACTAATTAAATGGACACAGTGCTTTATTCGCAAATGTTTTGTGCTATATTCTAGTTTTTGCTAGGGATGTCTCGACCAGGTTTTTTTGCCCTGAGTCCGAGTTTTTTTATTTTGACTATCTACTGATACCAAAACATGATTCGATACTTCTATAGCACATAAAAAGAATAAAGAAGAGCGAAGAAACAGATCCAGGATGTTCTTTATTTTTTATTTAATTCACCTTAATTTAACATTCAACAACTCTGTTAACAAACAGAGCATTTCTGTGAGGGAGCTTCAACAATCAAGTAATAAATAACATCAATTCTTCACTTTTAGACTTTAGTGCAACAGTAAATATAAAAAAATCTCATCTAAAATCAAACAGCACCTCAACTTAAAATACCCGGCAGACAATCCCAAGTTTACATATCTCACAGTTTGCTATGGCAATGTTGTCGTCATCAACTTGATAATATCTTTAGACCGCAGACATACTCGTGCTTCAAGCTGCTTCCGTGTTCTACTTTGCCGGTATTTAACCAATAGCGTCTCTGCAACAAAGTGATGTCATGCCACACGTGTTGCTGTGAAGTCAAAAAAGAGGTCTAACTCTGTGCCAACGCATAACTACTGATGTGTTTAAAAATGAGAATATAAATATATACACATACATATTCGCGTAATGATCGGGAGGTAATGTCTGATTCCGATCGAGTCTGAAACCGCGTGATTGAATTTCCGATCACGTGATCATATCTGGCCATCCCTATTTTTTGCGCATAAATCTAACTTGCATCTTTGCATGGAAACATAGCTAAAGACAATAACATTAAAACGAAGCATTTATCAGCCTATATTGATGATGGCCGTCTGTATTTTTGTTTATTTATTTTTACGGTAACACTTTACAATAAGGTTGTAATAGGTGATGTATTTAGTAAAGCCTAGTTCACACTACAGGATTTTAAGCTTGATTTGAGCGCGATTTGGAAGTTAACGAGCTCGCCGATGAATCGGGAAGAAATCTGCGGGTGCACGGCGCTCTGCAGTCTTTATGTGTGAACTACTGAACAACACATCAAAGAGGCTTGCTGAAGCGTCGCCGACACCTCGCAATATCTAGCATTCTGAATATTCCAGAGCAGTCGGCCGACTCTACCCCACGTGCTGTCAGATGTAATGATGATCTGCAGCCAATGAGAGAGCATATCAACATGAGCTGAATGGCCGTGTGTTCAGGAGCTGAACAGAAACGTCTGTGATTGGCCAGAATGGGCATCGATGCACTCGCTTCCTTCTGTGTTAACACGGACATGAGAGTAGGCTATATTAACAGTGGAACTAGAATTCTGTAACTATTAGAATTATCATAATGGTCATTCTGACCTTTCTCGCATCATATTTACATTTAAAACTTCTATTGAGATATTAAAATTAAGCTTTGAATGTCTGTCATCATATTTTATGACAGCATTACCCTAAAATTATTATCTTTTTTGGTAATACAGCCTATAAATATGTAGTTAAGATACTAGAACATGCAGAGGTCTGAGCCTCGCTTTCATTTTCACTTTCAAACAGGAGCTATTTCGCGGCACAGAATATGCTGTTTTGAAAGATATATCTAAAGTAAATTTATGTTTTTGCTATTAGAAAGTTTTGTTTATTTTAGCAGGAAGTTGCTAGGCAAAAAAATGCATGCATATACAGTCACAGCGACAAGAAACAGACATGCATGCAGTCGTTTTGACCTATATGGTAATTAAAGATAGAAATGCTCAGTTCTTTACTGTTTTGTAATTTAAAAAAATAACAATGTTGGAAAAAAAATACACAGTTAGGAAATGTCAGGGTGTTATTGATATGTTAGTTTTATTTCAAAGAGTTATAAAATTACAAAATATAAAAACTCTCTGTGTATCTTTCCACTTGAACTTTGCAGATGAGCGATTGATTCGCTGATGCATCACCTTGAAAGCTTAAAACGCTGTCAGTGATGTAATCAGCACACAAGCAGCCAATAGTGTTCAGCTTTTTCTGACGACTCCTCCCTCAACATTTCATTGGATGTGGTTTGGTAGCTTGACTGAGCTGTTGGGGAACCGGTTGTTGTCAGATCATGTAGTGTGTGACCCCCCCTCTTGTTGATCATTTACGTAGTGTCGCGTAGTGTGAACACCACAGTGATTAAAAGACAAAATCAAGTCATGTAGTGTGAACTGCACAGCGATCAGCCGATGTTTAAAATCCTGTAGTGTGAACTAGGCTTAATGGGAACAAACAATGAACAATATATTTATTACAGTGTTTGTTCATGTTAACGTTCATTGTTAACTCATGGTGCATTAATGAATGTTTAAAAAAGCATGGATTTGGATGTTAACAAAAATGCAGTAGTAAATGTTGAACTGTGATTATTAATGAATGCTGTACAAGTACTGTTCATACTTAGTTCATGTTAGTAAATACTTTATGCATTCATTCATTTTCTTTACGGCTTAGTCCCTTTATTAATTTGGGGTCGTTACAGCGGAATGAACCGCCAATTTATCCAGCATATGTTTTAGGAAATATATTAACTAATAAAGCCTTAATGTATAGTGTGACCATTTCTACACTCATTTACATCTAAGTATATGTGTGTGTTCTCCAACAGAAGGCAGTGGGTCTGGAAACCTCAGCACATCGTCCAGCTGCAGTGAAACCTACACAAGCTTCTCAGACATTAAAGCCTGATGTTAAAGCCCCTGCGCCTGGCTCCTGGCAGCTCCACACACTGCACTTTCTACTCAAGCTCTAGTCTCTGTACTGTATTTAATCTCCTCGCCAGAGAAAGATTGGCGGTCTATACATGCCATTCAGGATATTTTATACCGAGCGCCTCTCGTTCACAAGCTTCTCTCCTTCATAAGAGAGAGAAGAAGGAAACTGTGATTCAGTGTTTGCTGTTCCCATTCAATCTCTCCTTTCCTTTTGAAAGTATCATTGTGACGCTGTTTGTTTGGCGTCTGCATGCATTTCCTCAAAGATTCCAAGGGTTTTTGGCGGAGTCCGAATTGACGTCAGAGTAGCCTGCGGTTTTAACTGTACATTACGAGGACTTTAAATGTGTGATCACATGAGCTTCCACTGGTTTCATTGATCTTGCGTTGAGAATTGATCAGGAGCGTCTGACTTTGCTGTAGCAGCAAGACAATGAGATGTTGTTTTATATATACACACACACACACGATTCCCTGAGGTTATGACAAAGTCCTGTTTGTGTATCGATTGAAAAACAGCTGTATAGTTTAAATTATTTCCTGTAAAAGAAGATTTGTACAGAAATTAACTTTTATCTCATGTTTTTTCATTAAAACAGTATATAAATCTATACATATTGTATATTACGACCACTATTGATGAATTGTCAAGTCGTTGTATTGGTCACTTTACCGTTCTGCAGCATTCACCATTGATTTTACAGCAACACATAACATGCCATTTGTGTTCACGTTTTATGTAATTTATTTTCCTGTATGACACAACAGATCAGTCGGTTTAAAGTCTGGAAGGTGATCATTGTAACCAGCAGTCAACGTCCATAAGATCAGAATCTTTTGTGTTACTTTTAACTAACTAATTAAGTTAGTGAATTAAAAGCCATGGTTGTTGACCCACAGTACTTCTGGGCATAAATATTCACGTCTCCAAAACTTGTGCTCTTTTGTTTCAATGTTTTCGGCAATATAAAAGTCACTGTTGGGCTCTGTCTTCATTTTGTGTGGCACATTGCTGCATGTTAGTTTCATCTCTCCGTGTTGTCGTCACAATATTTTCCCTTACTTCTGTATCTGTGTATATGTGTAAATATGTATCTAAGAGGTTGTATGAGATGAATGAATTTAAAGTGCTTAGGCTTAAATAAACTTCACTGAAACATTTGATCGTTTTGTTTTTTTTGGGATTATTTGTCAAGGAAACGTCTACATTGATGGTGACCTTCAGATTAAATTTTCTTTATTTTCATTTGTTTTATTATGATACAAGATGATTAGAGCAACTTTTGTAGTAGTGAAACTTTATTTATTAACAGGTCTATAGCCAGCCTGGTGAAAGAGGTGGACCTTTTTGCAGTTATTCGGCTCATTTTCTATTTAATCAAGAAGTTTTAATAGGTTGCATTTCAGTGACATTTTAAGCACTATTTTTGTTTGTTTGTTTGTTTTGCTGGACTAGCTGGTTGGATGGTCATCATAACCAAGCTTTTTGATGTACCAAAAACATTTTCTAAAGATTTAGAATGAAGAAATATTAAAACTATACTTTTTTTTAAATAAAATTTTAGATCATATATCATTAGAAAAAATAACAAAATCTGTTAAAGTTTTAAATTAAACTAGCGTATTGTCATTTAAATATCATTCATTTAAATAACAAACTGGCCAGCATATTCAGTTTTCCTCAGTCACGCTAAAGCAACAGCTAACAGAGGATTATGTTTGATGTTAAAGCCTTCTTCCACAATTTATTATGGCAAAGCAGTCAAAATGAGACCAATGAGCTCATCTTTGGGACAATTTCTTGATTTTTGTCAGTGAGGGGTGGGTCTTTCGAACCCCCAAACCTCCCTACCTATGGGCCTGATTAATGTTAACCCATAAAATTAGAACACTTTTACATAATTTACTATATGATTAATATTTAAATGTTTTATGATAAAAGATGAATGGGGAAACTAGTGCTCTTTTTGTAAAAATTTTTTTTTTTTTTGATAATTTACTACATTTTCTGAATTCATTAATTAAAGTTTAAGTCAAATTTGTTTTATGATAATGTCTGTTATGTCGAGTTTCATTCAGACAATTTAGCAACATCAGACATAATGTGTAATAATCTAAATTATATTAAAAGCATGAAAATGTTTGTCTGTGTGTATTAAAATGTAACAAAATTATTTTAAAAAAATCTAAATATTTTGACGTGGTCAGAAATTTTAATAAATTCAAATGTTTTTTTTATAACAAAAGATAGATGTGGACATTTTTGTAAAATAATTTACATGTCATAATATGATCATAATATGATTCAGATAAAACAATTTACCTTTATTTTGCAATATTTTTCTGTGTTTTATGAAGATAAAAATGAGTATGGTAACTGTTAAAACAATGTACAAAAATATCAAACATAGTTTTGACCCAGAAATGCTGCATTTTTACAAAATAATGCTTTTTTATTTGCAGGTGTGGGTCTGAATTTAAATTAGCCTACATGAAACTTTAAATATACGATATTTACATAGTACATTTGACATATTTACATTTTTATTCCCAAAAAAAGAAAATCATCACAGTAAAGTCGGAAATCTCTATACTGAACTTTGTTTAAACGAATTGAGATTGTGCACCATGAATAACTTCACATATTTCGTTAATAATATATCACATCATTAGACATGTTTTTATTTGTTTTATTATGATAACTTTTGTGGTATAGCTTTATTTTGAAACGTTAATTTAATTTTAACTTTAATGTTAACCTAAAAAATTAAGATTTTAAAATAAAACACTTTTACTTAATTTACCATATGAGAAATTCTTTAAATGTTTTATGATAAAATGAATGACAAAACTAGTGGTGTTTTTGTAAAAAAAACTATTTTCTTTATAATTTACTTCATCCTCAGAATTTATTCATTAAACTTTAAGTTAAATTAGTTTTATGATAATGTCTGTTATGTCGAGTTTCATTCAGACAATTTAGCAACATCAGACATAATGTGTAATAATCTAAATTATATTAAAAGCATGAAAATGTTTGTCTTTGTGTATTAAAATGTAACAAAATGATTTTAAAAAATTCTAAATATTTTGCCTTGTGATCAGAATTTTTAATAAATTAAAATCTGTTTTTATAATACTAAAAGATAGATGTGGACATTTTTGTGAAATAATTTACATAAAACACATTTTATATTATTTGGAACTAATAATTTGATTAAAATGCAACAATTTACCTTTATTTTGCATTATTTTCCTGTATTTTATGATGATAAAAATGAGTATGGTAACTGTTAAGACAATGTACAACAAACCAAACATACTTGGAGTATGAATAGGAATTAGCCTACTTGAAATTTTGAAAATACGATATGTACATTTGACATATTTACATTTATATACCCAAGATGAGAAAATCACCACAGTAAAGTCAAGGAACTCTCTACACTGAACTTTATGTAAAAGAATTGATATAGTGCACCATGAATAACTTCACATATTTCCTTAATAATATATCACATCATTAGACATGTTTTTGTTTTTATTTGTTTTATTATGATAACTTTTGTGGTATAACTTTATTTTGAAACTCTAATTATTAATGGTAACCTATAAAATTAGGATTTTAAAACTAAATACTTTTACATAATTTACTATATGATTAATTATTTGAATGTTTTATGATAAAAGATGAATGGGGAAACTAGTGTTTTTTAGTGCTGAAAACTATTTTCTTAATAATTTACTACATTTTCCTGAATTTATTAATTTAAGTGTAAGCTCAATTTGCTTTATGATAATAAAATATGAATGGGGAAATCTCTGCTATGTCGAGTTTCATTCAGACAATTTAACAACATCAGACATAATATGTAATAATCTAAACTATACTAAAAGCATGATTTGTGTGTATTAAAATGTAACAATATGATAAAGTCCTAAATATTTGTTACCATATTTGTGGCCATGTTACCAGAATTGTTCATAAATTCAAATCTATTTCAGAATAATAAAAGGTAAATGAGGACAATTTTGTGATGTAATTTACATTAAAAGCATTTATATTTATTTGGAACTAATAATGATATTAAAATAAAACTTTTCCTTTATCTTGCAATATTTTCCTGTATTTTATGATATAATGTAATGTGTGTATTTATAAAGCTTATTTATTGTGTATGGCCGTACACTCAAAGGGCTTCACAATCATGAGGGGGGGTCCACCAGTGTGCAGCATCCACATGGACAACGGCACCAGTGTGCTCACCACACAGCTATGAGCCAATTCAATGGATGGAGATGGTTGGGAGGCCATGATGGTAAGGGCAGATGGAGGGAATTTGGCCAGGACACTGGGGTTACACCTCTACTCTTTATGAGAATTGCCATGGGATTTTTAACGACCACAGAGAGTCAGGACCTCGGTTTAATGTCTCATCTGAAAGATGGCGCTTAAGCCGCCTTTCCATTGCACATGACAAACGACAAGCCACAAACTGGAAGTCATTCATTTCCAGTGGAGAGTAGTCCAGGAGCTGTGTAAAGTTCCGATCATGTTTGCAGAAAATTCGGCTCCGATTTGAGCTGCGAATACGTTATATATTTATAATATTTAAACTCTCGCGACTAGACCGTATGCAACCGGCTGACCAGATGTGATGCATTTCAATATTGTCTAAGCAGATCCGTGCACGAGAAATAGTTTTTCATTATTTTTTTCAATCTGAAAAAAAGTCTGTTTTAAAAAAAATTCTATTCATAAATGAGTAATAAAAATATTTTTTATGTTGTCTCCACATTCCCTCCAAAATTTTTTGCGGTCTAGGATTTTTAGTATTCATTCATTCATTCATTCATTCATTCAACCATGGTGAATGCACGTAGAATAAAGGCTCTTTTTGCGCTCCTTTATTTCGGACACCGCGAGAATCAGCTTCTCTCCAATGGTACATGACAAAAGTGAAAATTCTGTGTGACTGCCACAAGGGGGCGTATTATGACAGTCATGTCCGAATGTCGTGTGCAGTGGAAAGGCAGCTTTACTGCCAGCTTTTACTAACATTATAGTGTCCACTTCACTATACTGGGGCATTAGGACTCACACAGACCACAGGTTACATAGTGCCTCACTAAAGGCTGATTTATACTTTTGCATCAAGCGTATGCATATGCTACGGCGCAGCCTACGCGTGGTCACATAGCCCTCTCCATGGCTGTCGTTGACGCTCACACGCACCTCTCAAAAAATGTAACTGTAGCGCAAGCTCTGTGATTGGTCGGCTTGGTTGCACTGATGAGTGTGGGTGGAGGTGAGAGCCGCGTGAGCCCAATGCAGCGGGTGTTTACAAGTGTGAAGTCCCATGAAGGAGCCCCATGGGGGATGGAGACTGTTGTTTTGTGTTTACCTTATGATTAAATTTGTTGCACCTCCGCTGATTCCAGCCTCAAAATGAGCAAGTTTGAGCCACTTGTACATTAGGGTAGCGTTCAGAAGAAACTCGACACAGAGGAATATAAACACCTACTGCCAGCTAGCGTTTCTGAAGTGTTAGTGCAGAGCAACACACACAGCGCGCAGAAGTATAAATATTGCATGCGCCGTGGGTCACGCCGATCACTCGACGCAGAAGTATAAACCAGGCTTAACACCACTTCCAACAACCTAGTTTTCCTACGTGGTCACCCATTCAGTTAATGACCAGGCTCTCTAACTGGTCTTGGGCTGCAGGGTTATATGGTTGTGGCTATTCTATGATGGTAACAGTTTTGACCCAGAAATACGGCATTTTTACAAAAAAAGACTTTTTGTATTGGGGGTGGGGTGGGGTGGGGGGCTTAATTTTAATTACTTTAAATTTTGGAAATATTTACATTGTACATTATACAAATTTACATTTATATACCCAAAATAAGAAAAATACCACAGTAAAATTTAGCCTAGCATTTCTGTCCACAATTAGATTTTGTTTCACTCGAATGCTTCACATACTGCAGAGATTTGCTGAAGCTGCTGTCGGTGACTCACAGTTTCAGTGTTCGCGACACACACACACACACTCTGCGCGCGCACGCAGACTTTGACTGCGACACTGTCGTTCAATAGTTCAGCAGGTGTATGACGCGATACTCCAAAACGTCGTGATTCAAAACCATGAGTCATGCGCTTTATTTTTCGCCCGTATCTCTCCATAATAACACAGTCTGAACACATCCACATCCGGGTAACGCGCCTCGCTGAGGGGAGGAAACCGCGCGCCATCTGACCTGAGATCAGCTCGCAGATTTCACACCAAACCACGGCAAACGGACACACGGCCGATCCCAGATCATTGGCAAGCCACCCGAGAGGACGTTTGTTACAAATCACCCATCATGTCTTTTGCAGATTTTCGCGTTTGAGTCAGTCAGTGTTTAATTCGCTTATACACACATTCCGCTGACGTTTAGCCCAGAGCGCGCGCACACACACAGAAGAGAGAAGAGTCTGCTGGCGTGATCAGGAGGACTGCTGCCTGCTAACACACGCACACACACACACATACAAAACACCACAGCAGCCGCAGAAGAAGACACAATTACATCTCAGCACTGTAAGTATTCAACATTTCTGAAATTACAGTTTTAATGTTCGATGAATATTGAGTAAAACGTCGAGCATGAAGGCACATATCTAATGCTACTGCCTCTGAGTGTCTTTTATTTTGGTGTCGCACGAGAATAAGCTCAACGTACGCCCAAATTTCCCGCATGTCGGTCTTGTTTTTGATAGCACACGGCGGGTTTGAGCCGTCGGAGTGTGAAGTGTTTCATTGTTGCATTGTGCTGGGATTGTGGCGCTGTGTTACATTGTGATCGGCTGGCTCAGTGTCACGCTGTGCTTCTGCTGCTGTTTGTGTTGAAGTGAAGAAGAGGCCTGAAGCTGATCACAGCAGCAGGCCTGCTCGCTCACTTCAACACAAACACAAGATTGAGCTGAAGTTGGTTTTATATTCGCACATTCGTTCATTTTTATAACAGTGACTATATTGTACTTTGAATATTCGGTCTGAAATCGCATGTAAGAATGACTTCAAAACAATATTAGCACTATTTCATTGACTGTAAATGGCCTAATGTTGTATTTTGACAGTCGTTGGCTGCTAAAAATGATTTCTCTATATAGAATTGGTAAATAATACTTTTCTGAAATTATATTATTAAGGAGAAAGTCAGAATCTGTAAATATAAAATCAACTTTACCTCAATCTCTGCAAGGCCTGCATTTCAGCACGAACTCACACCACATCAGCTCTGACAGATGCTTACGACTGTCTCTCTGCTTTCCTTGAAACACATTGAGGTACAATTGATTTTATATTATTATTATTCTAAACATTGAAATCATATTAGCAACCAATGACCGTCAATGTACATCGTTGTTTACAGTCAATTAAATAGTGCTAATGCTGTTTTGAAGTCGTACTTGCATGTGATTTCAGACCCAATATTCAAAGTACCATGGTAAACACACAGGGAGTATGTCACAAGTTATCACTGAACGAATGTGCGAATATAAAACCAACTTTACCTCAATTCATAATACCACACATACACAATTGAGGCGACGTTGGTTATTGAGGTAAAGTTGGTTGTTAAAACATGAATGAATGTGCAAATATAACACCGACGTTACAAGATTTACAAGTTATCACTGAAGATATCTGTGAATATAAAACCAACTTTACCTCAATTCATAATACTACACACACACAAATGAGGTAAAGTTGGTTATTGAGGTAAAGTAGGTTGTTCAAACGGGAATGGTTGTGCAAATATAACACCAACGTTACAAGATTTACAAGTTGTCACTGAACGAATTTGTGAATATAAAACCAAATTTACCTCAATTTCTGCAAGGCCTGCATTTCAGCACGAACTCCCGCCACATCAGCTCTGACAGATGCTGATGACTCTCTCTCTGCTTTCCTTAAAACACATTGAGGTAAAAT
>CAIGQZ010032813.1:16888935-16904775 GCA_903798205.1 Danio tinwini
ATGAATCAGTAGTTTTTGAATGCATGATTCAATGACTATCAAAAAAACACAGGTTTGATTGCTGAGTAATCAGAATTTTACAAATTCCTTGGAAAAAAAATTGTAAGGATTTATTTTTATTCAGTGACTCACTTAAAGCAATGTTTCATTACTAGACGTATAAATACTACTAGATGTTTTTGAAGGATTGTCTTGAATGACTCAATGACTTCACTTGTTTGCTGATGAACCAAGCTCCAGAGAGCTTGCGTGCGCTCGTATGTGCATCTGTATTTGAAATAGTGAACTTCTTGAGCTGATGATAATAACGTGCGGGTGATTATTGAAGTGCTTCTGACATCTGATCCTTTCAGAAACAGACAAATGTGAAAGTAAAGTGCGACTAAAAAGGAGCAAATGATCTTTCAGCAACCTAAAAGATGAACAAACTGCCATGTTTAACTATTATCATCACCTTTTGGACTATTATGAACTCAGGAATGATGGAGTTACTCTCTAACAGAGGTTACATGTGCTGGTGAAGATTAAAGATACAGATGAGAGGTTTGCTCTGACTGGGCTATGTTGCGTGTTGTTTTTGAACCCAAATAAGGACTAATTGTATGCTGTGTGTAGTTTGTCTGTGGTAACATATCGGAGACTGTAAGGGGCTGTATGTGTTCATATATGATGCCTTTATTTATTTGATATAACCCTTGGTACCCTTTAGGCAGTGCAAACGCAAGCCTGATAAAGGTGACCATTACCAACCCATACTGTACCAGTTAGTGGACACTATCACGCACACTTACAATGAACTTCTGGACGCCGTTAAGTTTGTTAAACCTGAGGTAGGAGATGTCGTGTTTGACTTTGTTGCTGTCCAGGTCAGTGGTGTAGATCTGCTTTATTCCAGCGCAGCCAATCAGAGGGACACACTCGTCACACGGGCACTTGGTCACAAACATCATGGTGTTCTCCTCTGTTTTGATCTCTGCGCTCCTGCAGATCCAGAAACTCAGTCAATGAATGTGACTGGCTTGATATTCACACAAACATCCAAATGATCTCACCTGAACGTGAGTGCATTCTGCTCCGCGTGAAGGATGTATCTGTATTTCCGGTTCTGTCTTTCCTCTTGCTTGTGGTCCATCTGAGGATACTCTGCATACTGTGAGCCCACTGGATAAGCGTTGTATCCACAGCCCACTAAATAAAGCTGACCCGTGCCATCACACTGTGACTGCAGAAGGGAAAGAACACTTAAGTAAAGGCTTTTATATATATATATTTTTAGACATTTTTCGAGTGCCTTGAACTGACTTTTGCCGTTTATTCTGATGAATCCCTTACCCGAAGAGCACCGACACATTATTTAAGCTACCCCTGAGCCCTTTTTATTTGATTTTGGGAGAAAAAAATAAGCTGTTTGTATTTGAAAATGCAGATATGGTGCAGCATTTACTGCAGTTTTACACTCACCTGTTTTCCCTCTGCCCAAATAACTGCACCGACTCCAACTTTAGGATCCTCTAAAGAGACAAAGACACGTTAAAATGTGTAATAAAAAACATTTAATAATGTTCACATTAGTTAACCATGAGGGTGAAACAGATCACAACTCGCGCTTCGGAGCGCACGTGACCCGCAGATTAATAATTTATTTTGAATTTGTCGGTTAATCCAACATTTATAACCATTGCAGAGAGATCGCCTCCCGCGTTATTCAAATCACGTGCATGAAAGCATTTTGGCTTTCCTGTAAGATATAATGATGACGGGAAAAGTTGTGGTGGGACCTACTTAAATGCTTTCTTAGGCTGTTAATTTAAGGTGTTTTCTGTCACTGCTTGTTTAGCCTCCATTAATGCATTCAGAGTAAAGCTGCACAATTAAACATTAAAAGATCATGATCTCAGTTCAAACCCTCACAACATGAACAATAAATGATAATGATATGCATATGTTTATTAATCCTTCATAGCACTGCATTCAAATCTGCATCTAGAGAGATTCCGTTTTTACACTTTTTTAGTGAGTTACAAACAATTAAATAACGGAAGTGCTGGGAGAACAGTTTATACTTCAGATATAAACACTGATGTTTATGGTAAAGATTAAAATCACTGTTTAATAAAACATGACGCTGGTGAATGTTTGACGCTGGTAAAAGCAATTACAGTGTGTAGCCAACAGATGGCGACAAACAACCATCAAAACACAAGACATGTCATTCGTATCCGCTTGTTAAGTGTGACGTCACACGAAGTATGGAGCTAATAATATGCCAAAACAATCTGAATGTAAATTCTGTTTATTTGAATTATTGACAATTGTAATTTAATAAATCTGTATTTTATAGGCTGTTAAAAATAGTTTTGAATTTGAATTTCTTAATTTGAAATTCATAACTTGATTATTGAACATCTGAAATGTAAGACAACTGAAAAATGTAAGACAATTTTTTATAGACGTTATTTCAAACTTCAGATTTTTTTGTGTTCTGAATGTTTAGACTGCAGATATTGGGTTTGTAAAAATATAGTTTCAAATTTTCAGGATGAAGAAATTCAAAACACCAAATTCAATCTTCTAAAATTCAGATTGTGAAATTCAGATTCAACAAGGAGGAGCAGACGATCACCGAGAAGTCAAACTAAGCATTTTGGCCAATCACAGAGCTGCGTGATTTTACTGGTGTATGTGAGGTTCGGCAGGACACAATTCCTCTGCTAACTGACTATCGGGGGTCAGCTATTTTCAGTAGTTTGTGTAATAAACATATATGCTTCAGTGAACCAAATTCATATATGTAATTATATTACATCTCATTGGTTAATCAAATTTACTTGCGTGTTTGGTGTTTTTAGGGATAAAGAGCTGATTCTGACCTATTCTGTAATCTCTGATGGGTTATTTCAGCAGACACAGTGCTCTTACACCTTTACTAAAGTCACATTTAAGAACTTCCATCTCTTTCCAGGTGCATTTTCAAACTGTTCCAGCATTTTACAACTGTGGTAAATGACATATTTGCATGCGCACACTTCTTCATCAAATGATATAAGATGCTATTTGTTACAATATTCTACAGTACAGCATAGCATGTAGTATTTTAAGTATAGTATTTTAAGGAAAATGTTTATATGTTTGCCCAAAGCCCATTATCAACACTGAAATGCTGCCTCTTTTAAATATCATCTATTCACATTACATTTAAATTTATTTGAAGGATCTGATTTTTTCACATATTTAAAAATATTACATTATTTTTGGCTAAAATACATTGAATTGTCCAATGGATGGCGCCAAATCTCTCTGTTTATCACTCAATTGTTCATTCAGATTCATTCGAATCAGCTTATTTATTAATGAATGAAGTGGCTCAGAAATTTCGGGTTATCCTCAGCCAGGGGCGATTTTAGGATTTTCATTTTAGAGGGGCTCAGCTCCTTATGAGGTAAAAATAATAATAATAATAAATATATATTTATATATATATAGTAATTTTATAGTAATACACTTAAAAATGTTTAATATGGGTTGTATACTAGTATTGCACTGTATTACATAGGCATAACCATTTGGGTTCTGCATAAGCCAACCCACCAGTTTAAAAAGCCCTTTCTATATTCAAGTGCATTTTTTGTTTCCATGTATTAAATAAATCATCTGCTACTTTTCTAATTAAATCACATACGAACGATAATAATAAACAAGAAGTATTTTTTAATACTAGACAACACTTGATGTTTCTATCTCTTGTCAGTAACACAGTGATAGCTAAGAGTACATTCTCTAAGTGCTTCTGTCACTGTGTGAATCCTTTCTGTGCAAGACTGTATGTTACAGTTAAAGCCACACGAACTGTAAATTGTTTAAAATTGGTAGTTCATTTTGAAATAAAAATAGCAAAATGTTCATTAAGAGTTACATTTTTTGCTGGAGGAAACAGCTGTGCTGATGAGGTGAACACAGAGAAAACCCGACTGCTCCTCTGTGACATTGGGATACAGATGATACAGGGTTATCTATATCTGCAAAATAAGCAGATATTATAATAATTTATCAATAAACACACCTCGTTCTTTTGCTGTCAACGGCTGTGGTTTGCTGATCAAATGAAAAACAAAACCCGACATTTTAGTGTACAGTTTATGAGCTAATCGCAAAAGTTATAGGGGGGCTGAGTAGAAATATAGGGGGGTCACAGCCCCCCTTAAAAAGGCCTAGCAACGCCCATGACCTCAGCTGTTAAGTATTTAAATGATTTAAATTCAAAAGTATTGTTTCAAATGAGAACAGCATAAGAGGTGGTAAAAAGTCTATGTTATTGTGAATGGAGTACAGGGAAAGCCACTTGATGAGTTTTTAACAATGTTTGTTTTATGTGACCCGAAAGCAGCCTTCAAATTCTAATTAAGAAATTCAAATTCAAAACTATTTTTAACAGCATATAAAAATTCAGATTTATTAAATTACAATTGTCAATAACTCAAATTAACACAATTAATATTTTAATTGTTTTGGCATATTGTTAGCTCCATACGAAGCGGCTTCCGGGTCCAAGCGCTATATCAAACTGTATAGGAGACTCAACAAATGCTAATAATAAACATTTAAAAGGCTGTAATACTTTCGAAAATCATGATCACAATAAATATATCCATGCCTAATATCCGATAGCCAGATAGTGATACTTTTTTTATAAATTGTTAAAATATTGGTGTCTGTGATGCAGCAAGTCCAGAGACTCTAGTGTACACCACGATTTTATATAAAATTCACTTTAATGTGTGATAGGACAAAACAGTGGTCATAAACTAATATTTTCTCAATTCAAATAAGTAGCGGCTTGGACCCGGAAACAATATTTCGTACGTCACGACTTTACAAGTTTTGAATGGGAAAAGTGTAACGGTCAATGAAGCCCCGCCTTCTAATACAGGAGCCAATCAGTAATCAATATAGACTGAGGATTCTCCGGGGAGGGGCTGAGACCAGACGTGAGTTTCTGCAGATTTTGTGTGAATCGAACGTTTAGAAATGAAACTAAAGAGACAGTTGTTGTTTAATTGTATTGGTGATTCCTAATGTGAAATGTAATCGTAAGCTTAGCAAGCAATTTTGGAGAATTTGATGTTTCCCCATTTAAACAGAATGCCTGAGGCGTTTTAAAGATGGCCACCGAGTGAAATGACTTGCCTTGAAGGGACTTCGTTTGTGATGTGCATTTGAAGTCAAATAAAAGAAGTCAGAAAACAAACCTGTTCTACACGCCAGTAAGCGGGCCTGTATGACACAGTGTCGTATGACATCCTGAGGTAAAGCTGGAGAGCCCATCCCAACAGGCTCCCTCATGAAGAAACCATAATCTTCTAGAAGAGCGGGAACACTGGAGGCCACAGACGCCAGGATCTGTATCAGATTCCTCATATGCTGCCTCAGGTTGCTAAAATTTGGCTCCACACAAAAGTTTTCCAGGCCCATCTTGTTCAGCACATACTTATGCCGCTCCTCATCGCTTATGAAGAACTTCTGTAAGAAGTTGTCCGAGTTGTTCCAAAATTCCCTCTGGTAGACATCTCCAATGTCCAGCGTTGGATTGTCCGCAGCGATCTTTCCAAGGAAGTCAGCGTTTCGAGAGGTTTCGTCCAGGAACTGCAGGACGGTGCAATCCAGGGGCTGCAGGAGCACGCTGATGTGAGGTCTACTGTTAGACTTCAGGCGTTCTGCTGCAGTGGCATCCAGAATAGCTTCCTGAAGAGCCGAGGAGCTGTTGTGATGATGATGATGATGATGATGGAGGCTTTCAGACAGCAGGCTGAGCTCAGCATCACCGGGCCAGTAGGAGATCCGGCTCACTCCAGCTTAAAGATCCCATGAAAATAAAATAAACATTTCAGATGTTAGTTTCAGTCTGTTAGTTTTAAGCAGGGGTGCCCACACTTTTTCTAGCAAAGGACCAAAAACCAAACTTGATTGAGGCTAGTGGGCCAAAGGTAAATAAAGTTGCAATGGCTAATTTCCTAATTTATTTAATATTTAAAAATGACTAGAAATAACTGCTTTATGTTAACTAATACAGCATACATTACATTTTATTGTGACCTTATTACAGTAAAAACAATCTCATTTATAACAGAATTACACTAGTTTTTGCCTTGCTTTGCTAATCAACCTTCTGCATAGTCCTCTATCCGTCGAGTGACATTATTTATTGTACATGCTGAAAAATCAGATTCATTTATCAGGGTATATGCAGGAATCCTAAAGGTAATTTCAATACCTTTTTAAAGACCTTCTCAATATTTTAAGAGCTTATCGCCACTTCAAGTTCTAATCAGTATCAAACCTTTAACTTAATAAACAGTTGTTAATAAACAGTTGTAGTTAAACAAATCAATGGAGCCCAACCATGCAACAGAACTCAGATAAGCTCAGAAGAAACAAAGTTTGAAAGAATAAATTTCGTGGTTGTTATCAGTGAAAGGCTTCAGCAACTTTTTAAACTCATCTTTCTCCAGCCAGGAGTACGCAAACGTACATTTTCACATTTTGCCGTCTGTTTCGCTCTATGGTTTCGCCATAGATATTTACATTAGATGTTGCCTGCCCTGTTGTTGTCTATTGGAAGTAATGCGTCAATAGAGCCTCCATTTTAGTACAGGGTAGCGCTCCTTTGAAATGAATGCGGGACCAAGGTGCAATGGAGGACTGTGGCCATCCAGAGCCAGAGATATACACAGATATCTATAATCGGGAGTTTTCCCGGTGGTCACTGAGCAAATATTTTTTTGTTACGAAAATTATCATTTTACATCACTTTTCTATATTGATGGATCAGTGACCGCACGGGCATTGCTGACAAAGAGTGTGTGTTTATGTGCATGGAAATGTATTATCCTGTCTCCTGTTAGATTTGATCTAATCCGTGTCTTGAAACACACCCCCCTCTCCTACTTTCACTTCTCATTCTGATGAAGGGAGCAATTCTTTTGTGAATGAATCTCCGTTATGAACGATTTGTTCACTTAGCCGACAATAATACAAGTTTCTGGCACCGCAGCATTTTGTCGTCATATTTTTTTTTTCATTGTTTGCTTATTTTATTCAACAAAACTAGCATAAGCCCAGTATTTAGTGCAAGTTGGTGCTACTTTGTCTTATGGTGAATGCAGTAAGTGTCTGTATAATCATCAATAACGTGACTTGTTGAGCGCAAAAGTTTGTAACATACAAAAACTTAAAAAACTAAATCTTACCTATGAAATGTTCTGCCTTTGTGCTTTGTTTTCTTTGTTTGCTCGTTACTACACCCGTACACAGCGATAAAGTCCAGCATCTTCACGTTGGCACACGGTCTTGACTAGTGCGGTTGAATGACATTTGTGCTGGGAGCCCTGTACAAATGTGGCGGCGCTATTGACGCATGCTCAGGGTCTGTATGCGATATCAAGTGTATATATATCTATGTGGTTTCGCTACATGTGCAGAGCGTCACATCACCTTTTTTGCGTTTGTCGCAAATTATGTGACATCACATTCGCCACGCGCACTCAAGCGAACTAGCTGATGCGTCGAGTATAAACTAGGCTTAAGGAACTTGGCGGGACACGCCCCGGTCCGAACCCGTCGCATGGATCGAGCACACCGTTGTTAATGTTAAGAGGAAAATAAATATATTTATGCTTAGTCAAACACTTTGGACAATGCTTGAACAATTTAAGACCTCGTAAAAACACGATTAGGACTTTTTAATATCTTTTAAGTGCCTTAATTTTCTCATAATTGATTTATCAACTTTTAATACTTTCAGACCCTGCGGACACCCACATTTAAATGAAAAATTTCATTTCAGTTTGCTTATTTGTAGCTCAGCAATAAAACGTTACGTCGAGTTAGAAATAATGATCTCTATTAAAGGCATTCGCCCCAACACTCTCCATCATTCACATGGGGCGTCAGCATCAACGCTTCCCATTCACTTTGAATGGGGGACATCAAGTGTTGCAGAACTGACTTGTGGATCCGTCGGCGCTACTTCAGTGGCGTTGCTCGCTGCAGAAGTTTGGAATTTCTCAACTTTTCAAGCGCTAACGGAACCGTCAGCCAATCAGATCGGCCAGTGAACCCCAGCTCAGACAGTGGCCGATTGCGGACTAATTTCATTGGCTGACGCTGCTATGACGATCGTGTCAGCTCCAGCTTCAGACACGCCCTCGGTCAAGCATCGACACTGAAGCCCTGAGTGAATGCACGATCACTCTCTTTTCAGATGGGATGGTGGGCTAAATCAAAGGTTACAATGGGCCAACTTTGGCCTAGGGCCCTACTTTGGGCATCTCTGGTTTTAAGGATATCTATTAGTTTGAGTGTGCCAAAATTTTGCATTTAGAAAATATAAAGCTGATATAAACATCAAAGCTTACAGTTACATGGATCAACATTTTTTTTCTTGTCAGCTACTTTAGTTTCTCTTTAAATCTTGACCAATCAAATGCTCTCTAGTCATCTAACAAACCCCGCCCCCTTCAAGACGGTTCTCATTGGCTTTTAATGTGCTTGAGCTCAGCCACTCTCTCCTGCAGAGCTGTGATAAAAACAAAACAGTATTGGCTGTTCATTTAAAGGGAAGGAGCCACTCTATATCCTGCCTTCTCTTCAGTTTTCGGTTAAGATTACATCAAACATTGAACAGAAAATGCACATTTCTAAGCCCTCCATGGGACCTTTAAAGAGAGAAAGAGAAAACACTGGCCTGAAGAATATTTGTCCATAATGTAAGCTAATGTAATTAATTCTTGTGATGGCAAAGCTCAATTTTTAGCATCATCCCTGCAGCCTTCAGGATCACATGACAAATCAGAAATCATTCTAATATGATTCTAACATGATTACACTGAACTGCAACTCTGAAAACTGGACTGCAGCAGTTTCGATTTACTAGAACTTCTATGTTAAGCTGCTTTGTTACAAACTACATTGCAAAAGTGCTACAGAAATAAAGACGCACTGAATTGATTATTTGCTGCTTAGTTATTACTGGTGCTCACTCAGCTTGTTATCATCAATGGTGAAAACATGTTTCTTGCTGCTTCACCTTTTTGTGGAAACTCATTATTAATGACTTTATGACCTAACAACATTTTTTAACTTTACTATTAATTACTATTAACACATTAATGTACTATTATAAATGCGTTTACCATTAGTTTGAATCATTTTAGTGCATGTTTACTGAACAAACTATTACTGTCCTTCTTACTGACTCCAACCTTTTGAATGGTTATGTTTACCTCAAAAACAATAAAGGGACAGTTCACCCAAAAATGAAAATTACCTCATTATTTACTGTCACTCATGTGGTTTGAAACCTTTATGAGATTCTTTCTTCTGCTGAACACAAAAGAAAATATTTTGAAAAACTCTGGTACTCATTGGCTTTCATAGTATTTTTATTTCTACTATAGAAGTTGATGGGTCTCAGGACCAAGCATTCTTCAAAATATCTTCTTTTGTGTTCAACAGAAGAAAGAAACTCATAAAGGGTTGAAACCACATGAGCGTATGTAAATGATGAAGTAATTTTCATTTGGGGGTGAACTATCCCTTTATGCAGCAGATGTATTTCAAAAAGAATCCAGTTCTTGCTTTGAAATATGATTATTTTGCTTGTTTTAAGAGAAAAAAACACTTCATTTGACATTTTATCTCTAAAAACAAGACCATATTTTTTACTTTTCCAAAATAAAAACTGACTTAAATTAGGAATTTTTAGATATCTGGACTAGAAACAAGACAAAAATGCAGTAATTTGCAGTAAGATATCCGAAGCTGAATTTTCAGCATCATTACTCCAGTCTTCAGCGTCACATGATCCTTTAGAAATCAAATCATTGCTAATATGCAGAAGTTGTATTTGTATTTTTAGCATTTGTTAGGGTTGCCATGTAGCCAGTAACAAAGTGCAAACATATGTGTGACATTATTCTGTACTTTCAGCATCAGAATGATGATTATTTATTTACTCCGGTGTGTTTGGTCTTGTGCGTCTGGGAACAGGATCAAGATCTCCACCACCACAAATCCATACCAAATTTATCATTTTAAATAACTATTTTAGTTAACTCTCTTAGACACAATAATATTTTTTAAGGTCTGTGGCACAGTGGTTAGCACTGTCACCTCACAACAAGAAGGTCACTGGTTCAAATCCCAGCTGGACCAATTGGCATTTCTGTGTGGAGTTTGCATGTTCTCCTCGTGTTGGCGTGGGTTTCCTCCGGATGGTCTGTTTTCCCCCACAGTCCAAAGACATGTGCTATAGGTGAATTGAATAAACTAAATTGAATTAACTAATTGAGTGTGTATGGGTGTTTCCCAGTACTGGGATGCGGCTGGAAGGACATCCGCTGCGTAAAACTTATGCTGGAATAGTTGGTGGTTCATTCCACTGTGGCGACCCCTGATAAATAAGAGACTAAGACCAAAGGAAAATGAATGAATGAATTTAAGGTCTGTATTGAATTGTGACTTGACTGTAGCGTACCATTAAACCTTAGTATTGTACTAACTTTGAGTCGTGTGAAAAGACCAGTCCTCTCACCATTGATGAGCATCTTCAGGCACGTCGAACAGGGTTTTCTGGAGAAGTAGAGCTCACAGTTCTTCAGTCTGGGTCCATGTTTAACCACAGCCACCTGTCCTGCGTGTAACTGAGCACTGGAGCAATGCAGACCCAAAATCCTGCACTCGTGGACCACCACAAGACCACTGACTCCAGCCTGCATACAGACAAAAACCATGCAATATATCCTGCTTTCAAAAATGATATGCTGCTAACATAATATTACAGTCCCTTTCTCATAATTATGTGAGAATGATGTACTCATAGCTGGTTAGTTAAATTATTACACTAATACTAACCCACCTATAAAATTGATGAATCCTGAGGCAGGCTGTGCCTTATAAATATTTTGTAACTACTTGTACTTTTTTACTCATATTTACATTTCAACTTAATATTTCAGTCATAAACAAAACTCGGGTCAGGTTTGAGTTTCATTCTTCAGTTGAACAGAAAAGAAGATATTTTGAAGAATGTTGTAAACTGCCATTAATTTCCATAGTATTTGTTTTTCCTACAATGGAAGTCAATGGTTACCAGTTTTTAACATATCCAACAGAGAAAAAAAAACGTGTAAAGGTTTTGAACGAACTGATTGTGATCGGTGTCATTTACAGCACTTGAGTCAATATTCACACAACAGCTTTCTAATTATTTATACATTTCCAAAATTAAAAATACTATATCAATTCATAGTAAATACAATTTCGAACCATAATATGGTTAAGTGTATTTTATGGTATACACCTGACAAAAGTCTTGTCATCGATTCCAGTTGTAAGAGCAACAACAACAACAAAAACTCAAATTATAGTTGATTATTTGGAAAAGTGTCAGAAGGTGGATTTTTCTGATGAATCATCTGTTGAGCTGCATCCCAATCATCACAAATACTGCAGAAGACTTATTGAAACCTGCATGGACCCAAGATTCTCACAGAAATCAGACAAGGTTACATTCAGTATGGGGCGTGCGAGAGATCTGCACAGTGAATGGAAGCATTTACAGTCTGAGGTTTTAAGACATTTGTGCTGCCCATTACATTACAAACCACAGGAGAGGGCAAATTCTTCAGCAGGATTGCGCTCCTTCTCATATTTCAGCCTCCACATCAAAGTTCCTGAAAGCAAAGAAAGTCAAGGTGCTCCAGGATTGGCCAGCCCAGTCACCAAACATAAACATTATTGAGCATGTCTGGGGTAAGATGAAGTAGGAGGCATTGAAGATGAATCCAAACAATCCTGATGAACTCTGGGAGTCCTGCAAGAACGCTTTCTTTGTCATTCCAGATGACTTTGTTAATAAGTTTCTTTGGGTCATTGCAGAGATGTATGGATGCAGTCCTCAAAGCTCATGGGAGTCATAAACAATATTAATTATTTTTCCACTGCACCATGACTTTATATTCTGTACTGTACATTATTTCTGTTAAGTGACAAGATTTTTGTCTGAGCAAAGGCAGACCTTATTGTCCAAATTAAATTTTTAAAAATCAAGGCATGATCATATTTTATTTTGGTAAAATAGGTGTAATCTAGAGGCCTTTGCCATTCAAAGAAGCCACTTCTGATACCAAATGATCAACTAGAAGTCAAGTTATTATTTGTTGTTCCTAAAACTTGGATAGGAGACAGGACTTTTGTTTTTTACATTTTTAAATAGCTTTGAATGGAATCAAACCTGGAATTGGTTTAGAGCTGTGGTCTCGAACTCAATTCCTGGAAGGCCACAGCTTTGCACATTTTTGCTGCAACCACCTCCAACTCACACCTGCTTAATAGTCTCTGTCTCTAGTAGTATTGAACACCTTGATTAGTTAAATTAGCTGTGTTTGATTAGGGTTGGAGCAAAACTGTGCAGAACTGCGGCCTTCCAGGAATCCAGTTTGAGACCTATGGTTAGAGGGAATGTAAATATGCCTACAGCATCGCTTTCTTGTTGACAGGCTTCTCTCTTTGGGAAAAGCTCCATCCATAGACTCAACAGTGTGAAGAGGTTGGCTTTGGATAGTCGAGGCCCCTGACCTGAAATATAGCACAGAAATCATGTTATTAGACTTCTGATTAAATAAAATTAATCACATTTGCAGCGTTATATGAGAGGGATGTGCATACAGTAAAGAGTCAGTGAAAATCAGAAGATATAGAAATGATCAGAAAACCTTTTCTTATGCAGTCCAATAATAATAATAATAATAATAATAGACTCTTTAGCAAAAACACTCAATTAAGCAAATGCTTAAATGTAAATGGCAAAAATAATATGAGATCAGCCAAAATTATTTCACAGAACTAATGTTTTATCTTTAATACGTTTAAGTGACAATAATCAGAATGGTTTTCATGGTTAATTTCCTCTATTTGACATAATAAGCAAGCACACTGTTACTACACTACAACAAAATAATCATATCTATTATAAATGCTTTATTATGATCCCTGTCATATTATTACATCATATTTATGCAATAGCTGAAAATCCGAATTAAGAATAAGGTTCCATTAGTTCATGTTAATGTATTTACTAACATAAACAATACATTAACAATAAAGAAATTCATTAATAGTTTTCACTGTGCATTATTGGTAACATAACCAATTTAGCTGTTTAATAATGCATTAGTAACTATAATTAATAACTTTAATTAATAAATGCGGCACAAGTGTTGTTCGTTTTTAATTTGTGTTCATTAAATAACATTAGTCTACCTGAAGGAACCTTATTGTAAAGTACTTTATTAGGTACACCTGTCCAACTAAACTGCTCGTTAGCTCAAATTTCTAATCAGTCAATCACATGGCAGCAACTCAATGCATTTAGGCATGTAGACATGGTCAAGACGATCTGCTGCAGTTCAAACTGAGCATCAGAACGAGGAAGAAAGGTGATTTAAGTGACTTTGAACGTGGCATGGTTGTTGGTGCCAGACGGGCTGGTCTGAGTATTTCAGAAACTGCTGATCTACTGGGATTTTCACACACAACCATCTCTAGAGTTTACAGAGAATGGTCAGAAAAATAATAAAATATCCAGTGAGTGGCAGTTCTGTGGGCACAAATGCCTTGTTGATGTCAGAGGTCAGAGGAGAACACCCAGACTGGTTCCAGCTGATAGAAAGGCATTAACTCAAATAACCACTTGTTACAACCATGGTATGCAGAAGGGCATCTCTGAATACACAACACATCCAACCTTGAGGCAGATGGGCTACAGCAGCAGAAGACCACACCGGGTGCCACTCCTGTCAGCTAAGAACAGGAAACTAAGGCTACAATCTATCTTCTGATGGCTACTTCCAGCAGGATAACGTGCCATATCATAAATCCTGAATCATCTCAGACTGGTTTCTTAAACATGACAATAAGTTCACTGTACTCAAATGGCCTCCACAGTCACCAGTTTCAATCCAGTAGAGCATCTTTGGGATGTGGTGGAACGGGAGATTCACATCATGGATGAGCAGCCGACAATTTTGCAGCAACTGTGTGATGCTGTCATGTCAATATGGACCAAAATCTCTGAGGAATATTTCCAGTACCTTGTTGAATCTATGCCATAAAGGATTTAAGTCAGTTCTGAGGGCAAAGGGGTACTAGTAAGATGTACCTAATAAAGTGACCGGTGAGCGTAAGTGCCTATTTTTATAAACCTTGCGAGTTTGTTAAATGTGTAATAAAAAGCAAAAAAAAAAAATTATAATAATAATAATAAAAAAACATTACTAAGACGGTCACTCATAAGAAAATTGTTCGAACAGAATCGGACAATTCGTATTATAAGGGGATTTAAAATATCAGATTAATCTTGAAATTAAGTTCAAATTAAATTTCCTGGTTGAAAACAACTTGTAATTTGAAGTTCCTATATCCTTTGGGGTCCGGTTACCATAAAGACACACTTACTCACTGACAAGCTAACGTTAATCTAACCTTGTACTTTGGCATCGGTCTGTACTCCGGTTTCCCGAACATTGCGCGCGTCGTCGCCGTTCGGAATTGATCTGTTCCCATCGGACTCCCGGTGAGACCTCCAGCTGTTTGATTCTGCCATTCAAAAGCGATCAACATTGACCTGTCATTGACTAAACAGACACAACAACAGCCAGACCGCCTTCATGCTGTCTTCTTCCTATTTGCGCGGACGTCACGAGTGGGCGGGGTCTTGTCTTAAAGGATCTGATCTGGTTCCGATTCCTCTGAAATGTGATTTCCTTCCAGAACATTTACAAAGACTTAAACAAACACCACACCCCGAATTTATCACTTCACACACATTTATAGTGAGCTTAACTGCAGCTCTACTTTTCTGCAAGATAAAAGTCTTTAAAGGGATAGTTCACTCCTAAAATGCTGCCATTTACTTACACTTTGCATGTTTCAAAGCCTTTTCAGTTCTACTAAACACAAAAGAATCTATTTTGAAGCTGGAACTTTTGACTTCCATAGTTGTTTTCCTACTATGAAAATGGTTTCTCTTCATAACTTAGACTCCCCATAAACACTGCACGATTTAATATTTGCACAAATAAAGTAGTATATATTTCCCTTCGTTGCATTAATTAATCTTGAATTGTACATATCCACTGCACATATACATTTGTAATTATGTTCATATCTATCTGCATACCTCTGATTATTAATGGCAATCTGTACATAAATTCGATTATTGTAAATATCTGATCATAGTTAATACAACCTGCGTATAATGTTCATAGTACATTCATCTGTAAATATTACCCATAGATTTTCTATAATTGCACTTTATTACTTATACCTTTATCCTGCACTTGCTGCTAATGTACTCCTGCATTTATGTTGCCATGTACATGTGTGATGACAATAAAATTGAATCTAATCCAATCTAATCTAATAGAAAAAAGAAACTCATAAAGGATTGGAACCACTTAAGGGAGAGTAAATCGTGAGGAAATAGCTGAGATCTGGGCAAAACAGCAGTATTTTTCCTGCAATACCCGCTATTTTTCAACATTTTACCTCACGACAACCCAGAACACTGAGTGCATTCTATTAAAAATATTTGTTTTGTGCATGTTTTCACTTTAAACACACGCTAATGACTACGATTAAAATAGCTAAATTATCAAACTATGCAATGAAAATTAATCTTATCTATCTATCTATCTATCTATCTATCTATCTATCTATCTATCTATCTATCTATCTATCTATCTATCTATCTATATATATATATATATATATATATATATATAT
>CAIGQZ010032813.1:16906408-16922489 GCA_903798205.1 Danio tinwini
GTTGAAACTAAAATATGCAGGACACCGGCTCTCCAGGGCTGAGTTTAGACACCCCTGGCATACATTTAAAAAAAAGTATAAAAAACACCATGTGTAACTTATAAGAAAAGCTTTATTTATTTTTAATGGATCAAATTCATAACTTACAAGAGAAACTGCAGCACATGTGATGTGCACAGATTAAATTTATAAAACTAATGCAAAAACTGTACAGTATGTACATGTGAAAAACACAAACACAGCCATTTGTAACAAATAAATCTCTCCACAGGCATCAGCATTGTGAAATCCAAGTGCTTCACACCAAAATAAAAGGTGCAAAGATTGATAGAAACCCTGTAGTGATCCGACTACTAGTGCAACTATCAATAATACTTAAACTTAAACATCAGACTAAAATGTAACGGTCAATACTGCAGATGCTGTTTCCTACAGCTTCTAAACGGCCAAAGCATTAACAAACAGTAGCTTTCTTTATCTGAAGAACAAAAGTTAAGCCTTCACATCAAGCAATAACAAAATAGAGCAAGTTTTGGTCAGTAACAAACAAACAAAAAAAAAAACAAGCCCACATCAACGTCTGCTGACTGAGTCCACCGTAATGCACATTTACAGATCCCAGCCTATACAACACAATAAAAAGAGCAACTTGTAATGCACTGCATCACTGCAAGAAACCTAATTAGTGACCTGTTCAATATTACCCATGAAAAAACAACAACAAAAAGAACAAATCTGTCCCCCTGTCAGCTTTTTAGTGGTACATTTATGAATCACAGCTGAACTATTCCTTTATTTGGCCCAAAAACTCACTATTCCCCCATCTGCAGCACTAGAAATGTACTCTAGGCATATAAAACACACCAGAAATCTCCTCTGTCTGTAATGTTGTACAAAATGGTTGTACGTGAGATTAACAGAGATCTAAACCCCTTCTTCCACCACCTGATCCATCACAGGAGTTCCTCTGATGCTCGACAGGGGGCAGTGTGTGTGATGACCGAGTGGTGTAACATCGCCCTCTATCTGCCTGGAGGAGCGACTGCAGCAACAGATGGATCTTCCACATGTATGGTGTGTGTGTGCATGTGTGTGCATCTGCTGGCTGTCAGAGTCAGTTTTTGAAGGCTCCACAGTGGCTGGCTCTGCAGATAAACTCCTTCAGCATGTTGCCGTCGATCTGCCAGAACGCAGCTGTCTGTGTGACCTCGGTCAAGTGGTTGACACAGAATTTAAAACAGAACTCCTCTAGATCCTTTGCATGAAAGAAAGCATGAACGCGTAATTGTGAGTGACTGAACAAGCATGCAAAATAAAACATCATTAGCTTGCAATAGTGAGTCTGTGCATTAGCTTTCAATAATACTTTTCTTGATCAATTGCATAAAGCAAATAAAACTAAATACTGGCAGAGGGAAGCTAATACTCTGGTAAAGCAGGCAATGGTGCTGGTTAAGCCAGGCCTCCAGTGTGGTTGAGTTTTACCTCGGCATCATATCTGATGGCAGCAGACAGCAGAGAGAAGGCGTTCTCCACTGTGATGCCTCTCTTGATGATGTGCTGGCACAACTTCTTCAGCCTGTTTTCACAATATGAGGTTGCCAAGTCCAGAAGTCCTATAAGAGAGAGAGAGATCCAAATACATTCAGCTTTTTACAAAGGTACCACAAATGTTCTGAGCATCCTGAATTCTCCACTGTTTTATAACATGCATTGTGAATGCAAGGTTAGGTTTAGTTGTGCAATTACATATTTTTTAGTTGTAACATACATGTATACCTTGATTACAACCAATATAGGATATTTCATTGAAAAAAAAAAAATTCTTTCATTCATTTTTCTTCGGCTTGGTCCTTTATTTATCAGGGGTCGCCACAGCGGAATGAACCACCAACTATTCCGGCATATATTTTACGCAGCAGATGACCTTCATGTTGCAACCCAGCACTGGGAAAACACCCATACACTCCCACATTCGCCTATAGCGCATGTCTTTGGACTGTGTGGGAAACCGGAGCACCCAGAGGAAACCCACGCCAACACGGAGAGAACATGCAAACTCTTCACAGAAATGCCAACTGACCCAGCCAGGACTTCACCAGTGACCTTCTTGTTGTGAGGCGAAAGTGCTGGCCACCATGCCGTCCCATAATCATCATCCAATTATTGTTTTCAACAAAACACTTCATCATAAATTATGATAACTATTATTAAGATTATTAACTAATTATTATTGAAGTATTATAGTTAGTTGCTGTTGTAAATAACAATAAAATGACAGCAACAACTTACAATTATTATTATTAATATTATTATTATTGTTGTTATTTTAATAACAATAATTATGGACTTCAAACTTTTGAGAGGGAGAGAAGTTTGAGTTTATTGCGATATCAGCTTTTCTGGCTATGTCATGGCAAAAGAACAGATCAAGTTTACCACATTTTATAAATATCACTTTTCTATAATAAAAAAATATTCTAACAATTAAAAGTCATCAACAGCAATAAATGATATGCAAGATGAAAAATCATAAATAATATTATACAAGATAAAAATATCAAACAGTTTACTTTTGCTAAAAATTGTACAATTTTAGAAAGATTTACATTTAAAAATATTACATTTAAAGTCTCTCCAGATAAAAATTGTTGTCTGATAACATTAAAGATAGGACATTCCACGAGCATATGGTTAACAGTTTGGTTTCTGTTGCAATATTGACATCTCATCATGTTTGAGTTAAAAAATAGTTGGGTTTTCTTCCCATTTCAGACTGGATTTCAAAAAAACTATTTCTGAGCACTGATCCCATTCTGCTTGCCATATGTTTAAAATATAGCCTTTTATTACTGGCTTTAAATTTGAAGGTGGGTTTTGCACTTCTTTATCTTTCCTGTCAGAGCTGTTTTGGCAGCTTTGTCTGCTTGTTCATTTCCAAATAGTCCAACATGTCCTGGGATCCAGCAGAAAAAAAACTACATTATAAAGTTTTCTCTGTAGCTTATTCACTTTCCAAACTTTTGAACACAGTCATCAATAAAACTGATTAATGATGTTATAAATGAATTATTTTAATGTGTATATACTAGGGATGTACTGAATTTTCCAATAGTATCTAGCTGCAGACTTGCAGACACATGCGCTCAACAGAGCTAGTGACATCACTGTGAGGGGTAGGGTTAGGGGTGAGCATTAAAATGGACAAAAAAATTTATTGTACAAGGATTTAAGGCCAGGATTCTGACCAGAACCAGAAAATCGAAGCACATCACACCTGTCCTCAGGACTCCTAGTTGCATTTTAAAGTATAACTACTTGTCTATAAATCACTAAATAGTCTAGGACCTCAATACATTACAGATATGCTGACTGAATACAAACCTAATAGATCACTTAGATCTTTAGGATCATATAAACTAGAAATTCCAAGAGTTCAGTCAAAACAGGGTAAATCGGGTTTCAGCTACTGTGCCCCTCGCTGCTGGAATCAGCTTCCAGAAATGATCAGATGTGCTCCAACAATAGTCACATTGAAATTCAGACTGAAAACACATCTGTTTAGCTGTGCCTTTACTGAATGAGCACTGTGCTACGTCCGACAGATCACACTATTGTGTTTTTCTTTTCTTTTTCATTCTTTTATAACCTGTTTTAACACATTTAATTAGTTTTTATTTTATTAGACTTGTCACTTTTATTCCTGTTTACGTAAAGCACTGTGTATGAAATGTTCTGTATAAATAAACTTGCCTTGCAAAAAATGTTTTGTTTTTGAACGAAAGAGGAAGAATAGCCAAAAAAGGTAATGCTGAAACTAGTTCATTGTTTTGCACCATGCAATGCCGAGAAAATGCAATGTGCAATGTAGATGTGCATGCGCAAGTTGCTAGAAATGCTAATTATTTATATTAATTATTATATTACCTAATACATTGTGTGTTATTAATGTCTATACCTATCCCAACCCTAAACCCAAACCCAACCCTTAGAGTTATTAAGGTCTACACCTACCCCAACACTAAACACAACTGTCATAGTAACATGGGCATTTTAGTAGATTACGTATTATATTTTTGGGATATTACGTATTATGTATTGGACCTGATCCAGTACATCATCGTGCTACAGACTACATTAAGGATATCTTGCAATTTTCTGCTCTGTAGATATTCTGTTCACGTAACCTGTGAACTTAGTTTTAACTACATAATAAATATTTTTTACAAGTATTTTTTGTTTCAGTTTTCAGCCAAGGGCATCCAGAATTTTCTGTTTCGCTTCAAAATTTTCATTTCAGTGCATCCCTAGTATAAACTAAATTCAAAAGACCTATTTTCAAATAAAACTATAGTGTAAATGGGAACTGAGGTGACAAAAATGGAACAAAACGAGATCTGAGTCAAGAGCTGAACCCACCGATGGCGTCCTCAGGAGGAAGATCAACACTGTCAGTGTAGAGGAACTCCAGGAAAGAGCGGTACACCGGGTACGAGAACTGGTCGATCTCAATCACCTCCTTCATATCTTCATTCCAGTGTGACTGAAACATTGATCTGAAATGCTCACACCTGATATCAAGAAGCAGAAATGGGATGAAACAGGAAAAAGTTTAAAAATGACCAGTAAACAAGTGAGCTCCTTTATACTTATTATTTAACTGATATATCAAAGTCATCACCTGATTTTAAGAACAGCTTTATGGACATGGATGTACTTCCCATCAATGCTGAATTTAAGGTCAGAGGTCTCTGGATTATCAAACTCTTTTTTAAGGGACTGGGCCACAGTCAGGAAATCATCATGCTCTGATAATAAAACGCAACAGTTATGTAACAACAGTGTCTGCATCAAAAGAAATCTACGCATATCATAAAAGTATAAATGCATTTGCATTCTATCATGACGTTTTTACTGAACAGAATATAAGTGTCCCCAGATTTCTTGTAACCTTTCAGCTACAAAGATCTACTTTTGAGTAGAAGGCAAAACATATTTTTGTCTCTTTAAAATCCAATAAGCTGCTTCCTGTCCCCATATCCAGAAGAGTGTGGAGCATTTACAGCTTGTGCTTCAGTTACTTCAGCAAGAACAAAAAAAAAAGCATCTAGATGTGTTTTAAAAACCTTGTGCCTGCTGCAGTGTCTAACAAGTAATGCATAGCAGTATTTTAAAGAAAAGATCATGTGACAATTCACACACAACTGATGCCCTGTAAACAGGAAAAAAACTGTTTCCATTGCAGTTTTTTTTAAATAACCAATTCATAACAGCATAAACCATTTTTGCTAAATTTTGTTTTTGTAAAATTGATGTTCTCATGTCATGTCATCATGTCATTTTCATCCACTTATCAGGGGCCGGGTCACAGGGGTAGCAGTTTTAGGAGAGAACCCCAGACTTTCCCCAGGCACTTCTTCCAGCTCCTCCGGGGGGATCCAGAGGCGTTCCCAGGCCAGCAGAGAGATATAGTCCCGCCAATGTCTGTCCTGGCTTTTCCCCGTCTTCCTCCCGGTGGGACATGCCTGGAACACCTCCCTAGGTAGGCGTCCAGAAGGCATCTAAAACAGATGCCCGAGCCACCTCAGCTGACTTCTCTCGATGTGGAGGAGCAACAACTCTACTCCTAGCTCCCCCTGGATGACAGAGCTCCTCACTCTGTCTAGAAGGGTAAACCCTGCCACCCTGCGAAGGAAACTCATTTCGGCCGCTTGTATCCGAGATCTTGTCCTTTCGGTCATGACCCAAAGCTTATGACTAGGCCCACACTGAATCTGCAAGCGCAAAAATCCACATATTTCCGCAGATTTTTAGCCCATCATTGAGTGTATTTATTTACTTGTGTAAAAGTGTGTACATTTTTATTTATTCAGTTTTTAAATTTATTTCAATAATAATTTGTGATATAATAATAGTAATAATAAAATGTTGATCAGATTTATTTACAATACAGTTTGTAAAGTAATATTTTCTGTCTTTCAGTAGATATATATTACAAGAGACTTGCTTACTTTAACAAATAAGTGGATCTAGTTGGATTTGCATTGTAAACATTGAATAAAAGTTATTTTTTTCTTCATATTAAGTTTTTAGTTACTCACAAAATCATTTCGCATAAATCCACAGATTTTTTACAAAATTCTCCAAAGAAATAGTAAAAAATGTTAGCAGATTCTGTCTGGCCCTACTCATGACCATTGGTGAGAGTAGAAACGGAGATTGACCTGTAAATTCGGCTTAGCTCTTACTTTACCACAACGGATAGATAAAACCCCAAGACACTTGAACTCCACCTGGGGTAAGGACTTTCCTCCAACCTAGAGATGGCAAACCACATTTTTTCTGGTGGAGCACCATGGCCTCGGACATGGAGGGGCTGATTCTCATCCCAGCCGCGTCACACTTAGCAGCAAACCAGCCAGTGCATGCTGAAGGTCCAATGATGTTCTCCTTAGGCATATTTTCAGTTCGCACAAGTTGAAGGGTAATGCATGCACAGCTCATAACATGGCAACAACTCAAAATGGACCCGCCCCGCAAGGGAATGCCATGGCAATAATAACATTTCAGGAAATTGTGATGGACACATTCCTTGATGAAAACTCAAGACTACAATCAAGGCAATTCAAATAAGCATGCATCCAAACTGAACATAAAGCACGAATAAAAGCAAAACTAACCAAATAATTTTGTTAGCTTACATTGCTAGTTTTGTGGTGAACAATTCATCTGTGCATGTCATTAAGAAAAAAAAATTGTAAAATGCACTTCCTGTTTTTTCAGTTAAATTCTCAGTTTACATATGTCTAAGGTATTGGGCGTGGCTAACATACTTAACCACGCCCCTTTAACTGTCAGTTTCAACAACAAAGAGAAATGGTGAGAAGGAGGAGTCTGTTAGTTTGTAATACCTCTTTTAAAACCCTTTTCCCAAACTTTCTGAATAAAATGCCTACTTTACTAGCTCGCAGTAGAGAAAAAAAGCCACGCCCACTGATTTCTCATTTAATACTCTGTATTACACAGTTTCTAGAGAAACAAAGAAAAAAAAAGTGATTGCAGCTTCCAATTCATGCAGACTTTAACATCAGAACAACTACAGCTCATCAACACCACTCACCCATGGAAAGCATCCGCCACATTACAGATGGTGTGGCAAAGCATGCGAAGACATCGTCCGTGGTGGCGAAGTGTGTGAGGTGTGGCAGCACGATGGCCTGACCGCGACACTGACCCCACATATACACCTGACCGCTCTGGGTCTTCGCCGCAGAGGTGTGCGTTGAGTGACAGGCGGCGATCTCCACAATCCTGGCAGAGGAGTCGTCGTCGTCAAAAAAGCAGGAAGAATGGAGGATGCCATAGTGGTGAAAAACAGGGACACATGGAGGAAGAACAAGGACACAAAAAGTAAAGGACCAAGGGAAGCGGAGGGATTCATTGGTTAGATTTTTTTCTTAACATTGCTGAATAATGAGTTGACCTGATCTGTTACGCATATTTGGCAAACTTCAAACAATCTAATATTAGCGGAGATGACTTTGGTGACCTTCCAGAAGGGTGAAAAGACCTACTCCTCATTCTTAACTCAAAACAGGATGACTTGCAGGAAACTCTTTCCAGACCAACAGGAAATCACCCTGGGATGTGACAATTCAGACCAACAATGGTACTGACAAAATGCAAACGTCAACATACCGTGATTTCCTCATCATTTACTCACACTCAAGTGGTTCTAAACGTTTATCAATTTCTTTCTTATGTTGAACACAAAACAAGATATTTTGAAGAATGCTGGAAACCATTGATTTCTATACTAGGAAGAAAAAAATACAGTGGAATTCAATGGCTGCTGCTTTCCAACGATCTTCAAAAAATCTTCCTTGGTGTTCAACAGAAGAATCAATGTTTGGAACAAGTGATAGATGAGAAAGTATGATTGAATCACATTTTTCGGTGAACTAACCCTTTAAAGGCTGTGCCATACCAAGCCAATGCTAAAGAACAAGCAGTGATAAAAGTCAACTGTGTTGTTTGCTCATTTCAGCGGCATCTTGAACACAAACATATTACAGGCCACTGACAACTATTACATGCATTTCAGTGCTTCCCACAGGTTTGAAATATACTTGCGGTGAAAGCCGGATTTAAACACACCTTTTACTCACGGCACATGGTTACCTACATGCGACAAAAAAGTGATTTTTAACAATATTTTTATTTATTATGACAGTTTCTTTTCAATGGGTGGAAGTTTATTTTTTTTAAAGACTGTTAATATAAAAAAAGAAATCTACTCTTTTTTTTACTTTTATTCTATTCAGGAGCCATGTGCACCCACTGACAGGTAAAATCTGCTGCTGACATTTTGTACAGTATTACCAAAGCATGTTAGATATGTATACAATATGTAATATATCAACATCAAATAAAAAAACAAAGCAATAAAAATATTGATGCAATAAAAAAAATCTCTAAAAAATATAATAATTACAAGAATAAAAAAGTGTAGATTATTTAAATAAGGCTAATGAGTTAATTAAGCATTTCTAACATATATTTTGTACATATATTTTGCAGCCAGTTTAGATGTACTTTCAACCTCTGAGTAAAAAGAAAAGTTTGATTAGTTTAGATTAAAATGACGACGGCTTAGAAAGCAAAACCAAAAGCCAAATCCCGGACATTTTCAGAGATTTAGAAACCCCGGACGAACACATTTTTAAGTCCCAAAATGACGCATCTATGTGGGTCTCTGTGGAGCATGTGAGATTGTCTGTGAGAGTGCTGACAGTTCTTGTGCATACACAATGATAAAGCCTGGTTTATACTCGACGCAATCACTAGTTCGATTAAGTGTGCGCATCGAATGTGACGTCATCGCTGTGTTTGCGGAGGTTCGCTTTGGGTGCGGGTGACTTCATTTCGGCTGGTGAAGTGCCTGATTTTTTTTTTGAGACTTAAGCAAACAGTTTGCGCGGCACCGCATTTGATTTGAGTTGAATATGAATCACTTTGAAGAGATTTTGTTTGAAACAGGTACGACTGTACAGACATCTTTATGATCCGTCCATGGGTGATCATAGGGATAACCAGATGACCAATAATTCTTGGCTAGAAATTGCAACAGCCGAGGAAAAGGAGGAAAGTTTTTGTTAAAAAGTTTGGAAAAACCTGAGGGATAAGAGCAGGGCTTAACATTAACACCTGCCAACCCGCCAAATGCGGGTAGATTTCAGCTTTGCGGGTAAGACAGACGCTCCCACTAGCCACTTTGGCTGGTTGAAAATAATTTTAAATTGTGATTTTCTTAAAAGCAGGGTTCGACTATAAGGATGACCCAATATGCGTGCAAATGTGATCTTAGAGTCGAGAAACAGCACGACTTACAAAAATAATTGCGTTCATGGGAGCAATAGAAAGCAGGTGAATAAGGAATGGGAAGATGATCAGTCACGCTAACAGCTGATGTGATGCGCGCCACTAAACCGCATGCTAGCTCCTGTTTTCGTTGCTTGAAGCAACCATGCCTGAAACGCAACTGTGATCGGTTCTCTTTCATATAGACCAGACAAAAAGCTATGTTAATGCACCCACAGTCTTGCTGCTTTCAAGAGTTCCAAATATGTCTTTATGTAAGCAGCACCGGTTGCTTTCGCTTTGAACAGATTATTAATTGGCCTTAACCATGTGATCATCCTTTCATTATCACACGATATGTTTTCTTTTGCCTATGGTTATTTTTGTTAATAATATGGTTTAATTATCATATTTTTACAAAAACATTGCTTTACTATGAGATTAACTCTCTATGTATGTGTAGTTAACTGGTGATCTGAGAGATCTTTAGCGAGGACAGATTACTGTGCATATTTTTGATACATGACAATAATTATTTTTAAAAGTCAATTGTTTTTTTTGTTTTTTTTTAAAGAAATGTTTTGTTAAATAAAAAGTATAGTATACAGCTATATTCAGCTTGTTTTGACACATTTAAAATCTGTGGCCAAATAATAATTATTGTTTGGTGTGGTCAGAGATAAATTCGGTAAATCCTTAATTTTGAGTTCTGAAAAGTCCTGTGAAATAAAAACTGTTTGCAGCATAACACTATGAAACCATGACCCATTTGCTCATACATGACAAAATGTGAAATGAATGAGGAGGCATGTGGACAAAACACAAAATCTAAATCAAGTAATTTTAGCATGTCAAAATCATATTTATGCATATAAAAATATTTTCCCAACAACAAAATTGTGGCTAATGAAAATGCAGAGTGGCTAGTAACGTTGGAAAACTACTAGCCATTGTACCTGGTGATAAAAAAAGTTAATGTCAAGCCCTGGATAAGAGGTTATGGCAAAAGTGGAGACCCAGGTACACAATAAAGAATGTGTTTTTCCACCATTTATAGGTTTATATAATCTATGTAATATATCTATATATTACAATTTTGAATTTAAAACAATATAATAGTTACAAAACTCTAATTAAGGAACAAATTATTTCTTTGATAACTGGAAAGGAATTTTTGAACCTATCAGTTTACAGTATACTGATGCCCTGTGTTTTTCTAGGCTTTACTGGTGATAATGGTCAGGAATGTTGGACCATTATTGCCTTTTTAGCATAAGTAGAGGACAGAAACTAGCCAGACAGTAATGTCGATTGTGGAGTGGGCTAAATCTAAAATATATATATATATATATATTAAAAAAAATCAGAATTTTTTAATAAGTGTGCTTTTTTGCTTTTATTCTTGCCAAATATATTTGTAAAGCAACCCATGTTCTGTTGTCATTAATATTTTAATAAACTTTAATAGGTAAAACTGTCAGAGCTATAAACAAAAGCAAGTGATGCATTAAAGCTTGATTTAAAAAAAAAATCTTATAATCATTAAAATACTTTATAAAAATAACTAGTTCAAAAATCTTCAATAATATTAATGATATGAAGTAGCTCTGGAAACATTCTACTTCTCTGTTTATCCTTTTGATATTATGGTCAGTTCCTTTAGACCGCCCCCTGTCATTTTAAAGAATATCTCAATGGCAAACGCATCAAGTATAAATGCCTCGTCCGTTTTGTGAGGTTCACACGCAGTCAGCGGAGGTCCGCGACGTGATGCCAAGCGAAAGTATAAATCAGGCTCAAGTAGAAAACGTGTAGGGCGAGAGGAGATTTTCCACTATTTAATCGATCGCGGATGTCTGGCTATAGGGCAAATACAAAACAGTGTAAAAGGATGATAATAATAAAAAAAGGTCACCGAATATACTTGGGTGGCTGTTAACCCTTTGACTGCCCCTCTACCAAACGGTTGACCATGTTTTTACTGTTTTAAATAATGACTGTTAAATCATTTAAAGAATGGCTGTTTTAAATAATGGCTTACACAGTATAGTTGGTCTACAAAAAATTCAAATAAATTAAATCAAACAAACATAATCCTGCTGCACTACTACATTTGATTTTAATTTTATTGTAAAAAAAACAAGAAAGCATGTTAAATGAGAATCTGAAATATTTTATGGTATACTTAAAAAAAAAAAAAAAAGGTGATTCAGTAGTATGTTCAGTAATAGATCATAACCGGTTATTTTGCACTGACGTCCTTTATCCCCTATGTGCGATGTAGCGGTAGAATACTATGGCGAAGGAGGCGAGGGTGAGTAAATAAAACACTCCTACTACTTAAATAGCAAATCTTTCACTGACACTGAGGAATGGTAAAGCACAAGCCGCTATTTCACTTGGTAGAAATGCTGTAAAACACCATCTCTGCCCCTCTCGCTCTCTCTCTCTCTCCCACACACACACACACTTTGAGCATTTGACCCGTTGGCATGTTCGTAAGGTAAATTTTTCTCTTCTCTCGCTGTTAAAGCAATACTTGTGGATACAGACACAAGCGTGCCTGTGGTGCGAGTTTATTGTATTGTATTTATTCTATTACGGATTACCTGATAACCGCATATTATGCGCATAAAGACTGACCCGCGGCTGTTTTTACCGCGTCACTCATGGGTGAACAGCGCTTTCGTTTCTAAAGCCAATCGCAGCCCTTTCTGTTGAGCGGGTGAAGACAATGACCAATCATAGGGGTGTAAGAATTTGCCAGCGCCTAAAAAGCAAGCAGGACAATATTTACATTAGTTTATTTGTTATGAATGCTCGTGCCGTCTTCTGTGCATGTATTGGAGTTTTGTCTAAAACATTCACAAAGAGTGTTTTATTTTTGAGCAGGTAAAATTAAAGGTACAGTTCATATATCTTACTGCTTGTATTAAAGGACAAATTTGTTTTACAAATAATATATAAATATAAACATATTTATAGATTTTGATACAATTTTTTTTCTTGTGTTGTGAACAAAAAAATCTAATTATGTATGGAAAGCATCGTCAATGCACCGTGATGCACCGAGATATCGAATTGAACCGAATCGATGGCATGATAATCCTAACCGACCCGAACCGTGAGACCAGGTTCACACCCCTATGATTTAGTATTCAAAAATGTTTTATTTTAAATATTTTTTTAAAAAATATTTTTTTCTTGCACTTCATTTTTTCAGATTTTTTTATAGTATATGTATTAAACCTGGTACTTTTACCATAAACCGACATATCAACCATTTGGTATAGGCTGATATTTTGGAAATTATGGGATGTGTTGGAAAGAAATGCATTAAGTGTGTTAAATAACGACATTAGGAGTTAAGAAATGCAATCCAAACTTTTTTTTTCTTGATAGGCAGTTAAAAGGTTAATATACCTAGGCAGCCCGCTCAACTAAAGTCTATGTGTGAGAAGCACTGCATTTTACATAAGGGATTATTTCCATTTATCAGCAGACATCAATAGTCTTAATTTCTCATTTAAAAAAGGAAACTGACATTAGGACTGTAGATATACAAACCATCAGCACTTGTTTACGATATTGAATATTAATCATGTTGATTAATCCAGGTAGCTCATGCTAGGAACATTTGTGTACTATTTATTTCCGAAACTCCTTACCTTTCTTTTTCAGTCATGACCTGCACAGGGCTGAGCTGGTTGCTCTTGTTGCCGGTGCCCAGCTGGCCATAAGTGTTTGCACCCCATGCATACAGCAGGCCCTCATCGGTCAGTGCTAGTGAATGAGCGTAACCTGATGCAATCTGCAAAAAAAAACATCTTGCTGTGGATTATGGTTCAAAAGTTTGGGATTTGTGTATTTTTACATTTTCAAGTCTTATAAAGCCTTCAGAAATCATTCTAATAGACTTATGTGGTGTTAAAGGAAGATATCCTGCTATGATTTTGTGGACATTTTTTCAGGATTCTTTAATAAGCAAAGCCTTAAAATGGCATTTATTTGAAACAGACATCATAAATTACCCAAAAAGACTGAACAATATTGTATACCAGTATATTACACATCTTATTACACAGTATATTACACATATAATATGCAGCTAACAATCTGAGAACATACAAGATCTTTCAGCATTTACCTGCAGCACACAGAAGCCTTGTAGTGCAATCAAACGACATGGCGTGAGCTGGTTCCCATTGTTGCCCAACCCCAGCTGGCCATTACCATTGTAACCCCAGCCATAAACCTGAAACACACACAAACACATTTCACCACTAACCAACACACAACACAGATACAGCAAAAAGACACATGCAGACAGTCAATAGTCAAGATAATGTTTGAAGAGGTAGACTGGGTAATTCAACAAATAGCGAGGTATAAGTTGGGCAAATTTGATCCCTTACCTCACCATTATCCGTCACAGCCATTGATGAGGTCTGTCCACAGGCTATATTAACAATTACTTTGTTCTGCAGACAGTTGGAGACTTTTCGTGGTGTAGGCTGGTTGGCAGTGGACCCTGAGCCCACCTGACCACAGTTATTGTAGCCCCATGCAAACACCTAGAACAGCAAACTATTAGCATCCATTAATATTTACAGATAATTAGTGGCTGCTCCAGTTATTCTGCTTTAAATGTTCCTACATTTGTTTTGGAGGTCTTATACTACACACTATCCATCCCAGATTAAAAAGATTTTTTCTCATAATATGCACAGCAGCATCAGCTTTTTTCTTAGAATCTGAAACGATTCACTCAAAGATCTGTGGTCTCATTTATAAGAGTGTCTATACATTTATAAATGTGGTCATCCTACTTCCCAGGCAAAAGTTGTGATTATGAAAAAACTTGACGAGAGAATAAAAAGTAAATCCAGGTAAGCATATTTAACTTAAATATTGACTTAAACCCCTTTAAATCATCATATGAGCCATAATCCTTAATAAATAAATTACAATTTAATCTGGTGTACGTTCAATTTTTGGAAGGCTTCAATGCAAATTTTCTACCCTAGTCTCTCTAGCTCTATGGGCTCTACTTTAACTATCTAGGCGCAAAGTCTAAAGCGCATGGCACAAAAGCATTAAGTGTCCGAATCCACTTTTGCTATTTTAAGAATGGAAAAATACTGTCTGCACCCTGGCACATGGTCTAACAGGATTGTGCTTATTCTCTTAATGAGTGTGTTTTGAGCAATACGTGCATTAAACCAATCAGTGTCATCTCCCACTCCCTTTAAGAGTCGCCATGGTGCATTTGCTATTTACATGGCAGACTTTGTAAGTGGACAAACTGAACTCTTCACTAGCAAGAAAACAGCTAAAACAAACCATTTGCTGCGCAAGGATAAAGAAGGAGCCTCCTCCATTCAGCCTCTTTACTTTCTCTTTACTTTACTTTTACTCTTTACTCCTTTACTTTTGTGAAAAAGGAAATGGTGTTGTACACACTCCACTGAAGACATCCATTAGCCTACATATTTAATTTTGTTTGTTAAGTGCAAAGATTTTTCAAAACTATTTCTAAATTCAGTTCTAATTTCCAGAAAACTAATAAATGTACAATAATAACGAAGTGTGGTCAAAAAAACTGAGTTATATCCAAACACACGTCCTGTTCTTATGCCCCATTTGCATACATCTCCAAAACCCGACAGGTGGACAAATCTAAACTTGTTTTTAGTCCAACAAATATAAATATGCATATAATAAATAACACTGCTAATAATAGCATTGTATAATAACATTATACAAATGCAAATTATAAAGAATAAACTGAAAAGGCCCCCCAAGATGAGGCATGGAGGTAGTTTTTTTATATTTATGTAGAAAATAATCCTTAATTTTTTATGTAAAGATATTTGTGTATTGCTGTATGTGTGATGCAAATGGATTTGCTATATAAACAATGTGGCGCAAAACAGAAAAATTGGGATTGCGCTGGTCTGAAAATAGCATCAATCAACAGATGTGTAAGCCAAACACATCTTATTGCGCCAGGTGTATGACAGAGCCCATAGAGTCTACTCTGCTTTGATTGGTCAGATCAAGGCATCAATAGCAAATCAATCAGCCATTACCATGTGATATGAATGGTGCAGTTTTTACTGAATCAATACAAGAATGAGTCCTCATCCTTGGGAAGTGAATGCAAAGTGAATTTGCTTTTGCAGTGCAGAAAAACGTATTTTCTTGACATGTCAATAATACAAACCCTTTCGTGCCTATAAAGCAATGTTTAAGGCTAAAGGTAAATGGTGTGGTGAAAAATCGAGTCCCCCTAGAATCGCGTCTGCTTAGTACCCCAAGGAATCATCTGTGGTGAATGCCTGATCAAAAGCTATTATTGTGAGTTCTTGTATGTGGCTAATCAGAGCTGTGTTAGCTTGTTGTAGCTAGGTAGCTAACAGTAGATGTACTGTATGATTATGCTAGCACATAAGCTAACTGGGCTAACTAAACAACATGAAAGAGAAACGCTCAATTTCGGCAACACAGTGGCTCAGTGATTAGCACTGTCGCCTTACAAGAAGGTTGTCACCTGCAAGAAGGTTGCTGGTTTGAGTCACGGCTGAGTCAGTTGGCATTTCTGTGTGGAGAATTGAAAAAACTAAATTGGCTGTAGTGTGAGTGTGTGAGTGTGTGAGTGTGTGTGTGTGTGAGTGTGTGTGTGTGTGTGTGTGTGTGTGTGTGTGTGTGTGTGTGTGTG
>CAIGQZ010032813.1:16922499-16954261 GCA_903798205.1 Danio tinwini
TGTGTGTGTGTGTGTGTGTGTGTGTGTGTGTGTGTGTGTGTGTGTGTTTCCCAGCACTGGGTTGCAGCTGAAGGGCATCCGCTGTGTAAAACATATGCTGGATAAGTTGGCGGTTCTTTCCGTTGTGGCAACCCCTGATAAATAAAGGGACTAAGCTGAAGGAAAATGAATGAATGAATGAAATGCTCAATTTCATAACCCATGGCTTTAATTATACATCAGTATATGAAAGGGTCAATATAACACTTATAAATGTCATTATAATGGTGAAATGAAATGGTCTTTATAACGCTTTTTACATTATAGAATTAGAATGTGACTGCACTGAATTAATAGTTGTAATGCTGTACTTTATAATCAGTTGCTACAAACTATACCTATTCCAACTCCAGTGAAACAATAGGATCACACAGGTGTGATCTTTGAAACTTACATTCACAATTGAAATTTACATTCCCAAACATCTGCATTACAATGTATTTATAAAAAAAAAAACACCTGATCATGAATATTGCATAAATATTACTAGCAACAGCTAGCGAAATGCAGTTGCACTATACATCTAAATCAATGCTTTGTAGCTAAATCGGAATTATCATGCAAGAAAACACAGCCTCCGAGCTGATCTTGGTAGTCACGGTGAGAACAAAAGCCTCCACAGCTTAGTGGAAATAGTCACATGCTCCTCATTACAGTGAGCACCGGGAGGCTAAGTAGCTAACTATACCTGCTAAACAGATGGGGAGAGAGAAGGGTTTTGTCAAACCTAAATCCACCTAATAGCCTTTAATATGTAGCCTACATATTTAACCCACTGCTGGAGTGTTACTAAAGAGATTGATAAAAGGGAATTTGTTACATGCAAATGAAACAGGAAGGATTTTGTTTGGATTAAGGGATTAGCATGCGACAGGGAGCAAAGAAACTTGAAAACTTTCATATTCAGTTTATTGTTCTATAAATGGTTTGGGTGTCATAAGTTTAACCCTAATTATTGGACATGGTTGTGTATCAACAGGATGATCAGGGCATTGATTCATCAAGTAAATTTTTTTTTAAATTAATAAGAATGAGACAAATCAGGCTTTAAAATATCACTATGTATGTAACAAAGCAGGTGAATCTGTCATCACTTAAGTGTGACCTTCCAGTAGATGTGATGCTTTAAAGCAGACAACTTAAAGACATACTATTTCTGCTCAAAATGTAGAACACTTAAATCACACATTGGTAAAGCCACTACTTATAATCTAAAGATGTGTACAAGAAAAAAAATCTACGGTTACTTTCAGATTACTATATTATATTAGAATAATTTCATACATTTTTAAATATGTGATACCACACTAAATTGTAATTATGACATACTAATTAAATGGCACCTATTTTACCTATTTGTCAAGATTTAAGATAAGTCTTTTGTGTCTCCAGAATGTGTCTGTAAAGTTTCAGCTCAAAACACCCATCAAATTCTGAGCATCTTGTAGCTGTTTTTGTTGCCTGTGCCTTTAATGCTAGTTCTCCCCACCCACCATTCCCACATGCCTGTCAGAGTGTGCCTCAATCTCCGCCTCGGCTTCGTCAGATAAACAAGACAGTGACAGACATGAAGAAAGCAGATCTCACGTAACGTTTGAGAAATACTATAGTAAGAACTTTTTCCAATAATTATTTGATGTATTTGTTGTGGAGTTAATTCAAACCTTTCTGCAACGATGAGTCACACACAATGTCGTTACAAAATAAACCTGATGTAACAGCCACAAACCAGGATCAAAGCATCTTCTTTTATAATTGTACTGACATGCTGCTGTGATGATAAGGTAAAGATGGTAAAATCGCTGTAATTCATTACAAACATGCACTGTTTTACAAACGTTTTAAACTTGTAAAACTCTTGATCACATTTGATGATGACTGATGATCACAGATAGCTGAACAGATCTTTTAATCCCTGTTGCTTTGCACATGTCCTGTCTTGTTGATATGATTATACGCGTTACTACGGAGACATGTTAACACATGGCTGTCAATCAATTCAGTGGGTAGGGATACTGCACTCCTACGTTATGTTGTGGTCAGCCTCAAAATGGGGGGGATTTGGATCCTATTTTAACGTCAGGAAATTAAAAAAAAGTTATTGTGTTTCCAATATCACCCTAACATAACTGTGGACACACTATACCAGGGGTTCTCAACCCTGTTCCTGGCGATCGACCTTCCAGCTGATTTCAGTTCCAACCCTGATCAAACACACCTGAACCAATTATTTAGAATGTGAGGAGGTGTGTTTGATAAAGGCTGCAACTGAAAACTGCAGGAAGGTCGATCGCCAGGAATAGGGTTGAGCACCCCTGCACTATACCTACACACAGTTCTGTCCAAACAGCTCTCAAAAGATGATTCATCATATGTGCTCTATCCATCCATCCATCCATCCATCCATCTATCTATCTTCATTAATGAGACTGTGACAAATGATCAATTAAGAGTCATGAAAGTATATACATGGATAAAAGTTTTCCTTTTATAAGAAAAACTTTCAAAAAGAAAGCTATTATTTACAAGAATCGTGTGACATTGTTTACTAGGGTTTGCAGGATTTATTTTACAGGTATTTGCACCATTACCTAACAGCCCTGAAAAACATGTCTTAACCCATTTTTGCTCCTGTAATTAGTGGATTACCCACAACTAATTACCATCGACTGCTTTCATTTGCGATAATATTCACTGGTCTTGATGCATTGTACCAATCATTATGGATATGATCTGCTGCGTCTGTGTTCTTTAATTTGTGCATCGTCAGTAGATCACTTGCAGAACTTTCCACCCTATCAGCACTTTACATTCCTCTGCCCTGCTTAGTAAACCTGGACCCCCCACCCCTTTTTTTTTCTTCTTACGTATAATAAAGATATTTTTGCTGCCTGTTCAAACTACTTACTTAAAATGAGCTTAAACAACACAATTCTGGATATTTTTTGAGGAAACTTAACTTCAATCCATTTAATTTGTTACGTTAACTTGATTGATTTGTGTTGGGACATTTCAATGTTAAAAAGCATTCCCTCACCTCACCCTCATGAGTCAGAGCCAAAGAGTGGTGAGAACCACAGGACACCTCAGTCACCCTCTTGCTCTGCAGATTTGTAGACACCAAAACAGGAGATACACCTTGATTGGTAGTCCCATTGCCTAATTGACTGTATCCATTATGCCCCCATGCATACAACTCGCCGTCTGTAAAGAGACAAACGTTATATAAAAAAAATAAAAATCACATGAAATTAATCCCCATTATTGTGGTTAAGGGTCCTATGAAATTAAAATAATGTTTTTTAGATATTAGTATCAGTATTGTTAGTTTTTAGGATATCTTTAAGCTAATGTGGTCCAAAACAGTGACAAAATTTGTGTTTAGAAAATATATAATGTAGTTTGTAACTTCCGCCTAAATAGATCAATGTTTTTTTTCACATCTGCTCACACTTTAGTTTCTTTTAAAATCTTAACTAATCAAATGCTGTCTTGTATCGAACATGCCCCGCCCCCTTCAAGATGCTTAACATTTGATGCGTTCGAGCTCAACCACTCTCACTGGCAGAGCAGTGATAAAAACAAAATAATATTGCCAGTTTTTTTAAGGGAGAAAAAAATTCATGTTTCAGTTGAGATTACGTCAAACATGGAATAAAAAAAATGCACATTTCAAAGCACTTCAAGGCACCTTTAAACATTTAGCTAGAACAATCATGCAACGGTGTTTCCTTCCTTGACCACTTCGTTTGGTTACAGGTAAAAAGTTTCACAATAATCACTACAAGGTTCCCACTCTAAGCCAAATAAAAAAATTCCACAACTTTTCCCTGAATAAAAAGCTCAATTTTCTATGATTTATGCTGAGCTCAGACTGCACGATTTTGAAAGTAGTCTTGTCACAGATGTTTTCACACTGCATGATTATCTGAGTGTTACTGTTCTGTCGGTGCTGTGTTTACACTGCATGATGGATCGATAACAGGGGGTTTCACACTGCATGATTTTACAATATGAGAATCGCCGACAACTTTGTCTTAGTCCACAAACTGTTTCATAACTAAATGACATGAAAACAATGTGAGGTCATGTAGTATATATTTTGTTATTGACTACACAGTGAGAAAGAAGCATTTAGTATGGTAAAAAAATGTATGCTCACCTGGCCTTTGAAGGGAATTTGCAATTTCTCTCAAACTTTTTTCTTTTTCGACCCGGTTGTGGTATTGCTCAAATGACACGTCAAAAAGACACGGGTGCTCCTGCCAAATTAACACTAGCTTTTCCTCCATTTCTTGGGTCAAAATAGACTGAAAAGAAGCCCTTTTAACTTCTACCCCAACCTCCAGCTAACCTGCAGATGCCCATACTAGTGGATACTGCTCTCTCATTGGCTGTAAGTGATCGCCAATGTTATTTTCAATCAGAACACATTTCACACGGCATGATTTGAATCATCTGCGATTCTCTCAGATTGCGTCTTTGATAGTTCACACTGTGTGACTGTACCGATCTGCCTATGATTTCAGGTATTTGTCTTTGATTTCTCAAAACCTGTTGGCGAGTCAAAATCGGGGCCAAAATCATGCAGTCTGAAATCGACATTACAAAGAGCACTGAGCAGACAAAAAGGAAAACATCTTTAAATTAAATGTTTTCACGTCACAACTACGTAGGACAAAGCTGGAATGGAGGTTTGACTTGAATTTAGTTACTGAATTTAAAGTAATTTACTTTAATATATGACTAAACACCAGTTGCAGAAGGGAAAAAAGTTAGTTTACAACCCAATTAGCTATATTTTCAATTCTCTCAGCAACCACATGCCATCTAATACAGGCTACATCTAAAAAAACTATTACAATTGAATAAATGAAAAGTAAAATTGAGAACAATAAACAAAAATTCATTTGTGGCCCATTTCCACTGAGTGTTACGGTATGGTGTGCTTGTATGGCCGTTTCCACTTCCAAAAGGCACCAAAAAGCCATTCGTACCGTACCACTTTTTGGGTACCATTTTGAAAGGGTACCTAGCACAACAAAAGGGTACCAAAAGGCGAGCTAAACACGCAGCTGATTGCTATTGGTTTACAGAGATACATCACTAGCTTGTGCATAAGCCAGGAGAATAAAAACAAGGAAGCGCCATTTTGAAATACACAATCAAGACATTACACTGTAATAATATATACATATAACTGATTGCCATGGTCGACCCAAGCTTAAACAAACCTTGTGGTTGTCTTGATGATCAGCCACAAAGCCAAGAAGAAGTGCAGAATCTACCGTGTGCCCAGTTGTTGTTTACACGGCAGTCTATAGCGCGAGCAGCTTCACTTTCTCCAGAGAGCTCGCGTGCGCATCTATATTTGAAATAACGAACTTGAGGTCATAATAATAACGTGTGTGTGATTATTGAAGCACTTCTGACATCCGATTCTTTTAGAGATGGACAAATGTGAGAGTGACACGCCAAAAACCAAAGGAGAAGGCAGAAAAAAACAAAGGAGCAAATGATTCTTTTAGCAACCTAAAACATGAAGACACTGCCATGTTTAACTGTCATCATTACCTTTTGGATTATTATGACCTCAGAATGACGGAATTACTTTCTAACAGAGGTTAAATGAGCAAGTGAAGATTAAAGATACAGATGTGAGGTTTGCACTTGTGTGTTGTTTTTGAACCCAAATAAGGACTAAATTTATGCTGTTGTGTGTTTATCTGTAATTGTTAACATATCAGAGACTGTAAGGGTATGTGTGTTCATATATGTTCCATTTATCTATTTATTTTATATAACTGCAGACGTTACAGTAGGATATTTCACACTATTACTGATCTGCAGTTATATTCAAATCATGTTCACAGAAAGGTTAGTAATGAACATTTATACACAAGTATTTATGTGTATAAAGCATCTGTTTTGTGATGTACCATTGGTACCCTTTTGGCAGTGGAAATACAAGCCTGATAAAGGTGACCCGTACCGTACCACTCAGTGGAAACTGGCAATTATATTCCAAGACATGGGGAAACAAAAAAAAAAGTAATAATTTCCTAACTTTCAATGTTTTGTTTTGTTTTTTTTTTATTCTATGAAAACTCCATAACCTGTGGAAAAACTCTCTTTAAAAACTAGAGGTAAATCAACTAAAAGAGGATTTACACTTCTACTCACCTTCAGTGACCAGCAAAACATGAGGCCCGCTCCCATAGCTCAAACTGACCAGCTTCTTCCCACTCAGGCAGTCCAGCTTTTTAGGAGCGATGGTGCTCTGACTGTCTCCAGTGCCCAGACAGTTACTGCAGTTCAAACCCAACACGTACACCTGTCCCAGGACACCCAGATCAGTTTTCATATGGACATACTGAAGCGCATAGTGACCCTTTATTCTGCTACCAGCAAATAAACTACTGAAACAGTACACTGAAGACCCACACAGACAAAGAAGGCACTATCAGTTTCGTAGTCAGCTTACTTCATCATCGTGGGTGATGTAGATGGCCTCGTTGGCAGATGCGCCAAAGATGCATGCCTGTCGAATAGAGGAGAGCTCCTGTGCACTTAAGAGGGTGAAGAGAGGCCACTTACTCACATCCACCATGGCAGATCCCTGAAGTGTGAAACTGGACACATAGGTTAAATATCACAGGTTTACAGGTATACACCTTACTTGTCAAAAAACTAAGGTAAAGTTGGTTTTATATTCACACATTCTTCTTAATAATATGGTTTCGGGCAAGTATTCTTTGCAAATATTTAATGGGGAAATCATATTAGCAGCCAATGACTATCAAAGTACAACGTTATATACATGAGCAATATCGCACAAGTAGCAGTGCGATATGGCTGTATTTCGGCACTGGTAGGAGGCATGCGTTGGCGTTCCTTATTGTCCCACCAGTGTTGATATACAGCCATATCGCACTGCTACGAGTGTGATATTGCGTTTATACAACAGTTTGACGGCATAATCCTGTATATAAAAAAGAAAATCAAACACGTAGAGTCTAAAAATCATAATAAGCAGCTTGCAAAATGCTCGCGGCCATTAGTAAATCATTCAAAAAAGGCTCCTCTCAAGGCAAAAATTGTGTTCAGTATGATCAGCCCCTTAGAATGTCACTTACTAGTTTAATAATGATTTGCTCAGCTGTAGTTACAAATTACGCTGAGTTTTTCTCCTTGAAGGGCTTATTATGCCGTCTCTGTTGCCATCTTGTGGATGGACATCAACCGTCTTTGCTCTTCTCAGTATGACAGGCTGATGGATGCTGACGCGCTGCATCTCAGAAATTATAAATATTTAAAATAGGCACCGTCCTTATTAATAAACTGCACAGATGCAATCTAAACAACTTAACTCTCAACAACTCTCACCGTGAAAAAAAAATCAAAAGTATATTATGTTGTCCAACAGCTGAAATATTTGTCAAACTTTAGTGAGTTAAATAATCTGCTGTTACTCTATTTGGGCAGAGTAATACACAAGGGTGAGGAGGCTGTACGAGTGCTGTTATTGCAGAATATTGCACGGCTATAAGCCAATCAGATTCAAGAACCAGACAGAACTGTTGTATAAAGTGAATCAAACAGTGCTAACGTTGTTTTGAAGTCATTCTTACATGCAAATTTAGATTGAATATTCAAAGTAGAATGGCAAACAATATAGGCACAATGACACAAGTTGTCACTGAACAAATGTGCGAATATAAAACTAACTTTAACTCAACTGTGAAAAGCTATGCTTTAGTAATTCATTCTGTTATATTAAAATTGTGGCCAAGAATTAAGGATTTGTGCCTACAGGTTTATCATTTGATCCTACGTTGTAGTAAATTGTGGCCTCCTTGAGGTAATTTGTTCATTCATTTTGATACTTAAATTTAAAAAGTAACAAATTACTTCAACGCAGTCACAATTTGGCAAAAAGAAAAAATCATTGGAAATACAAAAACATTTTAAGTAATCAAAATAAAATAAAGTGAAAAATTATTACAATTGAAAACAACTGCTTTCTGTTTCAGTAAAAATGGTAATTATATCGTAGTAATGACGAATTTTCACAGATTTTTTTCATTATAACAGTATTTTCAGTGTCCCTTGATCCTTTAGAAATCTATAAAACATGTCAATTTGATGCTCAGGCCATGATTTAAGGATTTGTTTCTAAAGATTGATCATTTGATCCTGTGTTTTAGTAAATTTTGGCCACCTTGAGGTAATGAGGTAATCCACGTTAAGGTAAATCCATTTTGAGGTAATGAAATCCATTTTGATTTCAAAAACACCAACTTACTACAACGCAGTCACAATTTGGCAAAAAGAGAAAATAATTTGAAATACAAAAACATTTTATTAACAAATTAAAATAATTGTGAAATATTATTACAATTGAAAAACTGCTTCCTATGCTCTATTAAAAATGTTTAGTATGTTTAAATAGAAGATGATTTTTCAGCAGACATTACTCTAGAAATCGATTAAATGTGCTGATTTGAAGCTCAGTTGTTAATACTGAAGTTAGACATTGCTGCTTTTTTATGTGGTAAACTGATTTTTTATTTTGCTTCAGATTCTTTAAAACATTTCTATTCAAAGATTTCATTAAAATCAAAATCATTTTAACAATTATCAATGTTTTTACTGCCAATTTTTACTTTAAAAAAACTTTAATATATATATATATATATAAAATTTCAGAAAAGTATTATTTACAGGAAATCATATTGGCAGCCAACGACTATCTAAGCACAACATTGTTTACAGTCAATTAAATAGTGCTAATGTTGTTCTGAAGTCGTATTTGTGATTTCAGACTGAATGTTCAAAGCACCATGGTAAACAATACAGGGATCGTGTCACAAGTTGACACTGGACGAATGTGCAAATATAAAACCAACTTTACCTCAATACATTTTCCGCAGGTTTTTTTTTTTTGCTTGACATCTTTCCAGGCTCAACTTGAGGTTAATTATCTTAAAAGGATGACAGAACAGATGCCTACTGCAGCAGTCCAGTTCAACAACTCCACAGTAAGAGCACGCAATTAAGGGAAGTACATGCAGACAGTGTGTTTTGAGTGTGAAATAGCACAAAACCGATGGGTGATAAATAATACTTGCCTGTTGTTATAACCCTTTGGGGCTATTGAGGTAAAGTTTTGTTTTATATTCACACATTCTGACTTTCACCTTAATATTATAATTTCAGAAAAGTATTATTTACAAATTCTAAATAGAGAAATCATATTAGTAGCCAACGACTATCAAAGTACATTGTTCACAGTCAATTAAATAGTGCTAATGTTGTTTTGAAGTCGTACTTGTGATTTCAGACCTAATATTCAAAGCACCATGGTAAACAATACAGGGATCGTGTCACAAGTTGTCACTGAACGAATGTGCGAATATAAAACCAACTTTACCTCAATACATTTTCCACAGGTACTTTTTTTTGCTTGACATTCTTCCAGGCTCAACTTGAGGTTAATTATCTTAAAAGGATGACAGAACAGATGCCTACTGCAGCAGTCCAGTTCAACAACTCTACAGTAAGAGCACGCAATTAAGGGAAGTACATGCAGACAGTGTTTTGAGTGTGAAATAGCACAAAACCTATGGGTGATAAATAATACTTGAGTGTTGTTATAACCCCTCGGCAGCTGCTAAAAGGTCTAGTTACCATACATATGTGTCGCTTTAAAAGTAGTCAGTGCACATATGCATTTAACCAAAACAAACAAAACATTTTCTGCTAAGGTTAATGTGTAAAGTGCATGTGAAATAAATCGCAGGACTAGTTTAAACGTTGGCTATCTTCTTGCAGGCTCGCGTTACTGTACACAAGCAAAAAGCTCAGCTAGCCTGACAGCTACTTGCAGTGCCCTGTCAAAACATGGGATGAACTCGGACTACAGAAAAGCTATTTTCCAAAAGACAACATCACAACACCTACCTAGTGAACACGGGGACTTCGACAGCATGTATTTATCGACTTAACCAGCTCCTCTAGCTGTGCTCTCAGTTGCCCACGGAAACGAGTTCACGTAAGCGAGGAAACGAACTCACTTGTTTCCTGATTACTGTTGCTACGGCTTCATGAACGACTGCTCGACTGACCAATCGCAGAGGCAGTGGAAGTCAGTCCTGCTGCATGGATTGGGTAGCGAAAGAGTAAGAGGGCGGTACTTTATGGAATAAAAATGACCCAAAAATTGCCTAACATTAGTGGGACAACCCATAACGATATTGTAAGATGAAAGAACACATATTATATTATATTATATTATATTATATTATATTATATTATATTATATTATATTATGAACTTAAACGTCCTTCACCATTTAGCAAATTTGTTTGTGAATCTTGCTGTTTCAAACACTTCAAATACATATATTACTATAAATAGTACTATATATATATATATATAACTAAAACATTACTATAATACTGTATACTATAAAATAACTATACTACAATATATTACAGTTAAACAGACACATATATACATTCTAAATACACTCATTGGCCACTTTATTAGGTACACCTGTCCAGCTCATTAACGCAAATTTCTAAATCAGCCAATCACATGGCAGCAACTCAATGCATTTAGGCATGTAGACATGGTCAAGACGACCTGCTGCAGTTCAGACCGAGCATCAGAATAGGGAAGAAAGATGATTTAAGTGACTTTGATCATGGCATGGTTGTTGGCGCTAGACGGGCTGGAGAATTTCAGAAATTGCTGTTCTACTGGGATTTTCACGCACAACCATCTCTAGGGTTTACAGAGAATGGTCTGAAAAAAAGAGAAAAATCTTGTTTTCTGCTGCGAAATTCGGATGGTAGGGTCAGAATTTGACATCAACAACATGAAAGCATGGCTCCATCCTGCTTCGTATCAACGGTTCAGGCTGCTGCTGGTGGTGGTGTAATGGTGAGGGGAATATTTTCTTGGCCCACTTTGGGCCCATTAGTACCAATTGAGCATCGTGTCAACGCCACAGCCGACCTGAGTATTATTGTTGACCATGTCCATCCCTTTATGACCACAGTGTACCCATCTTCTGATGGCTATTTCCAGCAGAATAACGCGCCATGTCATAAAGCACAAACCATCTCAGACTGGATTATTGAACATGACAATGAGTTCACTGTACTCAAATGGCTTCCCCAGTCACCAGTGCTCAATCCAATAAAGCACCTTTGGTTTGTGGTGGAACGGAAGATTCACATCATGGATGTGCAGTCAACAAATCTGCAGCAACTGCGTGATGCTATTATGTCGATATGGGCCAAAATATCTGAGAAATATTTCCAGCACAAAGTAAGGCAGTTCTGAAGGCAAAAGTGGGTCCAAACCGGTACTAGCAAGGTGTACCTACTAAAGTGACCAGTGAGTGTATATTCTAAATACACAGCCTATATTTTGAACACAGACACACACAGTTATGATGAGGCCAAAAACGGGGCAATGTACTAATACAGATACATTGTAAGATAGGATACTATTAATTATTTTTGGTATCTAAAGGAGTTGACAAAATGTAAATCTTTTTTTCATTTGTACATGTTTTTTACATTTCAAACAACCATCACATTTTCATTCATTCATTTTCCTTCGGCTTAGGCCCTTTATTAATCTGGTGTCGCCACAGCGAAATGAACCGCCAATTTATCCAGCATATGCTTTACGCAGCGGATGCCCTTAAAGCTGCAACCCATCACTGGGAAATATCCATACACACTCATTCACACACATACACTACGGACAATTTAGCTTACCAAATTCACGGGGAGAACATGCAAACTCGACACTGAAACGCCAACTGACTCAGTCGAAGCTCGAACTAGCGACCTGCGAGGCGCCACCGTGCAGTCCCTTTACATTTTCAAATAATAAAATTATTAATTTAATATATAACTGATATATTGTGCACCATGGTAACAGCAAAATAAACAACCCACCCCACCCTCCCACTTTTCGGTTTTCTCGCGACCGTCAACCCCCGGGCCATCACCTTTCGTATCGCTTATGATAGCCTACAGATGACTAGGCGGTTGTTTTTGCATTTCGGCGGGTTTTGGATAGTTTTTGGGCTGGAATCAGTCAGCTACATCTGCCAACACTGCTGTCAACAGACATTCGCACGCACGCACACACACGCGCACACACACACATTCACGTTTTATCTCCGGGATCATGTTGTTGGCACAAAAAGTTGACAAACCTGTACAAAAATGCGGACCTGCTCGTCCGTCTGTATCACAAGGGCAGTCCTGACTACTTTAGTCACACACAGCCATTCACAACATCGTATCGCTTCTCCTTTTTCACAGGATTTCCTTCAAAAACAGAAGCTGAAGACTCCGATGCTCTGCAGAGAAATCAATCGTCCATAAGTTCATCCGGAATCCAAAATGGGTGCCATCAAGTCCAAACGGTTTAAAAGGCCTCCTCAGGTGCTCATCATGGGCTTGGATTCAGCAGGAAAATCCACTTTGTTGTACAGGCAGCTGCACGGGGTCATCATGCAGACCTCGCCCACCGTGGGCTTCAATGTGGCGACCCTCCAGCTGACCAAAAAGACCTCCCTGACCGTGTGGGACATTGGAGGGCAGGACACCATGAGGCCCAACTGGAAGTACTACCTGGAGGGATGCAAAGTGCTGGTGTTCGTGGTGGACAGCAGTGATTACGCCAGGATCGGAGAAGCTCAGAAAGCCCTCAAGAAGATCCTGCACGATGAGCATCTAAAAGGGGTTCCCCTGATGGTGCTAGCCAACAAAAAGGACCTGCCGAACACCATGACTATCAGAGAGGTGTCCACCAAGCTGGATTTGGACAATTACATCGATCGCCAATGGGAGATTCAAGCCTGCAGCGCCGTGAAGGGTCTGGGTCTCCAACAAGCCTTTCTGTCTATAGCTAAACTACTGCACAAAGCATGAGGACTCGGAGATGCGACGCGGTTTTAACTTATTATAGTATATGTTAATGACACTTTATTATTGTTATTATACAGGTAATACTTTACAATAAGACTGTATTAGTTAATGTTAGTTAGCAAACAATGAACAATACATTACAGTATTTGTTAAAGAATATAAAGACATTTATTGTTAGTTCATGTTAACTCACAGTGCATTAACTAATGTTAACAAGCATGAATTCGGCCTTTAATAATGCAGTAGTACATTACTATACTATAACTAAATAATAAATGCTGTACAAGTATTGTTCATTATTATTAAATTAACTCACATTTGCTAATGAAATCTTATTGTAAAGTGTGACCATTATACATGAAGAGTTTTGACTACAGTACTGTTTAGCGAAGGTGACTGTTCACTAATATGATCTATATTTACTTCTTCATGTTTTGCATCTCAGGGTGTTCATACTGTAATCATGATGTATTGTAGATGCAATCGGGGTAGTTCAATTACGTTATCATTTGCACATCCTCCAAACATGTCTGAGTTTTTTTTTTCTTCCGTTGAACTCAAAGGGAGATATTTAGAAAAATGTAGAAAAGCAGCAGCCATTGACTTCCATGGTAAATCTGTTCCTACTATGGATGTCAATGGTTTTCTCCCAGCATTCTTCAGAACATCTTGTTTTTTTGTTCAACATAAGAAGATCCTAAAAAATTTAACAACTTGAGCGAGTAAACGAGGAGAAAATTTTCATTTTTGGTCGAAGTTAAGATGAACTAACAATAATAAACAATCCTAAAGTAATTATATTTATAAGTCAGTGTATGTTAATTTTCTAAATATTCTTTATTTTATTAAATAAAAAGTTGTTAGTAAATAATGGATGTGAGTTGTATTTTAATAACACTAAAAAGTGAATAAATACTGTAACAAATCGTCACCTTAGAATTATAAGGTTCTATCTGACATTTTTGTCGAAACTGAGTTATTCATATTCTTATTAAATGACAACTTATTTACATTATGGGATGTTTTTTTATAAGTTTACATTAAGACTTTTTATTTAAAAAACAATGTTACGCACATACTGTTTGCTATATGCAAAGCAAAACTTTGAAGCTCAAGATCTCAAAATCATTCAGAATGCAGATAGAACCTTATAATTCAGACGTGACGAAATGTTCTGTGCATTGCTAATTAATGCATTAAGTAATGCCAAATAATGTGCCATTATTGTAAAACATAACACTTTTATATAATCATCATCCTCATCATCGTGTTTTTTTATTTATTTTAGTCCTAGTGCATAATTTTATAAGTATGCATAATTATAGCTAATCGAGATGTTTACTAATTTTAACTACTCTGTTTTTTTATCATAAGCACCATAACTATTAGATTTAATATTTCCAAATAAAGCTGCTGTACTGAAGATACAAAGCAGTAAGTTGTGCAATAAATTAATTAGGATGATTAAGCAATACCTGACTTCTTGATCAGACCTGCATGTATGAGTGACTATTATGATCGAAGTACAGCAGCACAACCTGTCATGCTTTCATAAAGGAAAATACACATAAGCATGAGTCATCTGTGTATTAAGAAGCGAAAGGGTGTGAGAAAACATGATCTGTCATAACTATTTACTTGGAACAAATGATAGTCTCTACCAAACTGGATAAAGTAGTGAGTTTTTGTGGGGAAAAAGAGGTCCTTTTTAAATAACTGAAATTTGCATTGTAAACATTGAATAAAAGGTTAAAATGTTTAATTTTTTTTATTTCATATATTATGTTTTTAGTTATGAAACTCCCAAAATCATTCCGCATAGATCCACTGATTTTTTTTTTACAAAATTCTTAGCAGAAAAATCAAAAAATGTCCGCAGATTCTGTCTGGCCCTACCAATACGTAACAATTATATTAATAGACCTCCTCTTATTCATCTGTTCTTTTTCTTGGGAGTCTGATGCATTCTTCTTAGATCCGTCCATGACTGCCAGAGCAGGAGTGCAGGCACCAGCACCCAGATGCCATTGAAGAACACCAGGTAAATCCACAGGTACAGCCAGTTGCTGGTGTTCAGGTTTGGGCTTCCTATCAGCCAGTCTGGACAGAAGGTCATCCAGCCTCCGTACAGCTCACAAACACAGAGTGTGATCTGAACAAAGTGCCTGATTCAGAAAAAAAATTTAAAAAAAAAATAAAAAAAATATATATATATATATACAGATGCTTAATGCTTAGACTAATGTTTTTGATACAGGCCACAATATCACTTCAGCAATGTCATATTAATATTTACACTCAATGGCCACTTTTTTAGGTACACCCTGCTAGTACAAGGTTGGACACACTTTTGCCTTCAGAACTACCTTAAGCCTTTGTGGCATAGATTCAACAAGGTACTGAAAATATTCCTCAGAGATTTTGGTCCATATTGACATGATAGCATCATGCAGTTACTGCAGATGTCAGCTGCACATACATGATGCGAATCTCCTGTTCCACCACATCCCAAAGGTGCTCTATTGGATTGAGCACTGGTGACTGTGGAGGCCATTTAAGTACAATGAACTCATTGTCATGTTCAAGAAACCAGTCAGATGATTTGCACTTTATGACAAGGGCTGCTGGAAGTAGCCATCAGAAGATGGGTACACTCTGGTCATAAAGGGATAGACATGGTCAGCAACAATACTCAGGTAGGTTGTGGCGTTGACACGATGCTCAATTGGTACTAATGGGCCCATAGTGTGCCAAGAAAAAAATCCCCCATATCATAACATCATAACACCACCACCACCAGCCTGAAACATTGATATAAGGCAGGATGGATCAATGCTTTCATGTTGTTTATGCCAAATTGTAACCCTACCATCTGAATGTCGCAGCAGAAATCGAGACTCATCAGATCAGGCAACGTTTTTCCAATCTTCTATTGTCTAATTTTTGTGAGCCTGTGCGAATTGTAGCCTCAATTTCCTGTTTTTAGCTGACAGGAGTGGCACCCGGTGTGGTCTTCTGCTGCTGTAGCCCATCCACCACAAGGTTGGACGTGTTGTGTGTTCAGAGATGTCCTTCTGCATACCTCGGTTGTAACGAGTGGTTATTTGAGTTACTGCCTTTCTATCAGCTGGAACCAGTCTGGCTATTCTCCTCTGACCTCTGGCATCAACAAGGCATTTGTGCCCACAGAACTGCCGCTCACTAGATATTTCCTCTTTTTCGGACCATTCTCTGTAAACCCTAGAGATGGCTGTGCGTGAAAATCCTGGTAGATCAGCAGTTTCTGAAATTCCCCATTCTGATGCTCGGTTTGAACTGCAGCAGATCGTCTTGACCATGTCTACATGCCTAAATGCATTGAGTTGCTGCCATGTGATTAGCTGATTATAAATTTGCATTAACGAGCAGTTGGGCAGGTATACCTAATAAAGTGGCCGGTGAGTGTACATCATGGGTTTTTTAAACTAGGTTATGGGTTTATGATAAAACATGCATTGTTATAAATTCACTTGCTATGAAATGATTTTCAATTTGCACTCAGAAAATGTGACTAAAGTTTATAAATAATGGCAGGTAATATATTGAATCAATGAGAAATATTCGAAATAGAAAGCCTGAAACAACATTTTATTAAATAAAAAACCCTCAAATAATCAGTTTTACTTTAAATGTATTTTTAAGTGAAGTTACTACATAAATAGTTTTTAATTCACCCAAAATTGGTGAATTATGAGTGAATGTGCAAACCCCATTCACTCGTTATTTACTCTCCCTCAAGTGGTTTAATACCTTTGAGGTTTTTCTTCATCCGTTGAACACATAAGAAGATATTTTGGCAAATATTTGAAACACAGGGAAAAAAATACTATGTAAGTCAATGGTTACCGGTTCTCATTTTTCCAAACAACACATGCTGTGTTCAACACAAAAAAGACAAACTAGTTTAAAAAAAGAGAAGGGTGAGTAAATTTATTTATTCATTTTTTAGCTTAGTCCCTTTATTAATCTTGGATTGCCACAGTTGAATGAACCGCCTACTTATCCAGCATATGTTTTATGCTGTGGATGCCCTTCCATCTGCAACCCATCACTGGGAAATATCCATACACACTCATTTACACAGATACACTACGGACAATTTAGCCTACCCAATTCACTTATACCACGTCTTTGGACTATGGTGGAAACCGGAGCACCTGAAAGAAACCCACGCAATCAGGGTGAGTGAATAATGACAGAATTTTCAGGTTTTTTGTGAACAGTATCATTACCGAAACTTACATTCATTGTCTTTGCATTAAAATAACTTTGCAAGTCACAGGTCTTTCTTCAGTAGCACTTCAAAGTTATATGAAATCTGTTATGTTTACCTGTAGTGTTTGTCTTTAATGATGGCGTAGATGAGAAGTAGGGCCAAAGAACCATCTAAAACCACAGTCAGAAGCTCTAGAGAAACGATTGTCGGATCTGAATATAGCCATCGCTCATCTGCCTTGCCATATTCTTTCCCTGTTAAGTATTTACTTTGTGTTACACATACACACGACACCCACGCATTATGTACATTATATACAAACAATACAAAGCAGACATTGATCTCCAAGGTAATTCTCATTCAAGTTGAACATTACTTCTGGAAGTAAAATGTTTTGAAACTGTTTTATGATAATAGATGCAAAATTTGAATGGTGTGCAAATCCCAAATCATTTGATCATTAACTTATTTTTGTCCTTTTTATTAAATTTTTGTGATAATTTTGGCTGTTAATGCAAGCAGCTTAATGTTTGGCATTATTTAATGCAATATTTCACCATTCCAAAAGTTCTACTCAGGAACTTCAGGGCATATAAATTGTCAAATTTAACACTAATCAAGCGAAAAGTCTTACACACAAAAATATCAATGCATCAAAAAAGTTGCAAAAGACTGTTGCAAATGCAAATACATTATTTCATTAAAAATAAAAACTGTAATAAAAACATTATGGCAATAAACTGGAATTTAAAGGGTTAAAATCTTTAAAATGAAAAAATTATTAGTGATTATCACCACCAGGGCTGATGCTGGTATGGTAGTCTGTCAGTAAACTTACACAAACATATTAAATTATGGCGGCTTTTCCTTATTAATTTCACACATCTTTTGTCCTCTACAGACCAATGTGTTACTTGTTTAGTGACACTCAAAGATAAACACTTAACAACGTTACAAAAATCAGCAGTTAGACTTCTTTATTAGATACAACAAACTAGTCAATGGACGGACTTTGAACACTTATAATATCATAACTCATAATACCAACAAACACCTATAGATGTCGCCCTCTACTTATTTCACAGCAAGATCTCATACATGCGCAAAATCACAAATAAAAAAACCCTGTATATTTTATCAATATTTTAGTCTTGTGTTGTAACGGAATACTCACATAACTCTGCCAGCAGATTGTCTGAAGTTGCCACATTTCCAACAAGTGACATGTAGACGAAGGGTCCTTCCTGCAGTCAGGATGAAGCAGGTGAGTGACAGTCAGGTAAACAATGAACATTTCTAGCATGCGCTTTTGTACTTACCAGAGTAAAATGAACTATTGCGTCGTAAAATAACCACACGAGGACCCACCGGTCAACAGTTGAACATTTATTGCCCCATTTTTGAGCGAAAGCAAACCCGACTGCAAACTGAGCCACACAGGCGAGCAGAGAATAAACAGTTACTTTAGTGAAGAGTGCAGGTTCATCATGCTGTCTGTCGAATTCTGCCATTATGTGTAGTGAAAGCACTTTTTAGTAACAGTTCTCGGGCTGAATCTGAAGGGTTGAATTATGACGCCAACAGAGCCCGCCCATGGTGCTGCCATTGGTTCGCGCTGAACTCTCTCCACTTTCATTCCATCCGCGTCAGAGAGCAGAGTGCGTTTTGGCGCCAATAGGCCATGACATATTCCAACAAGTTCTCTTAACTTTTTTCTTTCGATATTTAATCACTAAAAAGCACATGTAGGCATCAAAGTTACCTGTTAAACATAAATACTTAATTTAAAGCCTGTTCCAACCAAAAATCTCATCTCAAATTTTTTACTTTTCCCCTCCTTCACCAGTGGTCTCCAACTCAATTCCAGGAGGGCCGCAGCTCTGCACAGTTTAGCTCCAACCAGTTCCAACTCGCACCTGCTTAATAATCTAGTAGTCTTGAACACCTCGATTAGTTGTATCAGTTGATTCATTAGGAATGAAGCAAAACTGCAGAGCTGTGGTCCTCCAGGAATCCAGTTTGAGACCTATGCCTTTCATGATTCTGATTTCCTACAAAACTGCAAGTACTAATGATTGTGTAATTCGAACTCAAATTTGACACTAAATCAATAAACTGAAATAAATGAGTGGAAGAAAAATTCAAACTCATAATTGTGAATTTTTCTCAGAATTCTTTTTACTTTTTGAAATTTTCAAGTCTTACAAGTCAGAGTTTATAGCAGGGGTACCCAAATCTGTTCCTGTAGAACTACATTCCAGCAGACTTCAGCTGCAACCTTGGTCAAACACACCTGTCTTTAATTAACAAGTGCTCCTTCAGATTCTAATTCAGTGGTCTTAAACTCAAGGTGCGTACCAAATCGCATACTTATGCACTTTTTAATGCCATTTTGTAGTATAAATAGTGCGTTCACACTGAAAACCCCAAAAATATTAAGTGCACTTTAATAACCCTGGTAATGCACTTATTCAAAGTGTGGAAGATTGGACAATTCTTGCACTCAACGGCCGCATGTAGCGGAATGGGCAGAGCTTTCAGGCACAGACGTTGGATTACTTTATTTTGGATTGTGAAAGCAAAATTCTCCTATAAGAGTGAATATAGCACCTCCCGATGGTGAATGCTGTTATACTATTGGCAGGTATTACTTGGTAGTTTGGTCATTTATTTAGCTAATTTGGCAACTGTCAAATAAGACTGTGGCCAAAGCAGTCAAACTGACATCCGAAATGGACCGCCACTCCAAACGCCTGAAGAATATATCTAAAGAATAACAGTAGCTATGTTTCCATCCAAAGATGGAAATTAAATTTATGCACAAAACTGGATTATAGCACAGAAGACCTACGAATAAAAGCAGCGTTTCCATCCAATGAGTCAAAGTGAACAAAATAGTGGCTTCCTGATTAACTGGCGACAAATATCAAAAGTAAAAACGGAATTTACTGCTGTAGGAGAAGCTGCGTGAATCTTTTCTTTATTTAATAAATGACTTCAGAAGACAATCCTGACATGCAGTGAACGCTTGGTGACGTTTGAAGGCGTGAGATGCAGAGCACAGATGCTCTTGATTCTGGAGGTCATTAATAATATAAAAACACCAATACTGAAATGGTTAAGGCATTTTAGAATGACCAAAAACATTTCAGATGTTTTACAATGTGCTCAGCCTGCTGGTTTGTCCAAAATGTGCATAAAAATAGGTGGATGGAAACATAGCTAATGTTGCCTAGCAAAATAAACGTTGTACATCTTACGTTCACACAGACTTTAACTTTAAGCTGGTTGGGAACAAGTAGCTAGATATGAACCATAGATATATACACTAGATATCGCATATGGACCCTGAGCATGCGTCAATAGCGCCGCCACATTTGTACAGGGCTCCCAGGAGTATACGGGTGTACTAACAAGCAAACAAAGAAAACAAAGCACAAAGATATAACATGTCATAGGTAAGATTTCGTTTTTTACGGTTTTGTATGTTACGAACTTTTGTGCTAAACAAGCCACAATATTGATGATAATACAGTCACTTACTGCACTGATCATATGGCAAAGTAGCATTAACTCACACCAAATTCTAGGCTTACGCTAGTTTTGTTGAATAAAATAAGCAAACAATGAAAAAGAAATATGAAAACAAGATGCTGCAGTGCCAGAAACTTAATGGAGATTCATTCACAAACGAATCACTCCCTCCGTTAGAATGAGAAGTGAAAGCAGGAGAGGGGGTGTGTTTCAGGACATGGATTAGATCAAATTTAACAGGGAGGGAGAATAATACATTTCCATGCACACAAGCACATGCTATTTGTGTGCAATGCTCGTGCGGTCACTTATCCGTCGATGTAGATAAGTGATGTAAAAATGATCATTTTCGTAATTTACAAAAATATTTGCACACTGACCACCAGAAAAACTGCCGATCGTAGATATATGTATATATCTCAGGCTCTGGATGGCCAGTCCTCCACTGCACCTTAATTTCCCACATTCATTTCAAAGGAGTGCTACCCTGTACTAAAATGGCAGCTCTAGCTCTTGTAGTTAGTAATTTACATTAATCGCACCAGTTCTAAACTAGTTTTCTGCTGTGTTTACATTTCACCGATGTAAACACTGATGCCCATGACAGACAAATAAGCGTGGTTTTCATTTAACACCAACCTCTCCTTAAGCTCACATAACACCGAGCTATTGCACATATTAGAAAGAGACAGAAAGGGACTTCTGAAGTCAAATTAAAGCACGGACCAGGGGACAAGAAGGAAAGGCAACAGATAGAAGAGAAACGACACAAAAAAGCATCAGAAAGTCAATCATAAAAGAGCAATAAAAGGATGGCTAACAGCAAGTTTATTTTGGTTAGGTTCATTGATACATAAAGCACGTCCTGAGGGAGTGATGAGTGAAAGATGTGTTGCCATAGAAAGGTGGATGGGAAGAGGGGGAGGCGGGACAGGGACAGGCTGAGAATTGTGAACAAGAATGAGAAGGGAGCAGAATGAAAGTTAGGGGATCAATTACAAATCAGCCAGCAGACTAGAGGAGAAGTGAATTAGAATTATAACTCTACTCCAGAGAACGTCTCATTGTAAAGTCCAGATATGACACCCAGAAGACCTCTTATTATAAGCAGCTCCAATGCAACGTGGCAGGCATTATGAACCTCTTTTTTTTTTTAGTTGCTTCGAAATGAAAAACAAAGGCACAATGAATTTCAACTCATTCTTTATCTTTAATATGCACAAGAGTTGAAAAAAATACTGATGAGCCACCTTAAAGAGAAATTCAGTTCTAAAATTTATAAAAACATACAAACAATCAGAGGCCAAAATGCGATCTGTCGCCGTTTTTAGATAATTTTTTTTTCTTCAGCAAGTAAAAATCTTGCAACAAGCAATTAGCTTGTATCCATTTCCGATACAAGACGAAACTTCTTTAAAGTGGCTCGTTTTCTAGATGTCTAGATAAGTTCATGAATTTCAAACCTGCTTTATTTTGTTCAACAATAAATGGCTAATTCAAAAAAACAAAAAATCATCAGGGCTGCCTTTAGCTTCCTTACTGTGTTTGCCGCCCAAATACAATTACCTCAGTCCAAATGTAAATTTCTTTTTCCCATACATCCCTTTACAAGTTAATGCACAGGGGAAAAAAGGAACAACAAATAAAACGTCCAGTCACAACAGTAAGAAAGCCCATTTTCCAAATAATGGCAATTACTTGCCATTACAAACGAAAGAAAATAATAATTACCCCTATTGGCTGTAAATCGATAATCATAACATTGTTATTGTTTTGTAGCATCCCGACTTCTAGTGGACCTAAGCGTGGTAGCTTCTCATTATATACCTAAACAAGAAATATACTTTTATTTTAGTTGGTACGATTAGGTATTGCAGCAAGTGAAATAGGATTTAAAAACCAACTAATCAAAAAAAATAATTAAAAAATGTCATGGATTACCTTTTCCCATTGCTTGTATAGTCAAAATTAAGCGAACATCGCTCTCCACTTACATTAAGCAATAAAATGGGAAAAAAACTAAAAAAAAGTGTGCGCGTAAGACTGGAAAAACTGCAAAAGCGGAAGCTCCACTGATCAAAACAAAAAAAGAATTCACAATTCAATCACTGTTGCAGAGTTTCTTGACTATCGAGTGCTGAAATGTACTGATTTAGTGAAAACATCCTCCAACCGGTAACGATTGGGGTTATCCCGATGAACTTATTACTATGATTACAGACAGGAAGAAGAGAAGATGAATCCAGAAAACAAAGAGCGCTGCCAGAGCACCCATGTTAAGCAGAAAGACCTCTTGAGGTTATCTTGAAGAACTTCCAAAGGTTGGGGCGGCCTTTTAAAAGTCCTGGCCAAATTGATCGCATCCTCCTATGACATTGCAAACCAAAAAAGATCGGCACAATGAATGTCCACGACACTATTGCTGCAGAACTTTAAAAACAAGGGTGCTTGACTGATGAGATTTTCTCCATTCAAGTTTCTGTATCTTCAGTGTTTTGTAAATGTCCATAATTTCAAGATGAAGAAAAGAAAGCGAGAACTGGTGGCGATAATTAAAGTGTTTCTGTTTGCACACCACATATTTTAGAGACGCTCCCTTCCCCCATTTGAATAATATTCCTTTGAATAAGCCATCGTAGGCTAGTTCACAGATGAACGAGGGAGAAGGTCCAAATGGCTTAACACAGTAGAGGCTGGACGTATCGAGTTGGGTGTCTGTCTGAGACTCGAAAATCACCACCATTCCAGAGAAGGGCTTTTTTGGAAACCAAAAGCCTTCCTTTTTTATTTCAGGAATTTATCTTTCTTCATCTTCCTTGGCTGATATGATGGCTGGTACAACAACAGAAGTTCCTATCATTGTTCATGCTCACCTATGTGTGTGTGTGTGTGTGTGTGTGTGTGTGTGTGTGTGTGTGTGTGTGTGTGTGTGTGTGAGTGAAAGAAAGAGCAAAATATATATCTTTTTTTGTTAGTTTTTTCTTTAGTTTTTTTGGCAACTGCAGTGTAATGAGTCTTGTTCTTTTTGAGTTTTATTTTTTAGATCCATCCGTGTTTTGAGTGGCGTCGAGGCGGGTACTCGGATCCTTCAGTGCGTTTTCTTTTCTGTGCGAGTGAGTGAGAGAGAGTATTGTTTCTGAGCATGGTGATTGGTTGGTTTTGTCTGATTAGTGAGTGGTTGGCAGGTGATGGGTCAGTAGGTGGCAGGGTGTTGAGGAGCAGCTGGGAAAACCCACCAATCCTAAATTCGAAGCTCCAGATCTTGTCTAGAACTTAAACTCCTTGGCTTGTAGGTTGGAGGAATCGAAGTTAAATGTGCCTCCTTGGGTGGCCTCAGGAATCAGGCTGGGGTCTTCATCAATCTACAAGCAGAGCCAGACAGAATTAGGTGGACATTCACTTATAATTCATATCAGGAACAAAACCCCAAACAACTCACAAATACAATAAAACACTACTTTGAGACTCACATCATCTCCTGAAAAGTACTGATCAATGATTTCAAATGCAAGTTTATAGATGTCCTCGTTTTCATGCTGCTGTAGGTTCTCGATTTTTTCCAATCCTGTAAAACAGAAGCAAATCTTTAACCTTATTTGGTCACACTTTGTTTTAATGTGCAATTCACGTCATTAACAAAACATTAACTAAGACTATTAGCTTAATAAACTTCCAATTAGCTGCTTGTTAATAGTTGGGTTTGTATTTTGAGTAGGATTAGGGATATAGAATAAGATCATACTTTATAAACACTAATAAATTGTAGTGTAGTTACACTACCTGAAAAAAATCTTGTTGCCTATTAAAGTTTTAGGAACAACAAATAATAACTTGACATCTAGTTGATCCTTTGGTATCAGAAGTGGCTTTTATAAAAGGCAAAGGCCTCTAGATTACACTTATTTTTAGGTCCAACTTTGCTGAGACAAAAGTCTCGTCACTGAACAGAAATAATGTACAGTATAGAATATAAAGTCATGGTGCAGAAGAGGACTGCATCCATACATCTCTGCAATGACTCAAATAACTCATTAATAAAGTGATCTGGAATGGCAAAGAAAGCGTTCTCATAGGACTCCAAAAGTTCATCAAGGTTCTTTGGATTCATCTTCAATGCTTCCTCCATATTACCCCAGACATGCTCAACAATGTTCATGTCTGGTGAGTGGACTGGCCAATCCTGGAGCACCTTGACATTCTTTGCTTTCAGGAACTTTGATGTGGAGGCTGAAGTATGAGACGGAGCGCTATCCTGCTGAAGAATTTGCCCTCTCCTGTGGTTTGTAATGTAATGGGCAGCACAAATGTCTTGATACCTTAGGCTGTTGATGCTTCCATCCACTGCAGATCTCTTGCATGCCCCTATACTGAATGTAACCCCAAACTATGATTTTTCCTTTACAAAACTTGACTGATTTCTGTGAAAATGTTGGGTTCATGCTGGTTCCAGTAGGTCTTCTGCAGTATTTGTGAAGATTGGGATGCAGTTCAACAGATGATTTATCGGAAAAAGTCTACCCTCTGCCACTTTTCCAAATGATTAGAAGTCAAGTTATTATGTGTCGCTCTTACAACTGAGCTCGACAAGACAATGTTTTTGCCAGGTAGTGTATAGTGTAAATTAAATTAAAGTGTTAACCTTTTTTATTCATTTTTGACTATCAGACCAGTCCAAATATGAAGGATGACCTTGCTATACTGTGTCCATTACCTCCACACTCTTCAATGATCTCAGCAATTGTGCTGGCTTCCTCCCCGGCCATGATGAGGATGTTTTTCAGTCCGTCGAGGACCACCTGGACCACCTGAGAATCTTTTACCGACAGCAGGTTGCAGAAGGGTGGGATCACATTTTGTTGCACCAAGTACTCCACCTGCCAATCAAACACGCAATGAAGCAAGGAAAAGTGCCTTAAAATCAGAGATTTGTTGTAAACGGTTCATACCTGATCCTTTCTTCCACTTATTGTCAAGTTGCTGATGGCCCATGCAGCCTCCTTCTGTGTCCCAAAATCACCCTGTTTGGGAAAAACCAAAAAATGAGAGATTAAAGACTTTGGATAGCTATCGTTTAAACTAGAAATTAAGCCTGCCACTGTATTATATTAAAAGTCACAAAAATGGAGAAAAACTAATAACATTAGTACGTTTTATGTTTTTATGTTCATGCCAAACATTTAGGGTGTTTACTAGATATTAAGGCTGATTTATACTTGTGCGTCAAGCATACGCATATGGTCCGGTGCAGGCTTCACGCAGTTGCATAGCCTTTGCCCTGGCTGACGCCGACCTTGACATCCACCTCTCAAAAAATTAACTACTCCAGGCAACAACGTGTAGCCCAAGCTCTGTGATTGGTTGGTTAGTAGCACTGACAAGCGTGGGCGGTGCTGAGAGCCACGAGCCCAATGGAGTGTTTACAACTGTCAAGTCCTGTGAAAGAGCTCCAGATGGGAACTTTTGTTTTGTGTTTACTTTATGATTAAAGTTGTTGCACGTCCACCTGTTCCCGCCTCAGAATGAGTGAGTTTTAGCTACATGTACATTAAATTAGCATTTAGAAATTAACAAAACACCAGTGAAGAAACTGGACACAGAGGAACATAAAAACCTGCTGCCAGCTAGCGTTTTGTAAGTGTTATTGCCGAGCAACACCAACAGCATGCAGAAGTATAAATGCACGACTACGCGCAAGGCAGGCGATGTGGGTCATGCCCATCACTCAACGCAGAAATATAAACCAGCCTTTACTCTGCAACTGCTAAAATTTGTGGTGAAAAGTGTTTGCATTGACCATTAGATAAGTCTTGGGCTGATGATTAAAGCAAATGTTATGACAATATATACAGTATATACTCTGCAGAGTTTCTAATGAAAAAAAGCTGAGCAATTAAAAACTAACTATTTTCACTAGCTGTCTCAGGCTGTGACGTAAAATAAAACTAAGCAGTGATTCAAATTAAAATTGCGGCCCACAAACAAAATTCAGGATGAACTTGGCTAAACACCGAATTTCTGACTAACTAAGGAGAGTCACAACATCCTGCCCAGGGACTACAGATGTAAGCTAGCTTTATAGCCAAGTCATGTCATGTTGTACATTGTTCCTGTATGCATGTATGTATAAAGAAAGAAAGAAAGAAATAAAGAAAGAGAGAGAGAGAGAGAGAGAGAAAGAAAAGTAAGATAGAAAGATAGAAAGAAAGAAAGAAAGAGAGAGAGAAAGAAAGATAGAAAGATAGAAAGAAAGAAAGAAAGAAAGAAAGAAAGAAAGAAAGAAAGAAAAAAAGAAAGAAAGAAAGAAAGAAAAAAAGAAAGAAAGAAAGAAAGAAAGAAAGAAAGAAAAAAAGAGACAATCAATGTCTTAAGTTAAATGTAATATGTTTTTAACAAGCATTTTAGTTCATGATTTTGATACATCCCAGGTAAAATGGTACACACATGCTGTAAAATATGTGACTTGATTGATTTGAACCTGAAAAACAACTAGAATAACAGACATACCCATGTAGGTGGGCATGAAACATCCCTTTCCATTGATGAGTCAACCAAAGATCAATCTGTATTGTCATCAATTCTTCAGTTTCACACAACTAAAAAAATGAGTCAAGCTATGCCTGCACGATTAATCAATTTTAAGCCGAAATCGCAAAAGCTGTGATAATTTCAATTATTACTATGGTGAGGGAGGCGAGCACTAGAAATTAAAACAATCCAACTAACATTACTTAAAAAGCAGACAACTGATACAGCAGAACCCACAAGCACCTGCTACGGAAAAGCTGTAAACTCCATCTCTGCTTCTCTGTGTGTGTGTCTGTAGACCTTTGACCTGCTTGCATGAGGTAACGTAACCTCTTTCTGCTGTTACATCGATTCTAGTGGATCCTCACACACACACACACACACACACACACACACACACACACACACACACGAGCGTATTACTCTGCAGTGTGAGTTTTCTCCACCGTGGATCAGCTGTGATATCCGCGCATTACAGACTGTAACCGCATCCGTTTATCCATATCATCATATCACTCATCAGTGAATAGCACCAGAGCTGTGCTGAGCCAATCGCAGCCCTTTCTGTTGAGTGCGGGAACACAATGACCAATCACAGGTTTTTAAGAACTCGTTCGACAACACTCAAAAAGCAAGTGTGATCATATTTACATTTATTTATTTGCTCTAAATGCTCATGTTGTTCTGTGTCTGTACTCGAGTTTTGTTTGATACCTTCAAAAAGAGCAGGTAAAATTAAAGGTACAGTTTTTATATTTGATTCCTTGTATTAAAGGACAAAACTGTCATACAAAGACAAATGTATTCATGAATTATAGATTTAAATATAATTCTTTTGCTGTGAAGTAAAATCTAAAATTGTGTATGGAAAGCATTGTCAATGCACAGTGAATGTCATGAAATCAATATGAAAAATATAACAATCTAAATGTAAAGGTGTTAAAGGTTTATACATCATTTATTAAATTGAATGTAAAATACTGTAGTTATTTTCTTAATTTGTCATGACAATTTACAACTTTATCAGGAAAAAAATGGTTGTAAATAAACAGTAGCATACATTGTAATTATGCCTGGTCTTTTTTTGGTGCTGTTAAAAACCCCACATCAAACCTGCAGCTCTTTTAAGAAATTATAGTAAATCACATTTTAAATCGCAATTTTTATCAATAAATTGCAATTTGATTTTTTCTCTCCAAATCGTGCAGCCCTAAGTCAAGCAGTCAAGCTTGAATGAGTTGAAAGAATGTATCTGAGATCATATATCCATTTAATTCAGTATTTGTTTAAAAAAACTGACCATCAAAAAAGGTTTCTAAATCTGCTTTCAATATATATATAAACTCAATGTACAGTAGCCTAAGTACACGTCATCTTACCTTGGCAAGCTGGTGAATGATCATGGGTATGAGACCAGCATCTATTACAGCCTGCACCTGCTGCTGGTTTCCTGCTGTTATATTGGACAGGAACCACACCGCCTCCTGTAGACACATCACAGATGTACAATAAACACAAGGCACTGCGTTTACAGTGGGACTGCAGAGATTTCTAGAGTCACTTATGAAATTAGTCTAGTAAAGGTTTGCGTTTCATCATCTTGAGTACACCTCACACAAATAGGCCCAGATGGGATGTGTGTGTGCGCGTGTGTGTGTGTGCCTGTCTGTGTGTCTCACCTTGTTGATCTTCTCTTTGGGGTGTGTGAGCAGGTTGGGAAAGTGAGAAAGGACATCACAGTTGAGCACCACCTGAGTCTGCTCGTCCGTCCCGGTTACAATGTTCCCCACCGCTCTCAGCGCTGCGGTCTGAGCGGACAATACACAAACATCATTAGAAGCTAGCCTTTGGTTTCAGAGAGGATAGAAATGCATAAATGTGCTTAGTTTTTACCTGAACTTTGACCTCTTGGTGGCTGAGCAGTGGGACAAGGTAGGGGACAACACCTGAGTCTATTACCATCTGAATCTGCTCGTTACCTCCGTCTGTCAGATACGACAGAGCCCACACTGTGTCTACCAGGATCTGGAGAGAACAGCAGAATTGAGGACATTAAATGAGAAACGCAGACTGTTTCATTTGCATAAACTTCAAATTAAAATAAGTGATCCGGCTATACATGTCAACAAACTTGCAAGAGATGAGGAAAAGTTTAGCTTAAAGGAAAATATAGTTTACAGAAGTTTAATTTACAACGTTTGTAACACTTAATTAAGTTAATAGATAATTTTTCATAAGTATGACACCTAAAGGTACTCCAATAATGATCCAAAATGACAATTTATTTATTTTATATATATATATATATATAATTTTATTTATTTATCTATTTTTTAAGACAGAAGTTAAGAGAATAAAAAAAATTTGTTGCCAAAACAGACCTAAATGCCATATGATAGTTCAACTATTTAAAAATCATTTTTTTTATTTTTTTTCCAAATAAGAGTTTAAGGCAGGATTTAAAGAGCCCCTATTATGGGTTTTTCAAAATGACCTTCCATGCAGTGTGTAACATAGCACTAAGTGAATGGAAACATCCATTTGAGGGTTAAATCTGAAAGTGCACCTCATGGTTTTCGCTACATTGATTCATTCATGGTGGGGCGCCACACCAAAATGTATCACGCCACGGCTACATTACAGCTTCTCATTCAAAACATTTAGTCTTTTTTTATAGCGGGTTATAAATCGCACCAAAACGCATTAAAAGGTAAGTAAATTATAACAGCGCAAACTTTTCTGTAACTATAGTAGTGCTGTGGGTTATTTGTTTAACCCTTTAAGGTGACATGCTGACTGACTGACAGGTGCGTGAGGCTAGCAAACACAATGTAGCTTTCAGTTATGATGAACACAGTTTCCATAATCATACTTTATAGATAAAGGCCTATGGCTCTGCATACAATGACATTAATGCAATGATATAGATGCCGCTCTCTAGGTCTATTGGAGACATTCATAAATATTCCCAGCAAATCTAATAAATGTTGGAGACATACTCGTTACATAAACGCACTAAATCACACTTCAGCAGCGTTTATTTGAGAGCACACAAGACATTCTGCACTTGAGCAGTATATATTTGAGAGGGCATGCAAAAAGTTTTCTGCATAAACAGAGAAAATCAGCGCACAAGCAAGGAGATTTGCATGCTCGTATTACATAAATGCGACCTTGACTTGTAATACTGCGCTCATGACATTTGTTATTGAAATAACGCCATAGATAGCAGGTAGATCTGTGTAAAAGGCCTGCCACCACAGCTGGAAAAAATCCTAGAGGAAACACTGCACCTTGTTTAAAAATATAGATTTTTTAGTCGTTTAAATGATTCGTAGTTCATCTGGATCTTTCGCCTGTTCTTATCGACGTCGACACAAAACAACACCAAATATGATCTACCGGATCCGGTAAAATGTGAATGCTCCTTTCCCTTCAGACACTAGCGGAGAGCAAGGGATCATGGGATTGATCATGACGCGAAGATTACCATCACTGAGAGATGGCCAGACAAACTACAGAAAATGAGGCAACCTTTTTAAATCACACTTCACGTTGTGTAGGAAGGAGAAACACTTACAGGATCTGGAGGAATAGGAAACTGGTCCATATAAATTGTGTATCAGTTACTGATTATAATGTCCCATGCATTAGTAGTCTTTGCTGATCTTGCCTTCAAAAACAAACGGCCGGGCAATCCCACGCTGCAGGGTAGGTTATTGTATCAATCATCAGAAAAATGACAGGAACAAACACAGCACACAGTTGGCTATACTGTGGTGTTGTTGTGAAAATGAACTTAACCGTTTAAGCCGCATGTCTGGACATCTCTCAGTGATGGTAATTTTCACGTCCCTTTGACCCTAAAACCAAATTATGACCTTTTATGATGCATAATAAGGGCTCTTTAATCCAAAATGAATTTTTTTACACGTGTGGCAAGCAGCCCTTTAATAACTAAGATAATCTAGTCAGTTAATCATTTCAGCAAAATAAAGCCCTTCTAGACCTTCTTTCTGCACAAAGTCAAGCAGCATTCTTCAAAATATCTTCTTTTGTGTTCAACAGAAGACAGAAACTCAAATAGGTTTTGAACAAGTGAAGGGCGAGTAAATGATAACAGAACATTCATTTTTTAATTACCCATCCATTTAAGACAATAAAAACACATTTACTACACTATACAGTTAAAAGCAACACTTCTTTGTTTGGAAAAAGTCATCCGACATGTACTTACATTTATATCTGTATGATATATGAGTACACAGAGGGCAGGAAGAATCTGTGTGAGAAAAACAGACATATTTTAGTTGAAGCTGAATAAGCAGACAGCATGTAAACATGAAATCAGCTGTAGCGCAACAGAATATTCATTAGACCTGTCATGAATGAAGCAGTTGCTATATCACACACACACACACACACACACACACACACACACACACACACA
>CAIGQZ010032813.1:16954661-16993803 GCA_903798205.1 Danio tinwini
AGAGAGAGAGAGAGAGAGAGAGAGAGAGTGAAAACACAGTCTAATGATTTCATAGCAGCAGGAGGTACAATATGTTCTCTTCAGCTCAAAGCGACACCTCCAGATTACACATAGCAGAAAAGAAAAATGAGCACAACATTAAATATTGGCACGCAGAATACACAGCATTATATTCGACTGAATAAATGCTAAAAGAACACACACACACACACACACACATTTTAGATTACAGCGGATGAGACTGAAAGGCAAAAAATCCTTTCATATCATGTTGAAGACTTGAAAACTGTGGCATAACGAATTAATTACCAGTTCATAAAGTCAGATCAATTTAGCCAATCAGATTACAGTATTTTTACTTCAGTATTGCAATTAATTCAATTTGTTTACGAAATCTTCTATTGGATGATTTAAGGATATTTCCCTCAACCAGAATGACTACTAAATGCACATACAGGGTCACAAACGTTGCTCACCTCTTGTACTGTTTCCATGGGTGGTGGAGGGTCTTTGTTTCGGCACAGGTTGACAATGACCCAGGTGACGTTTCTCAAGAAGGTTATAGGGATGGAAGGATTAATAAACGACAAGAGAGGTTTGACCACACCGAGCGAGATGACGTAATCTCTACACTGGGGTCCATCACCTGCACAGAGCACATAAAACACAAACACACGTCCATTAACGTTGGAGAAAACACACCACTGATGAGCATCACAGCTTTTACAACACTCAAAATATGTGGATTTTGTTTGATCCATTTGTTGGGACACAATGCGAGCTTTGAAGTCTTGTAAACAAACATTAATGAATAAATATGTATACTTTTTTAATATTCTGCCACTATATGGAACTGAAAAAGTGTTTTATAAAAAGGTCATGATATCCAAAACCATATTGTGTCTGATTACTAGCTTCTCATTAACCCTTTATCTAGTGAGGAACCATATAATCTTACTTCACTTGACATTGATTACAATATAATGAAAAAATTATAATTATAAAAGTTGAAGTCTTGTAATAACCCTCAGAGTACCTGCAGTAAGTGCCCTAGGTTAATTAGGCCCCGTTTACACTGTCAGGTCTTGATGCCCAATTCCGATTTGTTGCCTTTATCTGAATTTTTTGCCTGTCCGTTTACACATCCTTTTAATTGTGACCCAATTGTGTATGGCATGTGTATCGCATGCATAAAGGCAAGCCATAATGGAAGAAATTGTCTTGCTTTTAGCTCTGCGAAACATACGAAGTTCGCCCAACTTTAAAATGATTTTGACGTGGAGGAGGAGGGAAAGGGCCATCATCGCAGCTTGCACCTATGATTTATATATGCTGTCCTCCATCATTCAGAGGAATTTGTGGGTACGAGATCTCAGGTCTGGTTGGAGCAAATTGTGGCGACTGACCACTTTCCTCCTCCATGTACCCTCTGTTGTTGCTGTTTACTGTGTTGGCGTCTCCACACATGCTGTTCATTCCACGTCATTTAACTGCGGAGAAGTACGTTTATCGCACGTTTAATGACGTACAAAATGGAATGCCTCAATATATCTAATCTGCCTGTTTACATGATTGTCACATATTCAATTTATATCTAATTTATTTCCAGTACATCCAGTAATCCACAACACAAACCTATAATAGAGACCTATATACATATTAAATATACTTACACAATGTATAAATGTTTGAGAACATTACATTTACAAGAAAATTAACTATTACATTAAATTCCTTTGCATTTTATAACTCATGACTGCACAAAAACAGTCACAACTTATCAAACGTACATATATGTTCTGATAAAACAACAAAAAATGTTACTCTGGGTGGAAAAACAATCATTTCACTTGTATGCGTTTCCATGCTAGAATGGTTTATCAACAAGTGTACATACAGTATATACGTTTATCAACAAAATTGGATGAAATAAAAAAAATATACAGTTTAAGTCAAAATGATTATTTCTCTTTTTCAATTATTGTTGAAATTATGTTTAACGGAGCACTCTATTAATAGACTCTATGTAACAGATGTTTTACAGACTCTATACTGCTTAGTGAGCGCCGTCTTTCGGATGAGATGTTAAACCGAGGTCCTGACTCCCTGTGGTCATTAAAAATCCCAGGATGTCCTTCGAAAAAGAGTAGGGGTTTAACCCCAGCATGCTTGTCAAATTTGCTCACTGGCCTCTGTCCATCACGGCCTCCTAACCATCACCATATCATAATTGGCTTCATCACTTTATCTCCTCTTAACCAATCAGCTGGTGTGTGGTCTGGCGCAATATGGCTGCTGTCGCGTCATCCAGGTGAATGCTGCACACTGGTGGTGGATGAGGAGATTCCCCTCAATGTGTAAAGCACTTTGAGTGTCTAGAAAAGCGCTATATAAATGTAAGGAATTATTATTATTAACAGTGGCTAGAGTGATGGCATTTTGTATTTTGCCTTTCGCTTGTACGGTGGCTCTGAACTGTCAAAACACCTCTCTTTGAATGCTAAAAATGGAAAAAAATCTTTCTTTATGACGGATGAATCTTTCAGAGGCAGTGTGTCAACACAATTCACACACTGTGAGGTAAAATTTATTTTTAATGTGCAAAAATTACAGACGAAAATTTCGGATTCAGTCTGCAATAAATTATTTGTTTATTTCGTCTAGAAAGTTTAATTAAACAAAAAAAAACATTTTAAGGTCAATATTATTAGCCCCTTAAGCAATATTTTTTTCGATTGTCTACAGAACAAAACACTTATACAATGACTTGCCTAATTACCCTAGTTAAGCCTACTAATACTAGTATCTTGAAAAATATCTAGTAAAACATTATTTACTGTTATTACTGCAAAGATAAAATAAATCAGTTATTAGAAATTAGTTATTAAAACTATTTTGTTTAGAAATGTGTTGGAAAAAAAAATATCTCTGTTTACCGGAAATTAAGGGGAAAATATACGGGGGCTAATAATTGTGACTTTTAAACACTAATACATTTCTAGATAATTAATTTGGTGTTTAATGTTATTTTAACCAGCAGCGTCCAATATGCATATAGCAGCTGCTATGAACACGACAGCAAAAAGTTTCGATCTTATTGGTCAGTGTTTCTTTAATTGTTGTTGTTGTTGCAATGAAAGCAAACAAACTTTGTCTAGCTTTCTCCTTGTTATCATATAGTGCTCTCTCTGAACATTTGCTTCCTTTTTTATAAATTCAGAGTTCGTAACACCGAGAGGACATTTCACAGTTACTCACCAATGATGTTTCCCAGCGCCCACACGGCCTGCTCACACACATTCTGATGAGGAGAGTGCAGAAGTCTCAAAAACAATGGGACAGCATCTACAGAGAACAACCGGAGACTTTAACCACAGTCAGAGCCGATCAAGTCAAAACAGGCCGATCAAATCTCTGTCTGTAGCACTTACTGGATTTGACCACTGCCTGTGTCTGTGCAGACGTCCCTGATGCAATGTTGGTCAAAGCCCAGGCAGCTTCAAACTGCAATGAAGGACTGATGAAGAAAAAGAGAGAAAGATAAGTTGTTATGCTATTTTAAGGCAACAGTAAACAACATTTCAGCCCTGACCACTCTGAATAAAGAAACACCGTCTGCAATACTCTGAATACAGCAGCTCAGAAGGATGTTCCCACAGGATTGTGTATTTGTAACCGGAATTGACCTTTATAGAAGCATTTCTTGGCTTATTTTGAGTCAGACATCACCGAATGTAATGACTCGAGACAGACTGAATGCTTCAACTGTATTACACACAGCAGTTTCATTAATTCCCCAATAATTTGTGATCAAATAGACGAAAGTCTTTTAAAACTGCTGTTAGGGTGGATTTCCATTGGTGTATGAAGTACAATCATTATCCTAATAACTATGCATTTAAGATGATACCCTTTAAAGGAGTGGTCCACTATGATATCATATTTTAAACTTTAGTTAATGTCTAATGTAAATGTGTGAACAAACAACATTTCTGAATATAAGATGCTCAAAGTTCAATGCAAAGGGAGACATTGGCTTTTACAGAGATAGCTTAGCAAAGCCTACAGCAAATGAAGTTGAGACTACAAAAAATACATCCAGTGAGATCACAAGGGCTAAAGCTAAAATGCCGTCCAAACGCTGCTATTTCCACAGACCTTTCTTGTTTCTGTATTTGGGATTCTAAAGAACACGACACAAAGAGAGCAGAGTTTACAATTTGATTTTAATTATGTTCCAGAGAATTATAAAAATATATGTAGCTAGCATTTGACAGAGGAGAACTTCCAGAATCTCTTTCAGTTCAGTGCTGGATTCGGCTAAAAACTCCTCCAAGCATAATAGCCGAAGCTGTGGATTAAGAGTCACAACCTGTAAGTATTTTTATTTGTAAAAATTAATCTATTACATGAATAGTGTCTAGCGTTAATGATATGTTGTAGCGACGATGTAAACAAGGATGTAAACAATGGGATATGCTGTTTGGCATAGCTAATAATTTAGCTACAAATTCATATTTATCAGTCAAACCCTTGTAAACACTCACAATGATCAGCAACGCTGCAGTATCTCTCTATGTGGCAGCTTTCTCTGCGTTAGGGTTAGGGTCTCAAATAACAAACTCACAAAACATATGTGATAGTTTCATATTGCTAACACATGCTCATATATTTTCCGAATGTATATAAAAGACACTTGTCAGATTTTATTTTAGAGAGCAGGCGTGAGGTTCAGCTAAGTCCTTAGTGTCATTTTCTGTCTTATTCAGGCTCAAACTGATACTGCTAACAGCTACTCCGACTGACACAGCGCAAAAGTGCATGCTAGTAGAGGCGTGATGCTTTTCCTGGTGATATGGAGCCGATCCGCTAATCACAGCACATTATGTTAGCTGACCAATCAGAGTCCCCTTGAGGGCGGGCCTTTCAGAGGAACTAAATATGACAGTGGTTTTTATGTGAGCAGAGTAGCTGTATATAATCAAAGACATATGAAAAAATAATGTGATTTTCTACAAATGAAGCATGAGCACACATTACTTTACATCTTATAATCACAACCAAGCCTTAAAAATACACTGTCAGCCACTCCTTTAACGAGAATACAATGCAATGCAATCCTGAACATGGTAAATGATGCAAATGAAGAGTTTCTCATTTGCAAAAAAAGAAATGTGACACCCATCTATTTAAGCACACACTCATTTCTGTTCTGCACCGCTTGATAAAAACATAAAAACAAACACTGTCTCTGAATAAAGTCTGTATAAAACAACAAGGCTTTAGACTGTAATCTGAGCAAGTTGTGTCTGACTAAGCATAAAGTATTTATGAATAGCGCTTGAACAAACCTATAAGATTGCCACTAAATCACACCTAAGATCATTGAAGAAAAAATATATAAATAGTTGTGCTGCTAACATTATATTGAAAACATTTTCTCAATTCTTTGAATGCAGAATGTTTTAAAAGAACCATCAATTTGATGCTTTACTGCTGAATTGAACACGTTAATAAAAAAAACAAATAAAAAAAGCTATAATTTACGATTTACCAAATTTCAACTTTGACACTGAAAAAATTAATTAATTAACTGACGATCTGTCAGTATGTTTGCACACAGTTAAAAATGATTATAATTATTTCACTTAATGCAACATATTGACTCACTTGTCATCCCTCTCCAGGCATTTGACTAGGATTGGAAGAATTCCACATTTTATCAAGTCGTCTATAGGGGGATTTCTGTCACTTGAGAGCAATTTTCTGCAAACAAAAAGTCAAGAAGTCCATCAGTTGTCTTCCTGTGCTCCAAATACATGCCAGCAGTGCAAAGGCAATTCATTTCAAAATAAAAAAAAGCATAATTCACAGAGCATGCTATTGTTCTGTTGTCACTTTTGTTAAACGTTCATTTGGGTCTAGATTAACTTACAGACTAACATGCACTGACGATGATGTACATCAAGACCAAATAAGAATAGTAAAGAAATGAAAATAAAAGTGGTGTGAACACATATTTAGGATTGTTTGCAGAGTCAATGTATTAAAAGAAATTATATTAAAAACAGTTTCTTACACAGATTGACCATTTCACTTCATAAGCCATGGCTACTAATTTTGTTATGCCTGTATGTGTTTTAATGACTCAAAGTGCTAGTAGCTGTTCACTTGCACTTTATGAATCACCAAGCAACCTCTGTTTCAGCTAAAAATATTTATCTACATGTAAGGCTGCTTTCACGTCTGTAGATCGATTGTTTTGTTCCGAAACAGGGATTAAAATTGTTACAATGTTGCTTTTTGTTCTTGGTGCGATTTGCTTTCACACTGCAAAGTTTCTAAACGGAGCAAAATAGCTAAAACAAGTCACGTGCGAGTAAACTCTCCTCACATTGGTCAGAGTTTCACGTTTTTATGTATTTTTTATTTTTTGCAGAGTCCAATTTTTTGCTCAGCTGTCATGCGTACTTATTTTAATTTATGATGATGAGCAAAAAGACATTAAGCAAAAAGCTGCGCTTTCATTTGGTCACCAAATATAAATCAGAGGTCAGACTTTCTCATACATAGCCATTGGCTATAATTATGCATTACAGGCTTTACATTATAGAGAGAAATAACAGATAAACCAAGACTGCAGTTCAGTCAATTTTCCTAACAAATAAACAGCTCTCGTTAATAGTTCAGCATGCTTTCACTTTCGTATTTAACCTGAAATGGACATTTACAGGTATATATAAATGATGATGACATCCAGCCCAACTCATTCTCTTTTCATATAGCCATAAATGCTATTACATATCCATAATACACTGTGATAAAACCTGAATCATTAGTTATTGGATCATATTGCTTTCTCACTACAATTGATCCGCTCCAGAGTTCGTTTCAATCAAGCCGAGACCACCTCATTCGAACCGAATGTTTTGGCATGGATCTGAACGAGATTGCTGGATTCACACATGCCAAAGGAACCATGCCAACGGGGGAAACACGCCAGATTCCAAAACAAAAGTCTAGGTGTGAAAGCAACCTAACATGAACTAATAGAAAGTAAATTTAACTGGGACATTTAATTTTGCGTGAACTACACCTTTAAGAAAGCAAAGAGCGTCTATTTTGAAGGTATGTTGACCTGAGGCTAAGTGAGATATTTTTAGAAGGCATTCATGTGTAAAAAATGCAAATCTTACATATCCATATCACAAAACTGTACCTGGCTGCTTGCACTGCACTGAGCTGCACCACTGCATTGTCACTGGTGGCGTTCTGTAGAGAGAAAACAAAACTTGGAGAATGAGAGGAAGAAGAAAAGTGAACCCTCGGTTATTGCCTCTCTCACCAACACTAACATCAACACATGCTAGAATCTTACCTGTAAAATGGCATCTAGCGTTACATTTTGCTGAAAATAAAGAGCAAAGAAGTTCAAAGAAACTATATTAATTAAATGAAATGCAGCAAGTGAGCTGAAATCAGAAGAAAGACTCTTACCCCTTTAAAGTCAGAGTCCACATCAGAGTCTTCCAGACTCTCTTCTTGTGGAACATTTCTTTTCTTCAGGAGATGCTCGTCTCTTTTGTTCTGTACAAATTGAGAAATAATAAAAAAACAAAATCAATTTCTTTATGATTAATCATATTTAAATGCATCCTCATTTGACCAAACGCCCCTAAACAAATACAAAGTAATGTGTGATTTTACATCTTGAGAATACATTTAAGTAAATTATCGAACACTACATTTTATGCATTAAAAATGTATATTTAATAACAGGGTATATTACAAAATAATGGAAAGAAATACACAATGCCTTACAACATATTTTTAAATCTGTGATAACCTTTGATTGTAAAATTTCAGTTTTTGGATATATATCTGTGGCCAGTGGGTAAAAATAGATTTTAAAGAGATTAAAAAGAGACATTTAATGAACATCCTGTTGGTGGCTGTGAAAAAGAGTATTACCAAAAAATTGTTGTCACAAGAAAGTGCTACTCATAATGCATGGATGGAAATTACAATGGCAATGTATAAAATGAAGTACATTGACGCATTCGTAAATCAGAAAATTGAACAATTTATTTAGTTCTGGGAAAAATGGACCAATTATGCAACATCCCATAAACCTGAACGGTTTTGTTAGTTTAAAATTGGAAGGATCACTCTTTACATGTACATAGTTTTGATGCTGGTGTGTATGTGTATGCATATCTTATTTTATTCATTTATTTTACTAATTTTTCTCTCCTCTTTTTAAAAATGTATAACAGTTTACATGCGCACACAAAAAGCATATATTGCTAAGAGAAAGTGGATGTACAGAATTTGTGCTTACATTTGTGAGTGTATTCAGATGTATGATCTCTGACATGTATCAGAAAATAAAAAAATTAAATAAAAGTGTATATACAGCAATCAAAGAGTGAAATTAAACACCTTTTAAGACCTTTAAGAATTTTTCCATACGTTTTAAGACCTCATTGTCACTTGAGGTTTCAACCAGTAACATTGGTGACATTCTAACTTGCAGTATATTTTCTAAATAATTATATTTGGTGCATAAAGAACAGCAGGAATAACGCTGTTGCCTTGGTTACTGCAGAACACAAAGCAGTCAAATCTAGCAAGATTTATCACACAGCCCCTGATATTCGCAGATTACTTTCAGGCTAACTTAAGCATACATCAATACATTGCACAATTAAAATGATACAACATTTAATACCTTGTAAAATAGCATTTAAGGGCGCTTTCACACCTGTGAATAGATTCATTTGTTCCGAAACAGGGATTAAAATGGTTGCATTGTTGCTCTTTGTACTTGGTGCGGTTTGCTTTTACACGGCAAAGTTTCTAAATGGACCAAAATAGCTAAAACAAGTTACATGTGAATTAACTCTCCTCACATTGGTCAGAGTTTCACCATTTATTTTGCAGAGTCCCGCTCAGCTGGGGGGAGGGGGGATGTTTGACAGGGTGCGCGACATGTCTGAAGAGCGAGAAGGGGTGCGGTGGGGAGGGGTGATGAGAAGGGTGCGTGATGTATTTCAGGACCGGGAGGGAGACACGCAATTTCAGGAGATTATCACTCGTTTGCGGGCATCCGGGAGTCTCTGTGCATTTGCAGGAGACTCCCAGAACTTCCAGGAGACTTGAGATGTCTGGAATGACCTCCCACCCTACTCATAATTCTCTCTTCATATAGCCGTATGCCTATTACATATTCAAAAACACTGTGATATAGCCGAGCTCAGATCGTATTGCTTTCTCACTACAACCGATTCGCTCTAGAGTTTGTTTCAATCGAGCAGAGACCACCTCATTCAGGTGGTCTCGAAGCAATTGCTTTGGCGCAGATCCGAGCGCGATTGCCCTGTTCACATATGCCAAACGAATCGCGCTAACTGGGCAAACGCGCCAGGTTCCAGAACAAAAGTCTAGGTGTAAAAGCACCCCAAGACTTTTAAGGGCCTTAAATTTCTCTAAATTGATTCATCAACTTTTAATACTTTGTATCGACACACTGAATAAAGTTTAAAAATGTTATAGAATGAATTTTACTTCCAGGACCATTTAAAAGCATTTTTAGGCCATTTGGTGCCTTTAACACCGCTTTCAAATCTAGCACTTTTGGTTTGCACATGCCTTCCTCTGATCTTGTTTGAACTCAAACTGCAATCTGTACACAAGTCCACTTAAAATGGTAGCCCAAGGTATGGTTTATGTGAAATTCACGTGTTCACTTCTGATGTGACCACAATCATAATTAACCATATAACATAGAAATTGGTCTCAATGTGTATTTATTTGTTAACTTTCGAGACAATTTTGCCTGAAAGAACATATTACATTTCATTGCACTTAACAAATATAAGCATGTGCTCTGGGTTTTTCATTGGAAAATTTAACTTAAAATGGAATTTTAAAATCCAAAGTTTAAACATGAGGCAAGCCAGGAAAGAACAGTGTCCAGCCATTTTGCAGTCTTTTTTGGCACTGCTGTTAACTAGCAACTGGGTAAACAGCTGACACTCTGATGATGCAAACAAACCAAAAATGACAGTGTAAACAAAATCCAGCAGCAGCAAGGAGGGTCAGTCAAACTCTAGCTCAGACCAGGAAAGCAAACCTAGTGTGAAAGCAGACTTAGTGATCAGACATAAGGCTGATTTATAATTCTGCATCAAGCGCACACGTATGCTGCGGCGCAGTCTACGCGTGGACCCATAGCCCCTCGGCGTGGCCGTCGGCAACATTGACGCGCACTTCTCAAAAAATGTAATGCGTACGCGTATCGCTTGGTAGCGCTGACGAGTGTGGACGGAGGTGAGAGCCGCGCGCCCGATGCAGCGAGTGTTTACAAGTGTGGAGTCCCATGAAGGAGCTCCGGATGAACACATGTTTTGTGTTAACCTTATGATTAAAGTTGTTGCACGTCCGCCGGTTCCTGCCTCAAAATGAGCAAATTTGAGCCACTTGTACATTAAGGAAGTGTTCAGAAAAAACAAAACACTAACGAAGAAACTCGACAGAGAGAAACAGACACCTACTGCCCACTTTTTTATAGAGGGATGACTGTGCTGTCTGTTTGTATCCCTGCTCTGATATACTATATAGTTTGTAAACGACAAACTATACATTTCAAGAATGAAGCACGGCTGTGGCTTTGCATTGCAAACAGTAAAAGCACATTGCAAGTCACTTAGGACGAGGTGTGAATTAATTTAGCTAAACTGCAACATGGTCATCTTCCGGAAATATTACCAACGATCAAATCAGGTAATGTTTATCCCTCTCTCTCTCTCTCTGTTTAAAATTGTTGGTAAAGCACTGTCAACTATTTTTTTTCCTCCACATCCCATAATGCACAGTGCACCAAGAGGGAAAACAAACTCTAGTGCGATTCAACCAAACTAAATAAGGCAGGTGTGAAAACACTCTGAAAGAGTTCAGAATGAAATCATTTACAAATATTACATTTTAAACTTCATAAACATAGCCTGTTTGTTTCTAGCACTGGAATACTTCAAAAGACCCTCTTTTTTTTTATTACACTTAATTTTCAAAATTTTGCTAGTTGCACTATGCCGCGCCACAGAGCGCCATCTGATTCATTTAGTTTTAAATCGCATGCGAACGTGCGCGCCTGGTGTGCGATACTTTTAACTGTCATGTGCGCGCCGTGTCGTTTCTGGTGTGCGACCTGCTTAAGGCTGCATCCAAAATAGCATACTTCCATACTATATAGTACGCTAAAAACAGTATGCGAGCAGAGTAGTATGTCCGAATACATAGATTTTGAAAAACAGTATACGAGAAGTACCCGGATGACTTACTACTTTCGCCAAGATTCTGAAGTGCGCATCCGATGCATGCTATGCTATCCCATGATGCCCCGCAAGATCCTTTATAAATGAGAAAGAAGTGACACAACTGGCGAGGTTAGGTCACGTGATCTTGACAAAACGGCGGATGTAGTAGGTACGAGTTAAATTCATACTACTCTCATTCATACTGTATAGAACATATTTTTATAACGGTCGAGTAAAAACATTTAAGTTTAAATGCAGTACCTACTCGGTAGTAGGTAATTTCGGACGCAGCTAGTATCAAGTGTTTCTCAACCACATTCCTGGAGTACCACCAGCTCTGCACATTTTTCATGTCTCCTTAACCAAGCACACCTGATTCAGATCATCAGCTCATTAGCATAGACTGAAAGAAAAAAAAAGGAGACATCCAAAACATGCAGTGTTGGTAGTCCTCTAGGAACGTGGTTGAGAAACACTAGTCTAAATAACAGGCCTTTTTTTCAACGGGGAGGAAACTTTTAGTTCAGAAATTGCAGCGTATTCCCACGGAGCATCGAAGTCTTATTTGAAAAGACTTGAAAAACTGCTATCTCACAATCTGAGCACTTATTGGAATATTTTACTGCTGACATCAGTAAAAAACTAAATAATATCAAACCCTTAAAAAATACAAATTTCTAACTCGCAAAAAGTCCCTTCTGCTTCTAGGCGGTGAGAGAAAATAAAGTGAGTGTGAGCGGTCTGCGACTGTAATGTTAGAGCAAACAGGAATGCGAAGAGGAATGTCTCTCTCACACACACACACACACACACACACACACACACACACACACACACACAGCAGTACAGCCGCATTCTGTCCGATTCCTCTGGGCCACCTAATATGGACAGGACATGCTGTGTCACCCAATCCAGCAGCAAATTAATCAAAAACATTAAGTCTCCGGGGACTGAACTTCTGCTCCACATCAACATCAGGGGGTTTCTGCCCACTCACACTGTGACACAATGCATGATAATATGCATTTGTCCTAATGGAGCTTTGCCTGTGACATGCTATTTAATCAAGCAGGGTTCTGTTAGGCTTGTTATTGGGTGCAAAAACACAAATAGTTCTAGCGAGGTTTTGAGATCCTTGTCAACGGGAAGGGAGGAGGGGGGTGTGTGACGAGGGAAGCCCCTCATTTTGGGGAGCAGCCAGACAGGGGCCCCGTGACCATGGATGAAGTGACCCAAATACTGCAAGCGCAAAGCAGATCTCCAACAGAACCACCAGCCGAGAGAACAAAGCCACGTGAGAGCTTCAATAACAAGACCGCTGGTTGTGGAGTTGTTGTTGTTGTTGATTTTTTAAATCACAGTCAACTAGTTAGTGTTTTTTTTAGCTATATAGTACATTATATTTAGTCAATAAGCAGATGCTTTTGCCCAAAGCAACTTACAATTGAGGAGGCATTCAGCAATTCACCAAGGAGGCAATACACACAAGAAGTGCTAATTATACAAAGGAACTGTTAATGCTCAGAGAATTTTCAGTAGAGTACATATTTTTATGTGCTCAGATCACAGAAGAGATGAGCTTTTAGGTTGTCTTTTGAGTATTTTAAAAGATGAATCAGCAATCCATATGGGAATGGGAATTAAGTGGCTTTAATTACTATGTACTTATACTTTATTGTATAATTTGGTATATTGCACGTTTTTACATTGTATGTATATTTGCCATGATCACAAGTATATTGTTATTATTTTATTGATATAATACACAGTAGTTAAGGCCACTTAATATAAAGTGGGATCTCACATTCATTAAGATAAATTTTAAGAGAGATTCTCATGAATGCACGTGATGTACAAAATTTTATATAATTTCATAATTTTAAAAAAATCTATCACTTCAGACTGAACATTATAAATGATATTAAATAAAAAATAATTTAATAAAAATATTGTATATGCTCAAGAAATAAGACAAGTTTTAACAACCCAGTGCAAGAAATATTCAAAGTGGAAAAAATAATAATAATAATAAAAAATTAAAATCACAAAGCATTTTCACAGAATAAAACATAAAAAGGTTCCTATTGCCATTCTCTTTATTCATTAGGGGTCACCACAGCGGAATGAATCGACAACTATTCCAGCATATGTTTTACACAGCGGATGCCCTTCCAGCTGCAACCCAGTACTGGGAAACATCCAATCAAACTCATTTACATACACTACGGCCAATTTAGCTTGTTTAATTCACCTATAGCGCATGTCTTTGGACGGTGGGGGAAACCGGAGCACCCGGAGGAAACCAATGCCAACACAGGAAGAACATGCAAACTCCACACAGAAATGCCAACTGACCCAGCAGGGACTCGAACCAGTGACCTTCTTGCTGTGGACGACAGTGCTAACCACTGAGCCACTATGTCGCCCAAATTGGTATTAATAAATTATAATAAGACGCAATAGGAGTTTTAGAGCAGCCAAAGTCATTAGTAACTTGAACTTGCAAGTTGTTGTTAATTTCTTATAGTTCTTAAAAAAAGGTTATGCTGCTTTGTTTGCGAAATAAACGTAATTTTTTATTTATTCTTTTAATTAACTAAAATTAAGTATAACTTGACAAATAAACTCCTCAAAAACAATTTTATAACACAAAAGGCCAGCCTCTAGGAAATGAAAATCTACTTATCTGCTCAGCTCTGATCGCTTGTCTGATCCTGCAGCAGAATCATTCTATCGTTGGTATTAAATGTTAGTTACACTATCCCGCTCACTATACACACACACACCATACTATTGCTTCATCCTAAATCCAAAGCTTCCATGCACACTCTCACGCAGTCACCACCTGCTTAAATCTACTGTAATGCATGAAGAGACTCCAGAAAGCTCCACGCTGAGGCCATATTTAAGCTACAGATGCTCCTCTATTTCTAGCAGTGATGCACATCTCTCACACACACGCATACACAACACTGCCACTGAACTTAAAAACATCAAGTAACGTCAGTAAAAGACCACAAAGCAGGTCAGTCAGTAGGACTGCATGCAATACTGGCAGCGTGTTTAGAATTATTTATAGGACACTATTATTTTACTTTACAATAAAAAAATTACACAAATCATTTTAATATATTTTATGATTCCTAAAAACTGTGTCATGCTTGTTTGATAGACTTGTGAATTAAATAAAACATTTTAATGGCATCTTTGATTCGTCCATAGCAAAACTATTACTGTGAATCATTTAATTTAATCAATTCAAAATGATGAGCCAGTGACTAAACATTCACAGATCATTTAATACGCCTTTAAAAGTAAACGTTAATGCTGCTAGTGCATATGGAGAAGGAAAAAAAAGACAAAAGCATACACTCAATGCATCTCATAACAGTATGATGTATTAATGTGCTCCACGCAGGTGAGCTGGCAGGACAACCACCTGTAGGACACACTTCTCCTTAATACACCAGACATTGTGTTAGAAGCTCTCATGTGCTTTACATGTTTGTTTATATAACTACTATTTTCATTTATAACACTCCCTTTTTTGCATCTCGTTTAAATACACTATGAACAGCAGCTACGCTAATTATTTTCTTCATTCTCTATTTCCACCTGGGGATACTCATCCCGAGGCCCCTAGAGACTATGCAGCGCCATTGATGCGATCCAAGACCTGTGAAGGGATGATCCCAAGGTATCCATAATCCTGGACCAGGCCGTATCCCGAGCTGATGCTGTGGTGGTCGTGGAGGAATGGAGTGCATGAGACTGATTCCTGATAGACTACAGTGACAAACTAGTCCCTGCATTGATCCTGTGGGCCAGTCTGACCTCCCGTCGGTGCCCTACTCACAACTGCAGCTTTTCCACGATGGACGTCCAGCTTCTTCAGCCTCCGGCGCCTAGACTGCAGCTTCACACAGGAAGTTTGGCCAGAAGAATAATGGTCGGGCCCAACAGAGCCTGGTTTCTCTCGAGGTTTTTTTCCTTTCACTTTTGTCAATTGGTGAAGTTTTTTCCTCGTCACTGGCTTGCTCGGATCAGGACTTGTGGAGCTGCGCTTCGGTGGATTTGCTCTTCAGTCTGAACTTTCAGCAGTGAAATTTAAACCACACTAAACTGAACTTCAACTCTGAAATCTGGACTTTACTAGAAAAGTATGTTAAGCTGCTTTGACACAATCTACATTGTAAAAAGCGCTATATAAATAAACATGAATTGAACATAATGGTTTTAGCTGTATCGCACAATACAAAATAAGCCTGAGAAACTCTAAACACAAGCTTCAAGAACTGAATCCCCACAATAAACTGCTTAACGCTGCTGCACAGTTATTTAGGAACGAAAAAAAGATTAAAGAAGATCCAGTGTTGTAAGTCTGGTTTATTTCAACCAACATTCTCTTATGAGGCACATGTATTGCAACAGAATGCAATGTTTAGCTGCACACTGTAGCTTTAATACTTCCATGAACAGCCAAAATGTAACAAAGATGAATCCTCAAAAAACACCATTGAGGGTGCTTTCACACCTGTGGATTCTCTTGTTCCGAAACAGGGATTAAAATTGTTACAATGTTGCTCTTTTTTCTTGGTGCGGTTCGCTTTCACACGGTAAAGTTTCTAAACGGACCAAAAGGGCTAAAACAAGTCACATTGGACAGAGTTTCACAGTGTTTTTTGCAGCGTCCTGCTCAGTTGTCATGTGTCCTTATTTTAATTTATGATGAGCAATAAGACATTATAAGCGAAAAGCTGCGCGTTCATTTTAAATGGTGACACCCACAGACGTTGTCACCAAATATAAATCAGAGGTCAGACTTTCTCATACATAGCAGTTGGCTTATGCATTACAGGCTTTACATTATAGAGAGAAATAACAGATAAACCAAGACTGCAGTTTGGTCAATTTTCCTAATGGATTAACAGCTCTTGTTAATAGTTAACATGCTTTCACTTTCGTATTTGACATGAAATGCACATTTACCGGTAGGAATGACATCCAGCCCTACTCATAATTTTCTCTTCATATTGCCATACATGCCTGTTACATATCCGAAAAACACTGTGATATAGCCTGGCTCGGATCATAATCGCTTTCTCACTACAATCGATCCGCTCCAGAGTTCTTTTCAATCAAGCCGAGACCACCTCATTTAGGCGATCTCGGACCGATTGTTTTGGCGCGGATCTGAGCGCAATTGCTGGATTCTGGGGAAAGGCACCAGGTTCTGAAACAAAAGTCTAGGTGTGAAAGCACCCTTAACCTAACAGAACTTAAAGGCATATTGTCAACTTACCTTTCTCAGTTCTACAGTCACTTCATTACGATGTCTTCGCATCGTCTGAAAAAGAATGAGAGAAATAGGTTTGTTAACCCATTTTAGGTCAAACACATGCAAAAAAACTCTTAATACAATTTAAAATTCATAATCCATTGCAAAAGCATTGTGGAATGATGTTATTGCATTACTCTGCTTTTGCTTGAAGCTTTGGTTTAGGTATTTGTTCAAATTCACAGGTTATTTGTTCACACACTAGCATAGTGAAACCCTCTAATATTAAACGGGCTCTAATGATGCAAACAAAATACTAAATTAATGCTAACCAAAGTCTGGCCTCTCCAACAGAACAAAGAGAGGCAACCAACTGTGGTAACCATGGTGATGGTAGAACCCAGCTGTCACTCACTCACTGCAGACAATCACATTTTGTGGCCATTCTATTAGAACTCTCTCACAAAACCTCAGCAGAACACACATCTGCACCAGAAAACCAGGCAGATTAACCTTTGAAAGCATTGCAACTGGTGCAACTAAGTTCTACAGGTGGTGGCACAAGTGCCTGATTTGGTAGCACTGTATAACGTACATATCAAATAATGATAATTAAGAGATTCTAGGCAAATTGAAATTGTAAACATGATTATGCAAAACTGAGATCGTCATGCACATCTGGTCATGGAAACACGGTGGTCTATAGTCAATCTCCTCCGAAAAGGGCGCTCTCACGGAAACACCAAACACCCATAAAGAAGAAACCCTAGGAAATCTCCATAGCTTTGCATTATAAACAGGAGATTTAACTGCTTTCATTGATTCAGCGTGACTAATATTCACCTGACGATGGAATTACCTCACAGAAGGAATTGTTTTAAACACTTGACTGAAGTTATGAGGCGAGTAAATGTTATATTTGTGATAATTTCACGTGCAACATTTACTACACAGAGCCATAGTTAATTAAGAAGCTAAGGAAGAAGCTGCCAATATTGCAGAATGATTCTCAATGTCATTATCGACCAATTAAATCAAATTCAATTTTAAAACAGATATTTGTGTAGCATATCAGTCATCTACAACTGTGTAGCAAATGCTGCTCCATTTGAATGCATACGCTGGAGGTTTGCTAGAACCAGCTTTACTGACAAAATGTGCATTAATTACTCAGCCCTAATAATTAGTGGTGTAACGAATCACACATCTCACGGTTTGGAACACATTATGGGTTTTTTCGGTCATGGTTTGGACCAGCAAATAAGGGGAGGAGACAAATTTAATTTGCTTTACATTTATTACAAAAACAGTACTGCAAGAATTTTTTGGTTTTAACAAACAGAACTTAGAACCTGTAATTTTATTAAAGATAAAATGAGGAAATAATCAGCTGAACCAAAATAAATTGTAAAATATTCAGTACTGTGAGAAAGGCAGTGTCACTATTACTGATGCTGATAATGCTAAATGTATAAATCGAACAATTTCTACAACCCATATTTATTTTTAGTCTTCTTTTCAATAAATGATTGCGTTATTCACTTATAAAACTTCATGTTTCATTGCGAGATGTATCATTTTTGATGAATTATTCAGTGACATTTTAGATGGCTGATTCTCACCACCTATTGGTTAAATAATGTAATTGCTGCCGTTGTTAAATGCATATGACGATGATTTTAATCTTTACTATAAACAACAGTGGTTTTATCTAAATTATAAACTGTTACCCCAGTACTTCTGTGTTATTTGACTGTAACTTCATAACTAACTCAAAAGACTAAAGACTGAATCTCTTTCTTGATTTTTACGTTTTTTAACCAGAGATTTGAATGCAGCGATTCAAAGTATTAATAATAGGCAAATCACCATCATTTATAATTTATGTTGTGTGGGTGTTGAGATCCTGATCTTTTAATGATTAATTGTGCAGCTTACACTGAATGCATTGATGCAGGCTAAACAAGTAGTGACAGAAATCACCTTTAATAACTTAAGAAACCCACAACATCCCGAATAACCTACCACAACTTCTTCCGTCATCATTATATTTTGCAGGAAAGCCTAATCGCTTTCATACATGTGATTTTAATGACTGGAGAGGTGATCTCTCTGTGATCGTTACAAAGAAAAAAAACCCAAAAAAAAGTATTAATCCACAGGTCACGTGTTTTCCAAATCGTGGGTTGTGATCCGTACGAATCACGGATCAACCTTCACCCATTACACCCCTACTAATAATAAAAGTTTAGTGTTTTATAAATGTACATTTAACAGTAGTTTAAAATTAAAAGCCTATTTATTTTTTATTACCAACAACAGTACCATCTGTAAAAACTTTTACAATCTCATCTTTTATACATTAGTTGATCATCAAGACCGAGTATAACAACCTCACAACAACAGCTAAAAAATGAGCCAAATTTTGTACTTATACTTTAAATCTAAAACCTAAAGAGATATATTTCAGATTAGAATGCACAATATGGTATAACAAATACAGTAGTTTTATATTTAACACAATTTAATGAATTATTCCAGACAGTAGCTTCCATTTGATGTCACTACTACAGTGTAAGCATGACAATATAGTTGGCAATATGTGGAACGAAAAGCTCTACTAATTGTTGTGGCGCAATGTTTGAGCTGTTTTCCTCATCATTAGAAAACATGGACACCAACAAGACCTATAACAAGCATTTAGAAATAGGAGTGACTTTTCATTTCCTGTCAACTTTATGTCAAAAGATCCACAGGCCACTTTTGAAAATTGGTGCTGTAGACTAATTTAAATAATTGTTCAAGAAAATTGTACTTTTATGCGGCACTGGTGAAAAAAAGAAAACCATCAGCAGCTAACGATGTACAGACTTCACATGCTGTGCGGTGGGGATGGTGGGACGGATCGGATTTGATCTTGTGACTGGGCATCCTAGTTCATGTTACAGCAAACCCACACTGTGCCTTATGCAATCTAAAGGCCATGGAAGGAGGGGGGGGGGGTAGAGGATGTTTAAGTAAAACAAAACTGACAAGCAAGAAATGGAAACAGAAAAAGAATTTAAGGTTTCATCACCACTGGATTGAATATGAGCAGTCTGCAGTGTTCAATTTAATACATTTAGTTAATTATGCATCAAAGTAACTTAGCAACATAAGTTCGCTTTCTACTTGTAGTATATTTCAATTGTTTGAAATATTAATTATATTCAAAATTAATGATTTATTCTTGGTTTACTTTTTACACAGTTATTTAAAAGACTGAACCAAAAAAAACAAAAATGGGGTATTTAAGATGTATATTTCATCACAGAACATCCTAAATAAATGCTATGTGCAGGGTTAAACGTGCTTCTTGTATGTAGATACATGCATTTAGGGACGCAATGATTCTCTGTAAAACAACGTATCATCCCGTTGTTCTCCCACAGTTCGGTGCACCCTGTGATCAGCGGTTCAGAATATGCATTATTAAAATTGGTTTGTTATTAAAAACAAACTCAACAACTGCCTTTGTATGCTTCTGATTAACTTTCATGCTCATTGCACGTGCAAAGATATGTCCAATCACCTCTTAGTATGTAAATCTGTTGTTGACATCACGTTTTCTCAAGTCGGTGTGCGCGTGTGGAGTTTCTGTGTGTTTCAGCATTGCAATTAAAGGAGATACAGCGCAAAAGCACAGGTGAGGCCAAATCACATCGCATTGCCGTCAGTGTTTCAACAGAGACTCAATATAAATTCAGACAGACACAAAAACTTAACGAATGGCGTTTTTTGTTGTTGTTACAAAGCCTAGATCAATGAACAGGCAAAGAACAGTTTTTTTCTCAACTGACTGTTCCCGCTGAATTAAGATGAAAGAGAAGAGACAAACGCTCTCTCTTTGCTTAAGTTTCATTCACTACGATGGTGCTAAGTAAAACGGAGCTCTCTGGAATCATAATAAAATCATAAAGGAATCATAAATAAAAATGTGTTGTTGCCTTGGTAATGCAAGCATGATGAAAACAGAAGTAATCAATACTTTAAAAGTTGATTGAGTAAGTTCAGTAAGCGCTCTCGCTCAGCACAGTGAAGATTTCTTTAGTTATATCGTTTAAGTCAATTGATATGTGGTGACACGCAGTCGAATATTTCGCCGAACAGATCAGCCACTTTTGACGCTCATAAACAATCATAAAGTCCTCGTGCTGCAGGAATTAGGAGGTTTGCTGAAGCTGCAGCTGTGGTGCAGTGAGGGGTTTGAGTCTTTAATAATCTACGACAGTTTGCGCTCATTGAACAGTAAGAATGATTAATAAATCCATATGAAACAGCCCCTTAAAAGTGACGTCTCGCTTTCAGTTTGGATTCAAGTGAACCGCGCTCAGGCCCACCTCTTCCAACCGGGCCAGGGCCGCCCAAGTGAACCGTGTCTGAGTCCGATTCAGAGCACTCACACTTCTCAAACGATCTGGGAAACGGGCCTGGGCACGGTTCGGATAGCATAGTGTGAGCACGCCCTAATATGTCTTAGTTTTATATGTCATTTTAGAACAAAAATGATCCACGTCCACACTGGCGTTTCACCTAGCATTTCGGAAAAGCCCTCCTTCCACACTATACTGCAAAAAACGCACATCACATGACCACACACACGCACTCTCTCTCTTTCTCTTACACACACACGCGCGCTGCAGCGTACGCGTGCGTCTGAGCTTCAGAAGTCAGCTGGTGCTTTGAGCACAAAACCTCAGAGCAGAGCACGTCAGACAGTTTATCAAAAATGTACAGCTGGACCGTGTCTCACTATAGTTGTTAACCGAGATATTTCATTAATCTTGTCTCTATCTAACGACTCTTCAGTCTTTTGAATCTATTAGGTAACGTGTCACAGCGTCAGTACACTGCTTCAATATTTTGCTTTCACGCTTGTACTTAGCAATTTTAGCAAAAACCTCAGATACTGCTATTTGGTTCCTGTCACTCTGCCTATTTAAGCCAGAATCGCGCGGAAAAAGTGATTGACAGGTGGTAACTTGTAACTTATCTTTATTTATTTTTGATTTGCTTATGGGTAAAACAAAGAAAATACAGGTCAGGTAGTTGAAACAGTAGACTACAAATAATTAATTTGTTATGCATATTATTCACAGACTTTATCAGCCTACTATAATTACAGACTGTGCGTTAAAGCGGGGAAAACATGAGCATTACCGCCATTATCATGATGGACTTATTCAGTAGCGAACTTGAGTTTATGCGACTTACACTTTTCGTTAAAAAAAGCTCTTTATGCCGCCATCCTCACCTGTGCGTCACACATCTCATTCTTGCACGGGAAATTCTCCTGCGCTGTTTTGGCGCTGCTTTTCTGAACGCAGCTACAACCTCTCACATGACAGTAGGGAAGGTTAATACCAACAGCGCGATAAGTGAAATAAATTAATGGTGGGGACATTTCAATTGTTGGTCCCCCTCCGTGTTTCCTCCGTCCATGCTAAATCTACGCCCCTGCTTTTTAGCAAGACGCTCCTCATATAGCCGTTCGCGCTTTCCTGTTTGTAATTGTGGGCATTCCGCATAGTTTGGTTGCGCAATTCTGATTGGGCAGAACGAAAGTGTGCTTACTTGATTGGCCAGTAAAGCTGTCACACACAGAGGACAGTCACACACAGACGGCAATCATGCATTTGCTCTGAGCGGGGGAAGTTAAATAATATACATCGCGATTGCGATTCGATTTCAATTAATTGCACAGCCCTACTATTTCATACAAACTATTTCAAGTTAATGTTAAAACAGCCATCATAACATTATTTATCAATATGTGCCTCTTCTTGGATTCTCTGAAGCTATAGAAGCTTAAAATGTAAAACAGGAAATATGTTGGGACCATTGTTTTTGTTTACATGCCTCAAAATGGTCTTTACTATTATCGCGATAACGATAATTTTATCAAATAGCGATGTACCGATGGCAGAATAAAATGGTCAGTGTTTTTGTTAAAAATCAATTAAAAACTGAATTCCAATTGATGCCGGATTCAAATTGGTTTCTTCAGTAAAAGCATTAGGCTTAAAGTTAAACCAACTGTAGGCCAAATATCGTGATGAAAAAAAAAATACTCATTACAAAGCAGATTCCTGAGTTGTCAACACGAATGGTATTTAGCAGCACATATGTATGAGTCACAGCAGCAAGGGCAGAGCCGAGAGGAAGCACTCCAGGAGTCAGCGGACCGATGCTCTGCCTATAACATGACAGCTTGGCACTCTCCACACCAGCATAATGACACAGTATGTGTGCATGTGCTTGTCTTGTTGCCAGCGTGGTCTGAGAACATGCCGTCTCACTCCTGTTAGGTCTACAACATATTAATAAATAGGTTGACTGAATAATAGCCACAAACATCACAGTCGACTCTTTTTTTTTTTTAGACCATGATGCTCACTACGTCAAACTCATGCATTTAAGTCACTATCGGACATGGTCTCCCTGTGTACACCTGGTATCATTGTGCCATGTGGTCAGCCGAGAGAGATTACGGTTTATTTATTTCATTACTCTATACATCATTTTCGATGAAGCGTTCAGTGCGATGTATGTGCACTATTAAATGAACAAACCATTTGCTACACAGCTTACACACTACACAGCTTACGATGTGTGGAAGCAGGAAAATGTAAAATGTGGACGGCACAGCAAAAAATGAATACTTTGCTTTGGTGTACTCTCTCACAACAGGAGTGCATTCAATCTCATGAATGTTTACACTACAAAAGCAATTTGATCAAATGTATTTTTGAATGTGGACGCAACTTGCACCAATATTTAGTCTAATTCACTTTGCACTGTTTAAACTGCATCGTAATACCAGGTCTAAACACAGAAACTGATTTTGAATTTGGATTTTGCTATTTAGTCGCTTTGGATAAATGCATCAGCCAAATGTGCAAACACTGTACAAGTCGCCCGCATGTGATTTAGCCAATTCATCTGGCACATGTAAAACAGTTGGATATAAGCCAACTAAGGGCTGTACTTCAAGTAATTTAATAGGGCTGGCTTGACAATGTTGATTCATTCCCAAGGATCCATTCTTTATATGTGGATTACTGAACTGGATTTGATGATTATTGACGATTTGACATGATCCAGGATAGTTCTTCCTAGCAAAAGGTATGTAAGCTCAAACTTGCAGCTTCATATAAACAGAATTAGATTGAGTAATTTGAGTAAAGGCGGTACTGAAAGTATGTACCAACCTTTTCTCAATAGTATTGCAGGAAATTGGGGAAAATTTGAAGATTGTGAGGAATATTTTGAATATAATTATTTAAAACACAAGTAACCTGCACTATAAAATGAAGGTACAAAAACTGTCACAAGTGCTGTACCTTCAAGCGATTCAAAGATAATTACTTTTTAATTGACTAACATGAACACTTTAGGTACTAGTATATGCTTTTAATGGCCCGTTTCCACTGAGTGGTATGATACGGTACTGTTTGATATGCTTTTATGGCTGTTTCCACTTTTAAAAGGTACCAAAAAGCTAATCATACCGTACCACTTTTTGGGTAGCCTTTGCCAAGGGTACATAGCATGACAAAAGGGTACCAAAAGGCAGAGCTAAACGCGCAGCTGAACGCTATTGGTTTACAGAGAAACGTCACTAGCATGCACACAAGCAGGAGAATGAAAACAAAGGAAGCGCCATTTTTAAATACACAGCCGAGAATTATATTGTAATAATATATACATATAATAACGAGTCATGGTCAACCCGAGCTTAAACAAACTTTGTTGTTTTGATGAACAGCCACAAACCCTAGAAGAACAAAATCTGCCTTGTTCTGATTTTGTTTACGAGGCTGTCTAAAAGTGCGAGCGAGCGGTTTCACTTTCTCCAGGGAGCACACGTAAACATCTTTATTTGAAATAACAAATGTCTTGAGCTGATGATAATAACATGTGCGTGATTATTGAAGTGCTTCTGACAGCCGATCCTTACAGAAACTTACTTTCTAACAGAGACTACATGTGCTGGTGAAGATTAAAGATACAGATGAGAGGTTATTGTGGGCTGCTTGTTGTTTTTGAACCCAAATAAGGACTAAATATATGCTGTGTGTAGTTTTTCTGTAATTGGTAAAATTTCAGAGACTGTGTAAGGGGCTTTATATGTTCATATTTGTTTCATTTATTTATTTATTTTATATAATTGCAGATGTTACAGTAGGCTATTTCGCATCATTGATCGGAAGTTATAATCAAATTATGTTCATAGAAAATTTACTAATGAACATTTATACAGAAGTATTTGTCTATAAAGCATCTGTTTTGTGAGAAATGCTTCTCATATGATATGTGAACGACCCGTACAGCTTTATTTTGACATTTTCTCGAGCGAGAATGACATCGACTAAAACTTTGTCATACACCACACTCAATGGAACCCTTTTGGCAGTGGAAACACAAGCCTGATAAAGGTGACCCGTACCGACCGTAACATATAGTACCACTGTAGTAGACATGGGCCATAAGAAGCCAGCATTGTGAACCTTTTAAACACAAATTTTGAGAAGGTACTGCCCTGGCTTTAGTATGATTTCTGATTAGGCATGGGCCGGTATAAGATTCTGACGGTATGATAACCTTGGACAAAAATATCACGGTATTGTGATTACTGCTCTAAAATATATTCTTTTTAAATGTCCGTGTAAAAAGTTTTTTTTTTTAAGTACTAAAAGTTTTTTCCCCTTTGAATACAATATATTTTATTTTGAGAAACATTTATAATATTTTGAAGCAGTAAACATGCCAGGCTAAATAATGAAAATTAATCATTGACGTCTGCTGTCTTTAATAGTTTCAAAAACACAGATTTAAAAATGGCATCTTTGGATATCTTTTCAGTTGGAGATGATGTGGTTAAAAAAAAATGTAAATAAAAAAATCTTACACATACCTTAGGAACGGTATTAGAAAAAATTTGGGCGGTATGAAAACCTTGACTTTTCCAAACCGCGGTTTACCTTGAAAATGGTTATCATCCCATGCCTATTTCTGATAGACATGGCCAACATTCTCATTAAGATTTTTTTTGTGAAGGAATAATTATAGAATTTACAAGAGTCATGCACACACAACATTGACAGCTTATATAAAAGTAATTTGCTTCAGACCACCTCTCAAATATTAAATAGTCAGTTATGCCTTACACCACGGGATTAACAAACTTGAATACTTCACAACAATCCCAAGCACACGTAGTAATCTCAGATCAATTCATACAGTTATTTTAATCTGTATTGCAAACTTGTTCAAAGAACCAAATTAGCCAGAAAGCAGTTATAAAAATTAAAAATCCAGGATCTGCCAAATAATATTAGATCATTTAATTGAGGTCCGAAGAATGGTACCCAAGACTTCAGTTCATACATTCCTTCATTCCTTCAGTTTTCCAATGATGAATGTTTTTTTTTTTGCACACATACCATTAGTTTTTTCACAATAAACTTAGCATGTTATTTCTGAGAAGCAACAAAGTACAAGCTTTCAAATTCCATAAGTCGGATCATAAAATTGCAATAATTGTCATTTTGATAATCTTGAAAACAGTGTTTTAGTAACACTGACAACAGTAAAACTATTCCTTACTATTTACTACCAGTAACCTCACAAATTATGTTGTGAGAAGCAATACAACCGAAAGACAAGTACTGTGATTCGCAACCGCTCAGTGTTTCAACATTGAAAAGATATTAACCAGCTTGTAAACAATGTCACAAAACATTTCATTCACATCAAGAAAGCCATTCTGCCAATAAAATATATAAAATGATAGTTTGCTAAATATGCACTATAGTATGTATTCCTTATACTGCAATTGTTTGAGATGTCTTACCTTCATGTCTAAATAAACCTACAATAGAGTTATAAAAGTAAATTCCAACAATGAACTGGAGTAGAACAATTAACTCATTAAACTGTCTTGATGTTCTATTTATTGTAATGTACCAATTGAAAGCCTCTCTCTATATTTTACAGCATTTGAACAGATTTCCTCAAACTAGATAAACCCAAAACAAACTGATACTGACTCCAGATCAGAAGAGTTTGTGAACCCTAATTGAATCGTAAATTCAGAGCCAACATCTAACCTTCATAACCCGATCACAAATGTATTTTCAACATTGTGCAAATGTTAACACAATGAACTCTTCTGACCCTCGTTTGACCCAGTTTGTATCCGGCTTGTAGCGTGAGGGGATGTGACATGGCAGATGAAATCAAGTGGCTTTGTTTCATTTTCCACAGACATTTAGCAATGCCAAACTCAGCAGCACTTGTCGCTCTCTCAGTTCGCCACGATTACAATGTTCTGGGCTAAATTGAGTAGCTAATGAGCCCAAGTATCCCACAGTCCGTTGCTGGCCACGTCAAATGGGTCATGCACAAGCCTTTCGCTCTTAGGAACACAAGAAATTTTGCAAATTCCCGGAATAGCTGCAGAAGGGGACAGCTTTGCTGGCTTCATCCAAAGTCATGTGTGTGTTTGATGGCTGAGTCACACCGGGACCCTGCAGTCGCAGTCAATTCACACCATTAATCTTAAAGAAGGCCTTGGGGGTTACGCAGATAAGCTCACGGCAGAAGATGATAATGATGTCTAGTATCAACAGGGTACGAGAGCTAATGAGTTCATCATAAATGTGATCGCAGCACCCTGATTTTTATAACACCCATTTGAATGTGAGTTTAAGCTATTATTATGATGGCCTTCTTGGTTAGACATAATGTTCAAATAGATTCGTTTCAACTTTACTGACTATATTTGATTATGTAGTTGAGTTAATTTTATTTGGGCAATATATATTACAACAATTTTTTTAATTCAGTCGATATCGATAATTATCACGATAAATGTCATAGCTTTATATCCATCAATTTTAAAGGATTTTCAGCATGCCAATCCCTTTGTGCAGCTGATTTAACACATTTAGCAAAATGTTTTAGCTGTCTGACAATATAACTAAGAAAAAAAATAAAGAAAAGTACAATCTTAATCATTTCCCAGCATTAGACATTACCCTACAAGTTATTGTATATTGTTCAACATCAGAACAAAGTAAAACAGGTTTGGAACAAGTAAAAGGTGAGTTAATAGTGACAGAATTTTCAGTTTTGGAAGAACTACTATCCTTTTAATGATGATTATGGTGAATTTAGGGTGAAATATCCTCTAATATATTTTATTTAGGGATGCTAACGATAACTTCTTTTTGTAGGCACGAGTCGTCTGCACAGTTTGCAGTGCACGTTGCTGTTTTGTGTTGGATTCAAAAAATTATGCAGCTCCAGACTACTGAAGTTTAATGACGTTTCTTGTCAACAATAGCTATGTTTCCATCCAAAAATGTAAATTACTTTATGCACAAAACTGGAATATCACATAAATGAAGTGCGACTAAAGCAGCGTTTCCATCCAACGAATCAAAGAGAACAAAATCGTCACTTTCTGATTAACTGCTGCCAAATATCAACAGTAAAAACAGAATTTGCTGAGGTACGAGAAGCTGTGTGAATCTTTTCTTCATTTAATAAATAACTTGCGCCATCATAGTGTTTTCCTCAGTTATGCGCATCTTTTCTTATCGAATAAAAAGTATATCCAGTTATGCGCATGTTTTTTGTGTGCATTTTCAAAATATATGCACATCTTGGCATTTCCATTAACCATTTTTTATATGCATGTCCAAAATGCACATAAAAATAGGTGGATGCTAACGTAGCTAGTGTCTGTGACCTTATTTATTTTTAAGCTTATTTTTTTCTTACTCCTCCAAGTGCAACGGACACTGTATAGCTGTAAATTATTACTACATGCGTCATCCAGAAGTGCAGGCTGCAAAATGCCTGTGCAGCATTACGCATAGTGTATAAACATTATCGAATACTTATCGAACTTACATTTTATCGTTTTATCAAAAAAACATATATTGTGATAATTATCGTTATCGAATTATCACCCAGCCCTAATTTGTACTGTGCTTTTCAAAATACATATTGTTTAGTCATAATTAACAAATTTGATATGAGCAGTAGGGCTGTGCAATTAATTGAAATCGAAAAATTCGCAATTTGAAACGTTGCGATTTAGCTAATCGCAAGAGGCTTCGATATGAAATATATATTATATAAATTTACCCCATCCAGAGCAAATGCAAGACTGTCGTCCGTGTGACGAGTCTTACAAGCCAACTGAGTGAGCACACTTTTGTTCTGCCCAATCAGAATTGCGCGACCGGACTATGCTAAACGCCTACAATATAATAAATACAAACAGAAAAGTGCGGATGAGTGGGATGATGGCATCTGCCGCTTCAGAAGCATTAATAGGCGAATTAATATCAAAGAAAAACAGCACATCAGTAAAATGGGAATATTTTGGTTTCAAAGTCACAGACACCGAACAAAAACAGCTAACTTGTAACAGCACGAGGAAATGCAACAACAGCACCTAAATTGACTACAAAATTAAATCAAAATCGCAATATCTGTAATAAAAAAAGTGCAATTAGATATTTACCCCAATCGCACGGCCCTAATGAGCAGTAATACAGTCTATATTTTAAGATCATATAAACAATCAAACTGTTGAAAATTTGCTATATGGTATTACACGAGTTTTATATGCGAGTACTGTTGTTATGTGGATATGCTTATGCATGTATCCAATGTTACATAGAAAAACATGCTATTATATTTCACATTTTGTAGCTAATTACATGATGTGACAAACAAGCAGGCTGTTGAAATTTGCTATATAGTATAAGAATTTGGACATGCTAACTTACTTTAAACATATTGCTAGCCAAAAAAAAAAAAGCTTTCATTTGGCAACATGCCGTTTGTCAAGTTTGATAGGCTTCCGGGTGCAATCGCTATATACGACTGTATAGGGAGGTTCAACAAATGGTAATAATAAACATTTACAAAGCACTGTAATACTTTCGAAAATCACGATCGCAATAATAATATCAATGCCTAATATCTGATGGCCAGAAAGTGATTAATTTTTTATTCTTAAAATATTGATGTTTGTGATGCAGCAAGTCCAAAGACTGCTGTGTACAGCATGATTTTATATTAAAATTACTTTGTGTTATATGACTAAAAAGTGGTCCTAAACGAATATTTTCTCAATTCGGAAACATTACTTCATACGTCAAGACTTAACACGAGGATAAACAATTAAGCAGCTGAAATTTCCAACAGCATATACTGCTTCATGTAAATTTACTGTATGTATGTATGTGAATGAAGCAAGCTGTAACAAATCCAACTTTAAATACATCGCTAAAATAGCTTACGTCTTGCAATGGCAAAAACGATCGAGCAGTTGAAATTTAATAAAGTATATTGCTAAATGTGAGTGTACTGTATGTATAACTTAGACATACTATATAGTCAACTTTAAATACACTGCTGGCCAAAAAAAACAGCTCACATTTTGCCATAATATAAACAATGAACCAGATAAAACTGGCTATAGAGTATATAACCCCATGCTCTGTAAGTGTACTGCATGTAATAGCTAAAGCCTAATCAATATACAGCACTATAATTTGCATTTATTAATTTGATATGAGGACTGACTATGAAAGCGCTCAGGTTTTACATAACATAACAGCTTAATTTCTGTTTGGTCATCTCTGTATTACTGGCAGAGGCAAATGACAGGGTTAAAATGTCATACATCATGTCCAGCTCTATTAACCAAGAAGATAATTAAAATTATTGAAATTAAAAACAAGTGATGGGCAACTGTGTAAAATACAGAAAAACGTAAATGTTGCATTACATAATGCTTCACTTTTCTCAATGCAATCACTTTTACAGCACATCCTGACTTACTAATAATTCTAGGTCGCTTTGATGCAGCCTAGATTTTGGTTTGCATTTATGAACACTACCATCTGAAGTTTTTTATTCCAGTTTGCAGAAAATAAAATGAGGTTTGTTTAGCTTTGGTGTATCTACAGGGGAGGCTAACTACCAAACCAAAGGGCAATCTTTTTGAAGAGGAAAAGAAGTTAAGCAGCTGACATTTGATTATGACATCTTTACTAAAACAACCACTTTCGGCTCAAATCAACGAACACGTCTGTTAAAAATCCCCTACAGAAGGGCTGCTAACCTGGCGTGACTGAACAAGCATTATAAAGAGGTCAGATGTTGGTGTGACTGGTCACTAGTTCAGTTCTGGAGAGCTTGCTAAAGCCGGTGTTAACACCTGTCTCTGGCGCATGTATCTGGTTCACAAGTTATACTTTACGTTATTTGCTCATGTGTAAGGTGTTTTAATTGTATACATGAATGTTAAAGGTGTGGACACGACAAAACACGAGTAAACGTATAAATTACACGATTAACTGCCGACTGCTAACCATTTAGCAGTTAGCATCGATGCTAGCACGATAAATCTGCATGTTTTTTTGGCCCAGCGCAGTTTTAAATGCAAAACTATGCGCGGAGTTACCAAACCAACATAACAAACAAATCCGTCTTGTTTTTACACGACTAGACAAAGCACTACAACCAACAAAGTTCGTGTGTAAACCGCGATGAGCTGTAGAATATTATAGAGAAATGTGTTAAAGAGGCCTCTACGTAGGCCGCGCCCGCTCCCCATGATGCTCTTGCTGGATCCTCAAACACCCGCTCCCTTCTGACACCATAAAACCAGAACCACACAGGCTCAAGGGAAAGAAACCCAGCCGAAACAAAGCCCAGGGTTCAAACTCTCTAGCGGACTTACCTCCACATCTCGCCCCTTGTTTTTGAAGCTCTTAATGCGATGGTTTTCCAAGCCGGCGTTTTCGGCCATGGCTCTGTGTGTATGTGTGTGCGCCTGTAGTCCCTACCGACGTGCGGAGCTCCGCTCGGGGAGGAAGAGGAGGGCGGGGGGTGTAGCGACATCCGATTCGCGAATCAATGAGTCGGATCTTTTAATGAACTGGTTCGCTAAATGAGCGGTTCTTGAGCCACTTCATAAAACTGAAAATTCTGTCATCATTTACTCGCCCTTTAGATTTTCCATAACCTGGATTCTTTCTTCTGTTTAACACAAATAATCAATTTTAAAGAAAGCTAAAAAAACCTGTAACCTTTGACGTTCATAGTATTTGATTTTCCCACTGTCAATGGTTTTCTGAAAAATATAATCCTTTGTGTTAAACAGAAAAAAGAAACTGATAAAGGTTTATAACCACGTGAGGGTGAGTAAATAGTGAGTAAATGTTGTGAAGTGTTCTTTAGCCACTAATAAATTTGGTGAAGGAAGGGTTGATGTGACAATTTCTGATTTTATAATTTTCTTTTTACAGCATCAACATGTAATTTCATTAAAATATAGTCCATTAAATAGACTTAAGCATTTGTTAGTTGTTCAAACATAAAACAAGATGAAAAGCCATTTAAATGCAACTATCAGGAGCAGCAGGCGAGCGCAGAAACTCCATTAAAAATACTGTACCTGTTGAAATAAAAAACAGCTTAAACCAGCCTAAGTTGGTTAGCTGGTTTTAGGTGGTCGACCAGTTTGGTTTTAGAGAGGTTTTGGGCATTTCCAGGCTGGTTTCTGCCATTTCCAGCCTGGTCTTAGCTGGTCAGACTGGAAGATAACCAGCTAAAACTAGTTTGACTAGCTTAGCCAGGCTGGGAGCCAAAACCTTAAACCAGGCTGATCAAGCTGGTTTTAGCTGGTCATTTCCCAGTCTGATCAGCTGGACTATTAATATGCTATTTTGCGTCAGGTATTTTGCTTACTCTCATAAACGCTCTCAGGATACTTTGCAGTAGCTATACATTATAGTAAGGATGTTGTGAGCAATGTTCAGTTTCGCTTCAAAAGACCCTGTACTGTCAGGAGCCATGTTATGTATAGTATTAGTTTTGCTGTGCGTGTCTGATTATTTAGACAGTACAGTAGTGACACCATATTCACTGACTCGTTTTGAATCTAATGAGTTATCAGTAAAAACTTTGAATGTTCAGAAGAAAACTTCATACATCTTAGACAGCCTGAGATCGAGTAAATTAAATTATTTTTTGATGAACTATCCCTTTCATTTTTAGGAATGTTACAAATGTGAAGTGAAAATCTGATTATCGACACAGATCATTTTATTATTTATTGTTATTTTTATCATTTAACATTCAAAAGCCGCCAAGTGAATTTTAACATTGTGTTATAGGCTAGGTTTTAAATCATTTGATGCTTTCAATGGGCTGTCTTAATCATATACAACAAATTTTATTTAATTGATTTGATGGATAAACGACTCGAACTTCATTTCGTATGTAATAATATGCCACAATAGAATAATAAACATGATTAGTTAAAATAATTGTTGGATCGTTTATTGAACTGGTTCATAACTGTAAAGATTCGAATCGCGGGAATGAATCACACTTCCTCTCACTTTTGGGGAGTGGGGGGGAGATGGGACTGATGATGATGCATGTACGTAAAACCGGGTGGTGCGGAGCAGACCGGACACAGAGTCCTACATGGTACCTGTAATTATATAAACTTTTACATTTGCTTATCAACATTTGATAGCTCTACCATTATCCATTAGAATTTGATAGGTCTACCGGACAGACACAACAATTTTACGCCACCTCTCTAGGGTAAAATTATCTTGAATATAAAGCGAGGTGTTTGATTGGACCCGTACAGTAGCCTAGTTTTGCGTCAGTGTGCGTAGACCAGCGATTGCGCAAGTTCTCTCAGCTGACATAAGCCGCTTGCGTACGCCAAGAACGCAAAAGCTACGTCACTGCGCACTACAGTAGCCGGCGAGATGATGGTCTTCAAGTTGAAATTTGCATTTCAATAAGCGGGAGCACAAGACAGTAGATACAAGACAGTCTTTATGCACAAAAGACAAAACCAAAATCATTATTGCTAAAAGACACTCAACACAAATATGTCATAGAACATAAAAAAGTAACACCATATTGAACATCTTTCATTAATTAAAAACTAATTTGAAATGAATTACAATTTCTAAATAAATGATCAGATATCCTTTAACCCCAAGTAAAAATATGACTTTCTTAACCTCTTTCAAATGTCACACTTTATATATTAACGTTGTGCACAAACTGAAACAATTATAAGACAATGTATATAAAAAGCAACATGATATGACCCTCACAATGAAAGTATGAGTGTGGGACAGATATATATATATATATATATATATATATATATATAGTTTCCAAGTTTTAGGAACAACAAATAAACTTGACTTCTAGTTCATCATTTGGTATCAGAAGTGGCTTATACGAAAGGCAAAGGTCTCTAGATTACGCTCATTTTACCAAAATAGAATATGAACATGCCTTGATTTTTAATTATTTAATTAAGACAGTAAGGTCTGACTTTGCTGAGACAAAAGTCTTGTCACTTAACAGAAATAATGTACAGTATAGAATATAAAGTCATGGTGCAGTGGAAAAAGAATGAATATTGTTTATGACTCCCATGAGCTTGGAGGACTGCATCCATACATCTCTGCAATGGCTCAAATCACTTAATAATAAAGTCATCTGAAATGGCAAAGAAAGCGTTCTTGCAGGACTCCCAGAGTTCATCAGGATTGTTTGGATTCATCTTCAATGCCTCCTCTATCTTACCACAGACATGCTCAATATTGTTCATGTTTGGTGACTGGGCTGGCCAATTCTGGAGCACCTCGACTTTCTTTGCCGTCAGGAACTTTGATGTGGAAGCTGAAGTATGAGAAGGTGTGCTATCCTGCTGAAGAATTTGCCCTCTCCTGTAGTTTGTAATGTAATGGGCAGCACAAATGTCTTGATATCTCAGGCTATTGATGTTGCCATCCACTATGCAGATCTCTCGCACGCCCCCATACTGAATGTAACACCAAACCATAACTTTTGCTTCACAAAACTTGACTGATTTCTGTGAGAATCTTCGGCCCACGCGGGCTCCAATAGGTCTTCTACAGTATTTGTGATGATTGGGATGCAGTTCAACAAATGATTCATGGGAAAAATTTACCTTCTGCCACTTTTTCATCAACTAGAAGTTATGTATAAACTCATTATAATGCATATGGAGTGTGTGGGTCAAAAATCAAACAGAAAAAGTGATGCAGTGTTGACAGTGTTTTGAGTTAGTTTTAGCATTTTAAGTCAGCATCACTTGAAATGTATAAAGTTTCAGTCATGATTTTCAGCTGTAATTTATGACTCCAATATATACCCGTTTCGTATTCAAACCAGCCTTAAAACAGAAACCCAGGGCTCGGTTTTTCAAAAGTAATCCACTAGGATTTTGGATAACGGATTGGATCAAATCTTGAAAATGGGTTTTTCAAAAGAAAAAAACGGATTACATAATCGGATTAGATTACGTAATCCAATCTTGGTTTTGATCCGGATCAAACCTTTAGTTTGGGTTTTTCAGACCTTTTTTGTAGGATTTGGATCACTTTGATTAAACTGATCCTATCAGAAGGGTGGATTCAGCGTGGATTTCATGCCCAAAATGTAAAGAAAACTTGTATCAAATAATACTATATTTGGATCATGCAGCAGTATCTTACAAGAGATCCTATTTATTCATAATTTTATTTAATTGTTTTTAATTGTATTTGTTTTTCCATCAGGTAGGCTTTAATGTATTCAGCCTTTCTGTATAGGCCTACAGCAAAGTAGAAAGAGTTTGGCCTCATAAAATAATCCCCCAAACAGCTGTCAAAATTGAACAAAAACAATAAATTTCATTCTGCCACTAATTAAAATATATATACTCATCACAATGGAAAATATTTTTGTTTTTAGAATATTTATAAGTGAGGTATGCAATGACAACAGAATAAAAAAAAATTGCAAAGAATGGCAATCACTGATTTTTTAAAATCACTTTCAACAATTGCAAAAAGAGACTCAAAGGGCAGAAGCACAGCTTCATCTGGCAGAGGAACAACTGACTCTGACCAAACTGCAGCAAACCAAGGCCGGACTTAAGATTCACCTCCTAAAGGCTATGCTCAGACAAGCTGGTCTCTCCACATCAGATGAGGAAGTCTAAAATTATTGCAGAGTTTTTGGCATTAAGTCTTTTAAAATTTTTTTAACTTTTTTTAAGTGTGTGTGTTTTCATTTGAAATAAAAAATAAAGCTATATTGACCTTACACTGGCTATTCTACTTGTTGCTCTTTAAATATCTATAGTTCTACATTGTGATTTCCAATCCTGTTTAAGCACTGGTTATCCAGATTTAGTGATCCTGAAATGTTTCTTTCCGGATCAGATTGATCCAATCCGACGTTGCTTTGAAAAACTGGCTCAAAAAATAATCTGGATTACGTGATCGCGGATCAAAAAAAAAGGATTACTAAATCCGGATCAATTTTTATCCGGATTAAACCTTTTAAAAAACCGGGCCCAGATAATCACAACAGTACAATGTAGATATACAAGTAAAAGCACAGTGCAAAATAAAGACAGATGCGCGGAATAAACTTTGAGATCAGTGCACAAATAAGTGTGCAGGATGATGAAATCGCACAATGAGTTGACATGAAAAGCAGAATGTCATCTTGACTCAACTCCTTTCAGCAGTCTGAGCCAGTTAGGAATCAATCAAAACCATAGCACTTCAAAGCCCGGCTGTGGAGTACGTTTAGTGTATAGAACAGCACATTGTGAACTTTAAAAGATCTGTTGCTCGAAGAGAATCTTCTGGTAGCCTTGTGGAGGAGGATGATAGAAGTCACCGAACTGACAATCCAATATTGCACTATCATCCACTGTGAGGGACAAGATAAGGACATACATGTTTAAGTCTGTTAAACTTCACACACACACACACACACACACACACAACTCATTTCCCCTACAATTTAATGAATCAAAAACAAGATGCAACTGCAAATTATTTTCAAAATACAGAACATTACAGGTACAGACAATTAAAATAAGGTTGTCTTTAATGTTTAAAATACAGATTTATTTTTATTGCACAGTAGGAAAAAGACTTGGCATTGTAATTTTAACAAAACCATGAAAGTGGTATACTTTTTGTGAACAATAAAGCGACTGATGAATGAGATGATTTCCAGAAAACACTAACTTAAATATAATTTAGTGTAACAATAGATTATATTTAGAGCAGGCATATGATATATTAAAAGACTTAATTTAGAGATCATAGAGCAGCCCCAAAATACTACTGTATCACTGTCCTCCAAACCATTAAGTTTTACTCATTTGCAGGCAAAAATCCCTTCAATAATTGTTTAAATATAAATATATCTGATTGATGATGTAACATTACTTCTCACACATATTGTGTACAAATAGTAGGGCTGCACGATACTGGAAAAAAACTGACATTGCAATATTTTATTGTTCTGCGATATACAGTGCATTCGAAAATTCATTTATTTCCTCAAAATTCTACACACAATACCCCATAATGACAATGTGAAAAAAGATTATTTAAAAATTGGTGCAAATTTATTAAAACTAAAAAACCTGAAAAATCACATGTACATAAGTATTCACAGCCTTTGCTCAATACTTTGTTGATGCACCTTTGGCATCAATTACAGCCTCAAGTCTTTTTGAATATGATACCACAACCTTGTCACACCGGTCTTTGAGAATTTAATAACGCTCCCAATGTTATTTTGCTCCTTATATTCTGTAAATAAATAATATTTTCCTGTTAATTCTCAGTGGTTCGTGATTTGGTTTATATCTTGGAAAGAGAGAGTGTGGGGGCACCAGGGATTATGTTTTGTATCCATGTTATCTTGTTCTGTTTTTGGTTTAATGTTTTGATTAAGATTTTTTTTATTCGTAACAAGGTACATAAATTGAATAGCAACAATGAAAAAGTTTTCATCTCGTTCAAATAACAAAAAATCCATAAGTAAAAATATATATTTATTTACTTTCAGAATAGGTCAAAATTAAGTTCAACCTAAAGTAAAAATAATAATAATAATAATTTAGTTTTTGCTTTGAAATTTAGATTTTTGGACTATAAACAAGACAAATTCTCAAATATAATTCAGACTCAACAATGCATATTCAGCGATGTGACTATTGAGAATGTGCACATTGCGATGTTGATGCTGAAACAATATATTGTGCAGCCCTAATATGAAAATATTTTCACAATATGACTAAAGTAACTATTTAAAAATAATATAAATATAGTATATATATAAAATACTAAATTATGCAAAAATTTGCAAAATACAATACTCAAAGCACAAAAGAAAACAAAACAAAAATAAACAGCACTTAATGGTTTTCATAATTCACCTTCGGCTTAGTCCCTTCTTTATCAGGGGTCACCACAGTGGAATGAACCGCCAACTATTTCTTACATATGTTTTACGCAGCTGATGCCCTTCCAACCTAGTACTGGGAAACACCCATACACTCTCACATTCACACACTATGGCCAATTTTGTTTACCCAAATCACCCAAAGTGCATGTCTTCGGACTGTGGAGGAAACCAGAGCACCCGGAGGAAAACCACACGAACACATGGAGAACATGCAAACTCCACACAGAAATGTCCACTGGCCCAGCTGGGACTAGAATCAGCGACCTTCTTGCTGTGAGGTGACAGTGCTAACCGCTGAGCCTCTAACAGTATTGATGTGCAGAAAACCAGTAATCAAATGTAAAATGACACGTTCTGAATTGTGGGTCCTGGTTAATTATAATCACAACTTGATATTGTAGAATCTGCGATGTGACTATTGCAAATTCGCACATTGCAATATCGATGCTGAAAGGATATATTGTGCAGCCCTAACACAAAGCTTAGCTTCTCTGTACATACAATCACTTTAGACACTAAAAAGGATCTAACCTTTGACCTAATTACAGTACACATGACAAAAAGGATGTACAAAAGCAATCAAATACTCACCATAGACTACAGGATAAACAGTTCCTCTAATGCCTGATGCTGGACAGTTCATATTCTTCCCGTTTAGGTACAAATTCAGCTCCACATGATCATATGTAACACCCTTCAAGCACACAAATAAGAGAGAAGTCAAGATTAGACACTACTGAAGCTATTATATTCAAAACAAACCACCAGCAAATCAAATGCTATTTACTGTAAGTGCCATTCCTTTCAAGAAAACCCTAATGTGCCCACTTGTTTATACATAGTAGTGTTCTCATGTTACAGATTAACAAATAACTCTGTAAACACTATATAAAATGAAACAATGCTGTCATGAATCTAACATTGCGATATTTTGTTATTCTGAGATATTTCACCAGATGACTCACCGGATTTCTCTATTTGGAAAGAATTGCTCATTTTAGATTGATTGGGATGATTCTATAAAGAAGTGCATTTGAATGAAATATAATAAACCATCTACAAGCATATATCAGTAGAATAAAAAATATATAAATATATATATATAAAAATATATATATATATATATATATATATATATATATATATA
>CAIGQZ010032813.1:16998803-17026725 GCA_903798205.1 Danio tinwini
AGCACTTGGGTTTGTTTACACACAGAGTGAGAGAGAATGCACCTGCACATATTATGTAATGAGATGCTCATAGTACATACTTTAGTGTGCATGCTCAGAGCCGTTTGCCCAGACTGTGAATAGCAGGTAATAAAGTTCTTAATAATGTTCAGTTTGTTGCACTGGGTGATGGTTTCAGTTCATAAGCCCTCAGTACATCGACAGCAGCTGCAGGTAATACTAATTTGCATACAAGCTTGTTTGTTTACATCTCAAATTATAGCCAGACCCCCTACTTTTTTATGATTTTTGCGATACAAATGACTAATTCTGTGGTGGTAATTTCCAGAAATTTGCAGACAATTTTGCGATAAAAAATATAAAAAATAAATAAATAAATGAATCATTTATCGATTTGACACGCATCATAATGCTTTTAAAGCAAAAATATTGTCCTTTAATACGGTCACGTTCAGCAGCCCTTATCCTTGAACCAATCTACCCCTGCAAGCTGCTTGCTTTTCTGTCTGTTCCACTGCTCCGTTTGTTAGATGTTTGCTCCCACATTCTTTTGCAGTCTGAAGCATGTCAAATGCACAAAACGCGCAATTCACGCCATATTTTTCACTCGATTTGCGCCACAGGTTGTCTAATTGCATCTTTGCATTGACTTAACAAGTAAATCGCCACTTTCCCACCATCTGCTGTGTGCCAAATTAACATGAAGTTTTCATTTTTTGGATGCACTATTCCTGTTAGACTCACCACAATGTCCCCTTCCTGTGGCAAGCTGTTAGCTGGTAATCGGTTCTTTTCTTCGTTGTTATGGTACACGGTGCCATCTTGCCGGAGCACAAGGCTGTGTGGGTCTCGACCCAGAGGGATCTGGTTTAGATTTGCTTTCTGAGTTGCCACTCCTATTCCCCAGACACCTGCAAGGAGCAAAGTTCACTGCAGTCACACCTAATAACTAGGAAAAGCTAGAGATTAATGGCTCATTTCCACTAAAAGGTACGGTTCAGTTTAGTATAGTACAGCACGATTCAGTACAGGTCATTCTGATTCAATTTGATTTTTTTCAATTCGTCTTTATTTCTATAGCGCTTTTACAATGTAGATGGTGTCAAGGCGGCTTAACATTGAAGTTCTTGTAAACTGAAACTGCTTCAGCCCAGTTTTCAGAGTTGAAGTTCATTTTAGTGTGGTTAAATTTTCATTGCTGAAAGTCCAAACACACTGAAGAGCAAATATATCGATGCACAGCTCCACAAGTCCCAAAACCAAGTAAGCCAATGGCGACAGCGGCGAGAAACAAAACTTAACCAATTGACGAAAGCGAAGAGAAAAACCTTGAGAGAAACCAGACTCAGTTGGGCATGACCATTTCTCCTCTAGCCAAACTTCTTGTGCAGATATTTCTGATTAGGCTTGCGGTTCTACTGCCAATAGTATGATTACTTGGTAGTATTGGTGTACACCAGAAAGTTAAATCGACATCACTTCATAGGTGTGGTGTATACTGGAGAGTAGCAATCAAGGACATTCTTACGTGAAGAATAAGGCTCTAAAAACAATGAAGGAGAACACGCAGTACATACTATTGTTGATTCTTGTTATACGTCTGTTTGTGACTTTTCATTTCTTACCATGCTATCAACGATGTCTGCACTTAGACATTGCATTATCGTTTCAGCTGTGTATATAAAAATGGCTATTATTAGGTACTATTTACTGTATAATTGTGCTAAGTACTACAGGAAGTGCAGAATTATTAGGCAAGTTGTATTTTTGAGGATTAATTTTATTATTAAATAACAATCATGTTCTCAATGAACCCAAAATACTCATTAATATCAAAGCTGAATATTTTTGGAAGTATTTTTTAGTTTGTTTTTAGTTTTAGCTATTTTAGGAGGATATCTGTGTGTGCAGGTGACTATTACTGTGCATAATTATTAAGCAACTTAACAAAAAACAAATATATACCCATTTCAATGATTTATTTTCACCAGTGAAACCAATATAACATCTCAACATTCACAAATATACATTTCTGACATTCAAAAACAAAACAAAAACTAATCAGTGACCAATATAGCCACCTTTCTTTGCAAGGACACTCAAAAGCCTGCCATCCATGGATTCTGTCAGTGTTTTGATCTGTTCACCATCAACATTGCGTGCAGCAGCAACCACAGCCTCCCAGACACTGTTCAGAGAGGTGTACTGTTTTCCCTCCTTGTAAATCTCACATTTGATGATGGACCACAGGTTCTCTATGGGGTTCAGATCAGGTGAACAAGGAGGCCATGTCGTTAGTTTTTCTTCTTTTAGACCCTTTCTTGCCAGCCACGCTGTGGAGTATTTGGCTGCGTGTGATGAAGCATTGTCCTGCATGAAAATCATGTTTTCTTGAAGGATGCAGGCTTCTTCCTGTACCACTGCTTGAAGAAGGTATCTTCCAGAAACTGGCAGTAGGACTGGGAGTTGAGCTTGACTCCATCCTCAACCCGAAAAGGCCCCACAAGCTCATCTTTGATGATACCAGCCCAAAGCAGTACTCCACCTCCACTTTGCTGGCATCTGAGTCGAACTGGAGCTCTCTGCCCTTTACCGATCCAGCCACGGGCCCATCCATCTGGCCCATCAAGACTCACTCTCATTTCATCAGTCCATAAAACCTTAGAAAAATCAGTCTTGAGATATTTTTTGGCCCAGTCTTGACTTTTCAGCTTGTGTGTCTTGTTCAGTGGGGGTTGTTTTTCAGCCTTTCTTACCATGGCCATGTCTCTGAGTATTGCACACCTTGTGTTTTTGGGCACTCCAGTGATGTTGCAGCTCTGAAATATGGCAAAACTGGTGGCAAGTGGCATCTTGGCAGCTGCACGCTTGACTTTTCTCAGTTCATGGGCAGTTATTTTGCACCTTGGTTTTTCCACACGCTTCTTGCGACCCTGTTGACTATTTTGAATTAAACGCTTGATTGTTCGATGATCACGCTTCAGAAGCTTGCCAATTTTAAGAGTGCTGCATCCCTCTGCAAGATATCTCACTATTTTTGTCTTTTCGGAGCCTGTCAAGTCCTTCTTTTGACCCATTTTGCCAAAGGAAAGGAAGTAGCCTAATAATTATGCACACCTGATATAGGGTGTTGATGTCATTAGACCACACCCCTTCTCATTACAGAGATGCACATCACCTAATATGCTTAATTGGTAGTAGGCTTTCAAGCCTATACAGCTTAGAGTAAGACAACTTGCATAAAAAGGATGATGTGGTCAAAATACTCATTTGCCTAATAATTTTGCACTCCCTGTATTTGAGTACGCTAATTTGGAACCATTTACAACTTCTGATAGTGAAAATCAAAATAATTGCTTATCGTGCTGTACTGAACCATGCCACTCAGTGGAAACGAGCCATAAACATAATAAATGCTCACACACACATCATGCCTTACCTGTAGACTGAATCTTGAATTCAAAGTAGCTTTTGTTTTGATGGAGTGGTGCGTTTGCTGTGCAGCCTCCGGTTCCACATATGCGTCTTCCACTCTTTACAATGACAACATCAGTACCTGAAATATCAATTATTTTGAGGAACTTTGTTGCATTTATTCTGCATCACAACTTTAATTGATGTGTAATTGTGTTTTTTTCATCTGTAGATTTTGTATGTTGTGCTGTGTAGATAACTTAAAAAGACTACTCCTTTACAGACAACAAATGACATGCTAAAACGACTTTGTTGTGTAATCTAATATATTAAATTCTAGGTAATATAATCATCAATAATACTTCATTTAATTTTAACTGACTTGTCTCACATTAACTTGTATAGAATAATATTTAGGGAAGGAAAATGAATTCACTTTTTGTTATGTGTAGTTACAGGTTGATTCGTGACAAACTGTGTAGTCCAAAGGCCTTAAACTCAATTCCTGGAAGGCTGCAGCTCTGTACAGTTTTGCTCTAACCCTATAAAACACAGCTGATCCAAATAATTGAGGTGTTTAAAAGAGTCATGAACACCTTCATTAGTTGGATCAGCTGTGTTTGATCAGGGTTGGAGCAAAACTGTGCAGAGCTGCGGGCCTCCAGGAATTGAGTTTGAGACCTATGTAGTCCATTACTGAACAGTGAACATAAATTACATGATACTTTAGTCGTCAGTAAAGTAATTTAACAGATTATTTAACATAATAAACTCATTTACTAAAATTAAGTTAATTTGGATAATACTGTACTGCATCAATAAAACCGAAAGAATGAAAATGAATCCACTCTTTATGAACAACAAACTAAGAGCAAACTAAGTCACAAATTAAGTGTAGCAAATTATGAAAAACTACTTAATAAATTGCACATTTATTCAAAATATAATAAATAATAATAAATAAATAAAACAAATAAATCAACTTAAATAAATATTCTTATTAATATGTTGTGTGGCCTCCAATTATAGCAGCCTGACAGGTGGCCATTCTGTGCAACTGTCCAAATACCGAAAACTTTTACCAACATATTTCTACAGATATGTGTTAAGAAAGGAATATTTGTATAATAGTACTAATACTATTAATAACAACAATAATAAAAGTGGGATAATCAGTTAATTAGGAAAAATTGGCGTTTTGTAGTACTACTAGTAAGTAATTATGTCAAGCAACTCTGATTAAGGACAAAAAGAGTAATTATAGTAATATAAGTGAATTACAAATATGTCGTTGTTGAAATCGTATCACGTAAATATAATTACCAGCACTGATTTTGTTCCATATTCCTGCTGGTGATTATTTTTTATTCCCCATCTACTACACACATGTATCTGACAGCACTAAAACATCGTAGAGACAAAAACACTGCCTGTTTATGATATTGTCAGACTCTATCAGTGTTTATGGTTAACATTAATGTGTCTGAAATGACAGATTCGTCGCTCACCCATGTGATGAGTGTCCAGCTGAACAGTGGGCATTTCCTTCAGTGTTACGTGGCCACTGTTATTGTCTCCACAGCAGCCAAAACAGCACGAAAACAACGCCGCCATAATAGTATTTCTCCCACAGCAACACTGTTACGGTTAAATAATGTGATTAGACTCAAGTTTAGGTGTTATACGGGGTTATTCGTGCCATCAACCAACGGAGGTCGTTTTTATTCAATCTAGATGCTAAGCTAACAGGATATGACGTGGTAAAAGGGAGTTTTTTTATCGCTCTTTTAGAAAAAAAAAATATTTCTAGTTCAACGGCGACCTCTAGTGAACAACCGACGCTATTATTAAAAAGATCACTCAGCAAAAACTAAAAATCTGTCATCATTTTCTCACCCTCATGTTGTGACAAAACTGGTTTTCCTTTGTCCGTGAAACAAAAAATATGAGTCGTATAAACACTATGAAATCAAATGCCCGCCAAAAGCGAAATCGTCCATCTCGGTTGTTGCTAGATCAGATATGGTTGCAGTTGGAAGATAACAAGAATTATAATATTTATTAAATTTTCCTATTTAATGTTTTTTTATTAACGTCTAACCCTAAACCCAACCGTCACAGCAATGTAAAGAGTAGTTGTATTATTTATTATATTACCTAATAAATTGTATTTTACCCCCACCTCAACCCTAAACCCAACCGTCACAGTACGATGAAGGTATACTGTTAAGCTTATATCTGCAGCTGTATCCCGTCCATCTCATACATTTGAATTTTAGACGTAACGTTACTATCTGACCGTTAAAACATTTGTCATATGATTGGATTTAGTTAGTATATAATCGACATTCACTAACAATTTACAACTTTTCACGTAAAAGAAAGTTCTGGATAAGTGAATACATTATTACAGACGTTTTATTTTTGGGATAAAATATCCCTTTATGAGTAAACTTCATCCCGTTCGACTGGTAACTGGATTACTACCGCACATCAGGTAATTTTGGCCGCTGTCTTTGAGACATATTTTGCAGTAATTTGTCAACTAACAGATCACATGTAGTAACTTTGATTTGATACAAACTAGTCGTTTGAGCGAGGATCCAAAAACGTGCGAGACGGAGTGCAAATCTGAGGGATCAGGATCGATGTGACCTTAAAAGCTTTTAACCTGCTCTGTGCCACTCAGTTACAGCTGTGAAGTTTTGCATAGCAACAACCTCGCCGCGCGAAAGTAAGGGGTAATCTACATCCGACCAACTTCTTTCAAAAACGAAAACATGCCTTAAGTTGTGTTCATGTTTTCTCGCTCTCGTGTTGAAGACTTGTTTCCTTAAACATTTCGAATAAAAATCGTTTGTTACTCCAGTAACGCGTAACTTGCATGTCAACTTTTGTTTGTTGTTTTTGAAGTTCGCTAGTGTTGAAATCTGCACAGCAACAAGCGCCATGATTGCGTTTGCGGAGTGCCCTAGTAACTGGCGCGCGCGGTTTCTATCCAATAAAAGAGCGCGTGATGTGTTCGCAGTTATGCGGTGGAACTGTTTTTCCCAACATCCCTACTTTTCATGGGATTATTGCATTATTATAGAAACTGTTTATTTTGACTTACCTCACGTTCTTGACCTTTGGGTGACTAGTAAGCAGATGTCGAGGTAAATGGACCAAATGAAGGTACAGTAGGCACAATATTTCATCATGGTCTTGTTTTTTTTTTGATTTTTTAAATAGCTACATATTCTGATTTAGCTCTAGATGGTTTAATATGTCATGGACTATATATCTAGTAATCACTAGAGAACATGTTTGTAGTGTGTGTGTATACACTTTTATTAACTTTACCCTATTCGTTAGACTATGATTTCGAGATGCAGGTGATGTTATTTAGTAAGGTGATTATGATTTCGCAATATGTCATAAATTAGCTTAACACAGCAAACATATGCTGAACATGAGCGCACTTGCCTGCGTGCCTTTAGTATTTTGAACAACAAAACCGTTATTTTCAGGGCTGCCCAATCAGATTTCAGAATAAACCTGCGCGCTGCTCAGCTGTGACACTCCAAATGAGGTTTCTGTGGAAATTACCGGGTAGGATCTCGCCTTACCTACCAAGAATAGCTCATTCAGAACAGAAGGGGAAAAAGTTGTGCAGACCTTTTGGATGCACTATGAATTTCCGCCTCAGAAAGTGTTCAGTGCGTATTCTGAAGTACAGTATTTATGCTCTTGTTCAGTCTAGGGATAGAATAACCTCAGTGACATGAGAAAGTGAGTGACGTAAGAGCAGAAGAACGTGACGTGGTTTCTGCCCTATTTTCTTTTTTTTGGGGGGGGGGGGGGGGGGGGGGGGGGGGCTTGTGGTATGTCATGAATTTTATTAATTTCACCTATACCTGCTTTTATTGTTATAATGCCATGTGCAATTGATGTGGGTATTCTCTAAGGTATTTTTAAAAATACTATATTAATATATTTTATTTAAATTCTAGTAAAAGGCAGCACATTTTGCTGTACTGGAGGCACCAATTATTATTTTCAAAAGTTATTGGCATTTAAAAAGAGAAAAGAAAACAATCGATTACATAACCATAAGTGACCAATCAAAACGACAGAAGAAATACAAACCATTATATAGATTTATTAATGCTGACCTACAATAGCCTAATACGATTTACAAAGCATAGCTACGCATCAGTAACTTTTCTTGTACAGTTCTGACGTAAAATCTTTTTCACACCCACGTTGTGTAGCAACTGTCATTCAGCATCTAAAAGTAATTGTGTATTAAGCGTCGTTAATACACACAATTACCATGAACACGATTCAGTAAAGCTCTTCTAGGAGTTTAAGTAATGTTACTTACGTGCATAAAAATACCATACAGTAGGGTTTGTCTTTAAACTTTGCACGTTAGAGGGAATATTACCAGCTGAACTGTTTAGTCAACGCAAGATTTCCATGAATGCTGGGTGCCACAGATTTTTTTCAATTTACATTAACGTTATTTGATTGGTAGCTGGACATCTAGGTTAGTTATTTTATAGCAGAGTTCAATCGCGTTTACTGTAATGTAGGATTTTGAGCAGGATCACCTTTTGTCAGAAATATTAGATTTAAGAGCTGCGCTTTGTCGTCCAAGATAATCTCGGGGTTTATTTGAATACATTTACTAGTTTTTAAATAAAGATATTACATTTAAGACATTTAAAACCTGCTTGTACTGAACAACTTACAATTATTATATTTTACATATCATTTAAAAAAATACATAAAAATAAGGTAGCCTATTTAACAAGCGAGCGTTGACGTGACCGTACATCGAATAAACGGTGTTCTCGTCTCCACATGAGAACAAAATTAAAGTTGAATCTTAGCTAAAAATGAATTTAGGGTTGGCATATTTCTTTAATTTTTGCCCATTCGTGTACCTTGAGGCAACTCGGTCAACTTCATGTTCAAAGCTGAAGTGGCCCTAAAAGTTTTAGATAAATTAGCATTTTTACAGTACATTTTCCATCTTTCACTTGATTATTTGACACATTTCTGTACATCCAGACGAACGCAAGCTTTATTTAATCTTATCGCCTGAGGAGGAAAACGAGCATTTCAACTGAGAGGGAGTGTAAATATACTTGATATTAACGACCCTTACCAAGGGAAAGAAACGCGAAAAATCAAAACAAACAGCTAAGAGTACCAAAAGAGTCTAACCGATTAATTATGTCAGCACCCCTCCCCTAAATAATAGCTTAAAAGAAACGGGGGCGATCTAAAAAACTAATCCATTTGAAGTTTCCCAGAAGATGGCGATGCTGCGTTATACAAAAAACGTGAAAATAAAGACGGAGAGTACATTACTGATGTGATGATGCCATAACACTGTGATACGACACATTTTATGACTCTTTTATCGGTGTGCCTCGACCAAAAAGTTAGCAGGTAGAGCTCCTTATACCGTCTAGAAATGGTAAACATTATGCATTTGATATACAGCCCATAATTTAGTACATTAAATAGTCTTTCATGAAATGATGGTGGTTTGAATATTTTTATCTTTTATTTTTTATTTCATTTTCAAGTACATTTCATCAACGAACTCAAAGCACTTATGCAGACGCATCTGACCCATCTAAAAAATCGAATTACAAACAATTATACAGCGCATTTGATGTAATATCAAATTTCATGTCATCTGTTCTCCGAGAATTAAAGCATTTAAAAAAAACACAGTCTTTTGGCCAGCATGACATTAGAAAGTCACTGGTCTTCAAGTGACGAGATGAGGGATCCCGAGTCCCCGCAGACGGTAAACGGCCCGCCTAACTCCAGCAGCACGGTCAATACTGGAGGATTCGCTAGTGCTTTGACTCCAATATTTACGTGCTGCTACAGCCAGGCAGCCAGTCTGTCACACGGCCAAGTTCAGGAGACTCGCAGGCACACGTAGTCTTGCTGCTGCCGTTGTTGTTTTAGTCTACTTCATCTTTCTTCTCGGTCTTTTCACCCGTTTGAATGTGAAGTGCGCGTCTGTCCTGTCGTTGTTGCCGCAGCACAGTACGGCCTGCACCCCCTTTATAACTCACAAACCATTCTGTGCTGCTACAGTACCGACAGGCCCTGCTCAGAGCGCGCGCACACGCACTCACGCGAGGCGCGCGCCCACACAGCCGCACACACACACACGCACGGTTCTCGTTTCGCAACCTGAAAACACAGGATCAACACAAAGAGAGTAAGTGTCAATACGGCTGCATCTTGTAATTTAATAACCAAAATGACATCGAAAAAAGGATCCACGCTTGCTCAGAACATCTGAATCTAACATTAAAAATAAGAATAAAAATTACCAAGAGGCAATTTTTATTAAAATGTGTGACTTCCCCTGGCTTGTGGGCTGTTATGGCTCATGTTTGGTTGTGCTATGCAAATGCAACATGACATAGATCACTAAGATAATGATGTATAAAAAAATCATACAATGTTTAATGTATTTTATTTATTTTTTTTAGGTGTCAAGTAAACATCTCTATTTTGCTCTAAATAAAAACCTGGAAAATTGGCAGATGTCAGTGTCCAATTTCAAGGTCATGCATTGTTTTTCATGTTTAAAAGTGTGTTGTGAAATGTGACCGTACAAAAGACAAAAAATAAGTAAGCATATGTTATTTTAATGTATAGAGCGGAGATGCCAAAACTAGGGTGGTAACCTTTGATTTGGGTTGCTGTCCCAACTGAGAAGATGATATGAAATGATGAGCAAGGTTGGGGCAAAAGCCTTCAACAGAGAACATCAGTTCTAATTTCACATAACCATTTGTTTGTTTAACTGTTGAGCTACAAAAAAGCAAACTGAAATAAAATGTTTCTATTAAATGGATCAGATTTTGTAAAAACTTTAAATTAGGGCCGGGCGATATGGCAAAAATGCAATCTCGATAATTATTTTCTATAGTCAGTGATAACGGTATATATTTTCGATATAAGTTGTTAATGCTTCCAGATTTAAAAGAGTATCCCAACGATGACTGAAGTAACATAAATTAGAGTTCGTTAAATGGCAGAACATATTTTCAGCCGATAAATTTTCGGTTGCCAAAAATTTGATACATCTCAAATGTATCGAATTCGATACATCTCGAAAATTCAATACATCTCGAATCTCTACACCTTGGTGGCCAAAAATTCGATATCAACACTTTCAGATTCCCATTGTTGCACATTTCTGCTGTGTGATTGGCTCCTAGATCAATAAAGAGTAAAAAAAAAAGTCCAGAGCTTATCGTTGTTATTGACATAAATTTGATCACAATTTGATATATCATTTATCAGGCCAGCCCTATTTAAAATGTAAATACTGTTACTTGACAGATAGAAGATTGTTTGTTTGTTTTTATTGTAAGAAGTTCATTGTTAAATGTAAAAAAATATATATAATTATAATCATACAATTTTAAAAAAATATTATATATATATATATATCCCTATTTTTTTTTTTATTTCTTCAGCAACTTTAATGTTATAACTTTGGCCCGCCACCCTCAATCAAGTTTAGTTTTTGGCCCTTCATACGAAAAAGTTTGGGCACCCCTGGTATAGATAATGAGAATTTGGAGTTTATTGCCATATCAGCTTCTCTGGCTATGTCATGGCAAAAAAAAAAAAAAAACAGTTTACCACATCTGATAAATAACACTTTTCTATAATTATAAAAATATTCGAACAATTAAAATTCATCAACGGGTGTTGCAGGTAAATATAGACGCATCCCCTGATGTAGCCATTTTTGGGGTTCCAAAGATTTGGTCCCATTTTAAAATCTAAACAACTTTATTATTTGGCATTTACCTCATTATTAGCTAGGCGCCGTATTCTACTTAACAGGAAATCAAATAAGCCTCCAACTACATCCCAATGGCTTGTGGATACCATGCATTTTCTAAAGTTGAAAAAGTTAGATGCTCAGGGAAAACTAATTTTAAAAAAAGATAAGGATAAGTAACTATTTGTACTGAAATGGTGTTTTTTCAAATTTAAAAAATTTGAACAAAAGTCATCAACAGCTTTTAAATGTATAAAATTGCTTCCAAATAAAATCATATTATGTAAAATTCTTGCTTTTTACACTGTCTGTGACCTTTATATGACCAAATGTTTTATATTTTGTTTAATTAACAGCACATTGCTATTCTACAGTGATGGGTGGATGTGATTGCAGAAGTGCTCTGTGCACAAAATCTTTTGCACACTGTTTGGTCAGTTCTGGTAATATGGTACCTGTTCTGAGAAAAACGTGATAATCACGCCATTCTTACACAACCTGTCTTTCCCTCACTGATGAAACCACCATTATCAGGTAAGTGCGCAGCATTGAAATTCGCTGTATTCAAAGCTTTATTTTATTGGATTAGATTTGCCAAATTATGATGAGGACCTCAGAAAGCCAATGACTTTTAAAAACTCGAGCTTAAAATTCTTCCTAAATTTATTTGAATATTCAAAACAAAACCTGCGAGTAGATTCAAATCAGCCGAGACATGCATTTTTAAAGAACTAAATGAGTAAGCTGAGCAACAAAGTACGCTTTTGTCCTAAATCATCTTTGAAATGACTCTTACGTAGCGAGTGTAAGAAATAATTGACATGACTTGTGTGCAAAGTGCAAAATGAGTGGGCTATTAATACCAATCATTTCAGGCATGACTAACTTGCAATATTTATCATGTTCTATTTCTGATGTTAGTTGTTTTTGTAAACCCTCCCCCCCAGGTTTCTGTTCCATTCAGCATGTGCTCGTATGCTTTTGTACCAGGTGAGCCCACACTGACAATAAACTTTTGGAGTCACACAAGCGAGAGGACAGTGAAGCATCTGCTGTCTATAAGGCTAAAATTACAGGTTATGAAAAGAGGACTTCTGGGAGAACAAAAAAATAAAACGTGTTCATGGACAAAAGCTTGTAGCCTCCCACATTATAATATTTACTTCTGTTGTTTGCTCTGTCTGTATGCCTTTCACTTTTTTTCTCATATGTCAGGTACTTCATGAGGATATATAATTTATTTGGCTTTTCTATATATTTAATGCACTACAAAAAAATAAGTCACATTTCTTACACTCTATTTCTTTATAAACAATAATAAGGTTAAATCAGTGGTGTACTTACAGTTTCTTGAGTTTGTCACAGCTCAGTGTCATGCCGTGTGCTCTACATTCCTTTCCTGGAGAAAACAAAAATAAAGACATTCATGAAGCACAAATTTTGGCTTTTTTATTATTATTTTTGCATTACACATACAGTGCTCAGCATAATTGAGTACACCCCTTTTAAAAATGAGCATTTGTATCCATTTCTCAGTGAATATAGGCATTGTATTTTGGTTCATTTAAACTTATTAAATAATATGTTAGTGACCAAACATAGTTAGAAATTGAAAGATAATACAATTAAATTCAAGCAAAATATTGCAAATATAAATGACAACCTACAAAATTTTTCCTTTTTATTAAATTTATATTCATAATTTTTCTATAACATATACATTTGGGTGTGCTAGTTTTTGGACTGTTATCATAAGTTATTTTGTTAGATAAGCTCCAGATTTGGTGTCAGTACTGACTAATCTAATGTATATGCACAAATATAATATTGTATAGCTTCCTATTAAATATTTTTAATATAGATTTGTGTACGGTGTACTTGTATATGCTGAGCACTGTAATTGCAGGTTAAAAACACTGTATAGCATGCATTCATTCATTTTACTGAACTGGTGTAATAATCTCATGTTTGTAAATTATTTCAATCAATGAATGAAAGCTACGTAATCCTTTTCTAAAGATAAATCATTTTGTCATGGTTGTGTGTGTGTGTGTGTGTAAGAAAGTTAAACTGTCTCCAACATTCAAAACAGTACTAAAGCAATGAATGTTTTCAAAAAATACTAAATATATGTTATATATAAAAATCCTACATAAATAAATGCATTGGAAGTAATAAAATCAAAAAAATTTTCCAATAGGAAAGCATAAAATGTATACGAAACAACACAAAGTAAGTTCTAATAGCACAAACAAGAAAGTAACAGTGATATTAATACTACTACTATATATAAATTGAAGATATTATGACTAAACTAGCTTTTACAGGATTTCATGAAAGCATACAGCAAGCATAAAGCATACAAAAAGACAAGTCATCACTCCAAGCTTAATTATAGAGCAACATCAAATTAAATCTTCATAACTTAAACATTTTATTTTAATAACTAATTTATATTTGAGGACGATCACTACTATAAAACTTCATAAAGCTCATTGATGATTCCCATGACGTGTATTGTCTCTGTATTTACTGATTGAATATTACAGGGCAATAAAACTAGATGATGAATCCCACAACTCAGGATAAACAAATAAATTTTGCATCGAGAATTATGATAGTTATTAAACATTTGTTTGCGTTGTGTATGTACCTAAATTAAGCAAAATAGAGCATACTCAAACAATAATCATTGTAACTGCCAACCAAACTAACAAACCCTAGTGATGTGTTAGGTTTAGTCTGATTAGTGTAGTTTTTTTACGAGACGGCAGCTAGCTGTTGTTCCCTCTAACTTCGTATGCCAGAAGTTAGCAGAGAAACATTTACTTCCTACCACAGAAAGGGGAAGCTGCTCCCATCATTTGCTTTTACAAGAGTAACAAGCAAAGGGGACTCAAGTGTGTGTGTGAAAGCACACTTTACACAACAGATCTGTCCATAAATGTTTTTTTTATACATTATTATTAATAGATTTTTTACTCCCTCTCCACACAACTAACAACATTTTTGTGTAAACGTAGTGTATTTACTAGACTACACTTTAAACTTTAAAGTCTTTTAAAGTGTCATTGTCTTGTCCTAAATACTCAATATACATGTTTTTATATTTATTTATTTTTGCATTTAAACTATTGTTACACTAAATGACACATTAGTAGGTGTCTTCTATAAATCATGGTAAAAGTGTGTTGTGGACTTGTGGTCATTAGTTTTTGTTAAAAAAATAAATATATTAAACAGGACAGATTCTAACATTTTTGAGGAAATTTAATGCTGTATTTTAATTTAAAAGCCCTTTTTTTACATCTGACATTATCAGATGTGTCGGCATTGGTAAAATATGTTGTGGTAATGAATATGCAGTTATATTTTCACTGATTTTTTTTATTCGCAGAGCACATTTTAGCTTCGCTTTCGTTGTCTAATGGAGGGAATGTACGACACTGCATGTACCTTGCCATTCAAAAAAAAAGTACTACTGATTAGCCGAAGACACAATTATCTGGGTAATATTATGTAATAATATCAAGAATGATCATCATTTCTATATAAAAGAGTGTTGTTGTTATCCGAGAAGCATTACACATTTTATTATGAGCACAACCTTTTCTTGTTAACTTTATTCAAATATTGTGATAAATTTATTTACCTTGATGAAAGAATTATCAAATATAATGACAAGAAAGTATGACACCGTCACATGCCAAGTCAATATATAAGAATAAGCATCTTGAAGACAAAACCATACAATAACATTGTAATGAACGTATAAATGATACATAATAAATATTTATATTCTTCTATAAGATAAAGCTACTTTAGTATTTTGTCAATATTAAAGCCACCGCATTTCTGATTCTTAACTGGCATTAAAGTGTCACTCTCAGTTGGATATTTTTAAGTATATATATATATATATATCTTCAGAATGTTAAATTACCTTTGTAGAAGAATCAGTACAGTGCAAAAGCAATATTAAGTAACTTCATACCACTTTTTTAACCACACACACCATGCACTTCACTTGCCTAATACCCCACAACAGCACCATTCCCTATAACAAGTGCATTTGCCTTGGTAACGTCAGATGGGGCAGCCCCTGGCAGCACATCTACAACTAAGAAGAGCTCACAATAAAGAGCACCTCGTTTGGTATCAGAAATCTCGGCTGGTGCGCTGTTCCTCTTAGCAGATAGCTTTGTAATTGACACTCAGATCAAGATTTTCATTTCTGTGTTTCGCATCTAAATGATCATTTAAAAAAGGACACACACAACTAGGCATGGGCCAGTATAAGATTCTGACGGTATGATAACCTTGGATAAAAATATCATGGTTTCACAGTATCACGGTATTGTGATTACTGCTCTAAAATATATTCTTTTTAAATGTCTGTGTAAAAAAACAAAGTTTTTTCCCCTTTGAACACAATATATTTTATTTTGAGAAACATTTATAATATTATGGAGCAGTAAACGTGCCAGACTAAATAATGAAGATGAATCATTGACGTCTGCTGTCTTCATTAGTTTCAAAAACAAAGATTTATTTACAATTTTAAATGGCATCTTTGGATATCTTTTCTGCTGGAAATGCTGTTGTTAAAAAAATGTAAATAAAAAGTCTTACACATACCTTAGGAATGGTATTAGAGAAAATTTTGGCGTAATGAAAACCTTGACTTTTCCAAACCGCTGTATACCTTGAAAAAGGTTATCGTCCCATGCCTACACACAACCACCACAAATCGAGACTCTTCTGCCTCTGACCTGGCTGAGCAAACACAAGGCTTCTGACAGTATTAAATTTTCTTTTTTAGCGATATACGGTATTATGGAGATATCAACATATGATATTGACACTTTTAATAGGCATAACAAAAAAAATTGTGTATTGGTTTATTGTATATACATAAGTAAACAAATGTTTCAACCTAATTAAATTGCAAATGGATGATAAAGTATAAAATTTAACTCATAATAAGGTCAAAGCAACAGATTTATTAGTTAGCATATTTATTTTAATTTAAAATACTAATAATAAATATTACATTTTGATAGTTATTAATTCTATTTAAACTATTATGACTTGTAATCAGATTACGACTACGATTTTAATACGTTATAACTCATTATAAAAGCTTTTTTAGTTTTCATATTGAGTTTAGTTGAATTACTAATGTTAACTATTGGAGTCTTGTGGCTATATAAATAGTTAGAGAATTTGCGAAAAATATTTCAGCACGTAATCAGATGTAAATATGTTAAGATAACCAATTAGGGCTGAACAATATATTGTCTAACCATCGATATCGCAATGTGTGTATCTGCAATAGTCACATCGCAGGATTAAGTTATGTATTAAAGACTAAAAGTTAAATGTATTACTAAATATGTATAAATTTTTGATTTATTTGTTTATACAATGATGACATTGTTTGATTTTTTGATTGTTCAATATCTGTACTTGAATACTTTTAGACTAGAAAACCATAAAGCGCTGTTTGTTTCACTTTTATTGTTTGTTCTATGTTCTTGTAATTTATCAGAATTTATGCAGATGCGCTTCAGAAAAACTTGATCACCCCAGTCGAAATAAATGAATGAAGAGCTATTTAAATCATCTGGTGAAATTGTATTCATATCGCAATATATATCATGGCAATATCACAATGTCAGATTGCTCCAATATTATGCAGCTTTATAACCAATTCATTCTCCAAACATGTGGTGTTGTTATGAACACCACTACAAATACGATGTAAATATATTTTTAAAAGCATTCTTAAACTTTAAATAACTATTCACTGTATTTTGACGTGCCCACAATATCAATATTGTGCATGTTCATTATCACAATGTGTTGAATTATTCAATATCGGCATATGTCTAAAGCACAAACAAACACACGGAAAAAGGCTTGAGTTAGCCCTGAAATTATGTGTCACACTGATCAGTTTACTATCAAGTAGGCATGGGATGATAACCATTTTCAAGGTAAACCGCGTTTTGGAAAAGTCAAGGTTTTAAAACTGCCTAAATGTTCTGCTATACCTTTCCTACGGTATATTTGTTTGTTTTTAGGACAACAATATCTCCAGCAAAAAAGAGATCCAAAGACGCTGTTTTAAATTGTAATGAAATTTATGTTTTTGAAACTAAGGAAGACAGCAGAAGTTAATGATTCATTTGAATTATGTAGCCTGACATGTTTACTGTTTCAAAATATTATAAAAGTTTCACAAAATAAAATATATTGTGTTCAAAAAGCAAAAGTTTTAGGTTTTTTTTTACTTTTATTACTGTACTATTTTTTTACAGTAATCACAATACCATGATATTTTTATCCAAGGTTATCATGCCATCAGAGTCTTATACCGGCCCATGCCTACTACCAAGTGAAGCTGAATCAAAAGACCCCAGCCTAAATGTCACTGACTTTCAGGTTTCATGATAATAAAGCAGCAAAGTGACTGACTCTTTCTTTTCCCTCCCTTCAAGCTGCTATTTGAAACTACATCAAACCAACTTTGAATCTTCGAGGCCCTTCTTTAACCTTGTGGTAAGAGACATATATAAATGAGAGAGGGGGGGGGGACACAACCCAAACCTCAAACTCATTTTGGGAGCAGTTCTGCTATCACATTTACTTCATGAAGTCTCTACACAATGGCGACATACAGTTGAAGTCAGAATTATTAAAACCCCTGAATTATTAGCCCCCCCCCCCGTTAATTTTTTTCCCAATTTCTGTTTAACAGAGAGAAGATTTTTTCAACTCATTTCTAATAACTGATTTATTTTATCTTTGCCATGATGACAGTAAATAATATTTTACTAAATATTTTTCAAGACACTTCTATACAGTTTAAAGTGACATTTAAAGGCTTAACTAGGTTAATTAGGGTAATTAGGCAGTTAGGGTAATTAGGCAAGTTATTGTATAACGATGGTTTGTTTTGTAGACAGTCGAAAAAATATAGCTGAAAGGGGCGAATCATTTTGACCTTAAAATGTTTTTTAAAATTAAAAACTGCTTTTATTCTAGCCGAAATAAAACAAATAAGACTTTCTCCAGAAAAAAATATTTTCAGACATACTGTGAAAAAGTCCTTGCTCTGTTAAACATAATTTGGGAAAATATATTAAAAAATAAATAAAATCAAAGGGGGGGCTAATAATTCTGACTTTAACTGAATGTATAAAAAATGAGCTTGTACAGTACAGGCCTGTAATATCTACAGGAGCTGCTGCTGTTACAAATAAATAATAAATAAAAGTCAGTTTGAAGTTAATATGGCACTTAAAAACCAAACGATTACACAATATGAAACCACAAAACGGTCAGAACTATAATATCGCCAATGAGGATGATGATGAGTGGATGATATGTTTCATTTTCAGGTTTTTCCCTTTGAATTAATTTTTTTTTTTAAAGAATCTAATAATAATTCAAGAGAAAAACAATGAAGACAACTCGCAGTTCCTGCACCTACATAGAGTTTTTCATATAGTGTGGGATGGGTCTGAGTCAAATGCGAAATTACATAACCATTAGCATAGAGAAAAAAAAAGCACTAATCACTGGGCGTATCACAGTGGCCAACAAGATCAGTGGTCTTAGCAGTATGTGACACTACTACTGTCAAATACATATGAGGGTTTCCATTTGGATTCGGGCCAAGAGCTTACAAGTCGTCAAGCCTGTTCAAATTGTGAGAAAGATACTTGCTATACACATCATAATGAACTGGTGTAAGTCATAATGTTCAAATGTGTGACTAATATGTCACGGTCACAGAGACACAAGAGAACAAGCTCACACTCACCAAGATCAAAGGTTATCAGGGCAAAATTTAGAGAATTTCTTCTTTGTAACGGTTTGGGGTAAACACTGCAACTAGACCTTGAAGAGGCGATGAGTGTTTCAGAAAATATAACATTGTTCACGTTAATATGTAACAACCTGCACTTAATAAAATAACTTTCAAGTATGAGTAATAATATCAAACACAATCTTTGGCCTTGAGGATTTATTTTCTACTAGCGAATGCAAGATTCAAGCAAACAAGGGATTTCATGCCAAAAAAAAAGTGAAGTTTTGTGTGTTATTTTATTATTAAATGACCTTGTTTTATATCATGCAAATATTAATGTAAATTAATCCAAAATCTCTCTCCACAGGTAAAAATAAACTTAAATGCATTTAAAAATTGAGTTGTTGTGCCCTTCTTGTATGCTTTTGTCATCATCTATAGAATTTTACCAGACATCAGCTAATGTGCTGAATGTATAACAGACAGCTTGATATCAAGGAAACACGAGACCTGTAGAAATGCTGTAACCTTTAGTCCTAACCTGAAGACAAACTTAACGTAAAGTGGCCTAACTAAGTGTGTCATCGTCATAATGTCCAGCCTCTCGTTCACAATAGAGCCTCATGACCACAATCGCACTGACATGAAATTATAAACACACAAACACACACACACACACACACACACACACACACACACACACACACACAAAGACAAACAAAAGCTTTAATCCTCACTCAAGTTTGACACTAAAATATCAACAATTAAAACTAAATTTTTAGTCTGTTTTTGTTTTTAAATAATTGTTTTTTATTTGTGTGAATGAAGAAACTGGGTGGATTCATACAGCGACGCAGTATTAAATTTTTGTTGTTGTGGCTGGACAAGTAGGCATATCTGTGACAATTTCTGTTTTGTACATTCCTGATATACGGTTTTTTTTATATATGACAAAGATATCACTAATATTATTTATTACAGGATAAATTATTGTTACAGTCTCTTTCAATTGTTTGTTTAATTAATTAATTAAATTTTTAAGTGAAAGTGTGTGTATGGTGTGCGTCGAGTGGGTCAGTAGTCAACTTTAATAATTTTATTTTTCCAATTTTACAAAAAATCTACTTAAAAAAAACATACTGTAATTATAAAGTCTTCACAAAGTGCTCATATAATTATGTAGCTATACTTCCAGACTTCTCATGATCTCCTTTTTCTTGCCAAAAACCTCCTAAACTAAACTGGAAGGACTATGCCTACATCAATTTATGGATATATTCATTTGCAATAGCAAAAATATTATTTGCAATAATATGAGAGAGTATTAAAAGTCACTGCTTCTGAAGTTTATGGAAAAACATGTATATTTATGTTTAGTGGTGCTAATACAATCTGACAATAAAGAGAATAAGCTACTCACCTACCTTTTTTTAGATGGGGTGTAGGGCTGTACGATATTGGAAAAATCTGACATTGTGATATTTTGATTTGCTGCAATATATATGAATATAATTTTACTAGATGATTTAAATAGCTCTATTCTGAAAGATTTCATGAATTTAGATTGACCGGGGTGATCAAGTTTTTTTTCCACGCAGTGCATCTGCAGAAAATATGTATATATATATTTACATATTTAATATTATTATATATAAATATGACAAAGCAAAAATAAAAATTAAATAAACCGTTCTGTGTGGTTTTCTGGGGAGTCTAACACTATTTAAATACAAAAATTGAACAATCAAACGTAAAATAACATGGTCATCCTTTTATACAATAATAAAAAAATAGTATTATCTCTGTCTTTTAGTCTTTAATAAATAATCTAATCCTGCGATGACTATTGCAGATACACACATTGCGATATTGATGCTCAAACAATATATTGTTCAGCCATAGTGGGGTGACTACATTAAATCATGAATATTTTTATTTATAATAACATAGACGTTTAATAATAATATCAGAAATAAAAAAAAAACTTGTTTTGAAAAAAAAAAAAAACTTGCTGGTGGTATATTATTTATTGCAAAAATGACTGGGCCTCAAGCTCTTACAGTGCAAAATGCAATAACAAGGACTACAATAAACAACTGATATTGAAATTTGCAACAAAACATTATTATTATTTACAATAATATCAGACATACTAAATTAATTATTGTTTCAAAAATGAAAACACAATTTCTGATGCAAGTTGACAATAAATATTTGTAAGTAGTATAACTAAAAACTTTTTTTTTTTTTGCAAAAAACATTTTATGACCAACTCCTAACACTGCAGTATGCAATGATTATGCCTACATTAAACCTAGGCAACCATGATTATTTTTATTTGTAATAAAACACCCACTACTGCTCAACATAAAAAGGCCTCAACTGATCCTTAAGTTTTAAATGAAACCTATGAGAAATATAACATTTTTAAAATAATTCATGTAAACTGCAATACAATGCAGTTTGTGAGGAAAAGTCCACTCCAATGCCATTCAGGTCAGCGCTACTGGCATGCACTGTAAAAAATTCAGGGTTCCACACAAATTCATGTTGTCCCAACACAAATTGATTAATTTAACTTAACACTTTTAACAAATTTATGTGAATTGAACATAAAAAAATTAAGCTGTCCCAATTAAATCTGGAATTGTGAATTGTGTAGTTTCAGCTTATTTTAATAAGTAGTTTGAACAAGTAAGTGTGTAGGATGAAAATTGAAGAAAGAAAAACACTCAAACTAACACTAGGCCTCAAACATTTTGTTACAGAGTGAATGGACAACTCACACTGTCCTAAAATCTGGCAAAACAAAAAGTCTTGCACTTTGACAAACTCCAAAATTAAACTTGTATAAAAAAAAAATTTTGTTTTTGTTTTTTTGCAAAGCCCTGTATGACCTAAACAATACTTAAAACTACTCTCTCTTATAATTCAGACTACATTTGTTAATCTGATGGCCAGTTTGTCTATGGCATGACTGTATAAAGAGTTATCAATAAAATAAAGCATACAGGAAAAAAAGTCAGCAAAAATTTGGCTCATTTTAATCTCCAGGTGCGGCACGCCCTCAATGAGACACCCAATACACACACAGCCTGAATATGAGCAGAGGAACACACACCTCAGCAATTCTGCAACTGACATAGGCTTTTTCTCAACAGACCTGCATTTTCAATTCCACCCCCCACAGTTGTTCAAGACTTAACCTTACTTTTACACCCAGTTCAGTGCAAAAACTGCACAAAAAAAACTTGTTTCAAAAATGAAAACAACTGCATCTGACAGAAAGTTTGAATATATTCTCCAAGTAGTGCTGCTAAAAACTGACAATAAATGCTGCAGGTAAATTACTTAGAATATACAAATGTTTGTTGTAGGCCAGGAAAGAATTAACGTTAGGGTATTTTTATAAAGCAAACCCCGTGCGTAATTCCACTATCTTACATAACAAGGTGAAATTGCCATGCTTGCAACCATACTCTGCTGAACTCCAATTCACATTTCCAAGAAAAGCTGAATAGCAGGAATCAGGCTTTCTCCAACTGTTAGCAGACAAAACGCGTCCTCTGCTCTAATAAATGCCTAACCAGAACTATTTTTTTATTAATTTTAATAAAGATTCCTACAAAACACAACGACACTTGACGTGTTATAATATTCATATTGTAAGGCAAGCCAGGACAAAGCTCTAACTTTACAAGCCATGTCAGTTTTTTATAAAAGTTACATAAACTAGTTCCTTCAGTTTAGACGTAGCATATTGTAATGTGACGTCTCAATCTAGCGTGTTACATTGTGACAGCGTCAAGTCACTACGAACTATCAAAAGTTTTAACATTTCTTTAAATAAATAAATACATAAATAAATAAACAAGGGCTTTCGTGTATGGACTGATAAAATGGCGCATTTCTCCTAAAAACAATAAGCTTTTAAAAACAGTTTCACTAAAATGTGGTCTTTTAAAAAACACCAAAAAATATATTTTATGACAAGCTCGAAATAAAACACCTTACCGGTTGAAATGGCTGATGTGTCCTCTATAATCTGAGCTCAGAGTGTGATGCTTCGCAGGCTCGGACTGAACTGTGTGTATCTGCGCCAGCAGCTCGTCCGTTACTCCCGCTCAAAAAGCGACGCAAAAAAACACCAAAATGACACAATCTTCACTAACATCAGGCCAAATCCCGATCCCAAGACCCTCTGGTATTTTCCAGAATTTTTCTATATTTTTCCCGGCGTACAGCGATATTTTTATAGATTATTTTTCAAAATTTGCAGGTTTTCCCTTATGTACGCAGCTGAACGATAGCCCCCTTTTCTCCTTCGGCTCCACAATCCGTTTGCGCTGGTCACTTCTGTGAATGTCGACACTGCCTCGTATGCGGTTTTGATCTTTAAACGTTCTCCAAATCGAACCGTTATCCCAAATTTGGATAATAAGTCTTATTTTTAGGCGAAGCGTCGCGCGCACTGTCCCTCTCTCTCTCTGTGCGCGCGCTCAGTGTTGATGTTATCGCCGCTCACTCGAAAATGGCGCCGAAAGTGACTCTGCTCATTCAAATCGCTAAGAGCCGCCCACAGCTCGCATGTGCATGCCGGGAACATGGACTTGGAGAGCGGTTTTGAAGGTGGGAGATAAAGAGATTTTACTGGAAGAAACGTTTTTTCATCACCGTCAATATGACACGGAGCAATCGTATATTATTTAGAAACTGCTCGTTTAAAAACTCTCCTGTATTCAGAGCAGAATAATCCCGTGCGCGACTGTCAACTGAGTAAGGAAGCTGACCGATATGAACATCAGAAGCCTCGAAAAATAAAAAAGTAGCCCTTGGCTATAATGATTGTCATTTAAGCTATTTCGTCCAGTACTTCCCTGCCAGCTCCCTATAGAGAAACTTATGTAAGGTGTTCTTCTGTATACGCCCTTTGCAAACTGATAGTTCAGTCTCAGTGGTGTTGTAAAATATCCATTCTGCTCAGAAAGAGAGGGAGATATGACCTGGTTTTTCCTCGGCAACTGCTTTGTGACACACTTGAACGCCCAAATCGTAATGCTGCCCACTTAAATCCACACACAGATACTCTAGCTGAGATACCAACAGAAGAGTTACCCAGCTTCTTGTGTCTTGGGTAAGATGTTATAAACTAACATTAAAATGCAGCAATGTTAGAGCTTTAACAAGTCAAATGAATCTGCATTACATCCGACACACCTTGCTGCCAACAGATCTGACAATCTTACATTTTCTTGGAAGTTTTGCTAGTTTTATAACCTGAACATATTAATTATCCATATTTCAATTGTATATAATAGATCCCAACTTTAATGACTTTTTAGAAGTAGACTAAGGCTCTATAGCAAATAGCTGTGTAATTACTTTATATTAAAAGACACAATGCTAATACAGCATGGATTACAGCCACATACATGAAGCATGACATGTTTGAAAGTGTATAATGACCAAATGTAAACTATCAAAGTCCATCGTGATTATAGCGAGCCATTTTCACAGGGAAATTGTCAACAACAAATATACCCCTATTTAGGCATGTTTGTTTTTTAAATACAGCTAAGCTCTTGACTGTTTAATGCTTTCTGAATTCAGGATTTCCTGTCATGGGTAGTGTATCATGTTGCAAATTTTCTCACAATGTAAGTAATGTTTGACAAGTTGTTTTACTGAAGTTTAACAGTTCTCTCTATTCATAATATCAATCTCTGAATCAAATGAAAGAATCTGCCTTAAAATTACACCCCAAGCAATATTTAAAATAGAGAGATACTCCAGGGATTCAACAAATGACAGATAATTTTCAAATTTTATTAGCTTGTTCTAGGAGTTTTCTGTTGGTGTGAGGAATGTCTTGCCTTTAACAGCAATATATTTACGTTTTTGAATTGTAATTTGATGACAACTGTGTAACATCGAGGAGGATACCAGTGTAAAAGATACATTTACTGGCACCCTTGTTGAAAAATTGCTGAGTCAGCAAAGTAGATAGGGCCCACTACAACTGTTTGATAACTGAAAGCAGATACTGAACTAATTTGATACTGAAAGTTAAAATGTTGTGTTCTGTTTTATTCAATAGCAGTTTATTTAGTCTCTTTGCATGAAATCCTTGGCCTAATGGGTTACTTATTCACTTGTAATAAACTGACTATTAAGGAATTAATCACAAATCAAGTCACATGGTGCAGTAAACTATGTATTATTTGATTCATAATTCTCCCAATTCAGTAATTAGCAATGTATAAGTAAGGACAAATACGTCTGCTGCGCCCTCAATGCACTCTTGCACCCTCCACTTGTCAAACATTTTTTTTGTAGGGGTGTGAAAATAGGGGCAGTTGTAAGGGGTGAACTTGAGTGTGTGTGTTTATGAAAGGGTTTTGTTCTCTCATTGAAGGGTCTCAGACCCCCACCCCACCCCAAAGCCATCTGAAGCAGCTGCACCCCTGTGATCTCTTTAGTATGAGGAAGGGGGTGGGAGCATGTGAGGGGACGGCCCCACCTTTTACAGAGGCCAGAGCCTACACACTTAAGTAACAACATCCATCAAAAGCCAATAGATGCCTGCAAGTCAAGTCTGAGAATACAACAGCAACCTTCGACCCCTGTTAAGTGGGCCGGCCTAACAAGACACAGCCACTGACTCATGCTGGTTTGTTTAGTTTAACTTCATTTATTAGAGACCCAGAGCAGGAGAGATCTTGCTAAAGTAAATGGTGTCTGCTCGCATGGCTTTACAATACAAAAAGCTTGCTAATTAAATGTTTTATTCGATATTGAAAATGATTATCAAAACAGGCACACAAAATAGGAACTCAGCCCAAATTACATGTTAAATGGCACCTATTTTACCCCTTTTTTAAGATTTAAGATAAGTCTTTTGTGTCTTCAGAATGTGTCTGTAAAGTTTCAGCTCAAAAAACCCATCAGATTAATTATTATAGGATTCAGATTATTGAAATGCAACGCTCTGAACACATTGTAGCTGTTTTTGTTGCTTGTGCCTTTAATGCTAGTTTTCCCCACCCACCGTTTCCACGTGCCTGTCAGTGTGTCTTCGTCAGATAAACAGCACAGTGACAGACATGAAGCAGATCTCACGTAACGTTTGTGAGAAATACTACAGTAAGAACTCTCCCAATGAGTATTTGATGTATTTGTTGTGGAGTTAATTCAAGCCTTTTTGCAACGATGAGTCACACACAATGTCATTACAAAGTTCACGCATAAACACGCACACACTAAACACACACACACACACAGCCTGCTTGTTTAACTTTGCACTGTTTTTGCACGACAAATGTAACCGGATACACGTTAATATCCATTGCTGTATGTATATCCGTTATTTTAAAGTACAAAATCAATCTGATTTAACGTCCACAAACCGGGATTGAAGCGTATTCTTTTATAATTGCACTGACATCAGCTGTGGTGATAAAGACGGTAAAATCGCTGTAATTCACTACAAACTTGCACTGTTTTAAAAACGCTTTAAACTCGTAAAACTCATTCTTGATCACATTTGATGATGACTGATGATCACAGAGTGCTGAACAGATCTTTTAATACCCTGTTGCTTTGCGCACGTCCTCTCTTGTTGATATGATTATAGGAATTACTACGTAGACATGTTAATATGCGACTGTCAATCAATTTGGTGGGAGGGGAAACCGCACTCCTACATTGCGTTGCGGTCGGCCTCAAAATGGGAGGGATTTGGATCCTATTTTGCATCGGGGAATTTTAAAAAGAGACTTGTGTTTCTATCACTCTAATATGACTGTGGACTCACTATACCTACACACAGTTCTGTCCAAACAGCTTACAAAAGATGATTTTCATCACAGGTGCCCTTTAACAGGGCATGATTGCTTAAACTGTACATTTTGTTTTTGGTGTAACAGCCCTTTGAATGTGGAAAATTTCATATCAATCATAATTGAATGATGTGCACTAGCATCACAAATGTACTTCATACAATGAATGGCATAAGACCGATTTTCATATGTAGTATTTTTGTGTTAGGGCAATGTCTTTATTTAATAGCAAGTCATTACATGATATTTCATCAACCCTATTTAATAAATGGCATGCCATTATCTATCATTATGAGCTTTTATGATAAGTGCCGGCACAAAACCAAACATTTTGACTGGAGTTCATTCATAGATCAATGCCAAAATGCTCTGTGGATAGAACTCGTGTATATAAGTTCATGTCCTGTTTTAAGTCGTCCTGAATAGTGGTGACGTTTGATCATTTAAACGTGGCGAGCTTGCTTCATACAATGCATCCACGAGACAATTGAGCCATTTACGATCTCGAAAGATTTCGTCAGTAAAGCGACTGCTTAAAATTGTGACCATTACTCTGCTTGTGGCAGTGAAAGCGAGGTGATTGTGCGGAGACCTGCGGATACACAAAGGCACAACAGAAAGAGCAGCCGCTTCAGCGGTACGAACTCAAATCCAACCGGAAGTCCCGCCCCCCCAGCAGCTTTAACTTCGATGATGTAACCCCTGTCCAAATTTAGAATGTTGTTGATGGCTCAGAAGTTTTCCCTCTGGCTGAGAGAGCTGTCTATCACCCGACGTCACGACTATCCTGTTATTATTGTAAACAGTCTACCCGTTCTTTTACTGTCGTCCTCCACCTCACGAAATTCTTCCCCGGTCCTTTGTTCGCAAAGTATCGGATCGGCATTAACACAGGCATCGTTTGCTTGCTGAAATCAAACGCGCCTGTTCATACTCACTCATAAAGAATGAGCAACATGTGAGAATATATTGGTTTTGAAACACACACACACACACACACACACACACACACACACACACACACACACA
>CAIGQZ010032813.1:17026735-17042508 GCA_903798205.1 Danio tinwini
ACACACACACACACACACACACACACACACACACACACACACACACAAACACAACACATCCTCGTATAATTTCGGAATGGAAGCGGAATGCAGCTTCAGTAGTTGAATATAATAAAACCCGGCACTTCGCTGCAAGGCTTTCACTACAGCTTTTTTTGTGCTCGATGATGTATGTGTCGATTCGCTCTTTTGATGTGCTATTCAACCTTTGCGATTCAACGAAATTAATGGTGGAAAGTGTCATTGACATTAAGCGACTTCTACTTCAATTCCCCCCCGCGAGAGCGCGTCCATCGCCTTTTGTTGAAAGCCTTCACCAAACACTAATAAACATCCATTCAAAGAACTAGCGCCTTTCTTTTCCGACATAATAATAATAATAATAATAACTGTGCGACCTGCTGTTTACCACCTCCGCGTAGCTATGTTTTAGATAAGCCCGATAATGAATTGTAAACAACACGACAACTTTCGTCCTCAACCATTTAAATCGTAGAGCCAACGCAAGGGAAAGGCACGGTGAATGGCAACTCAACAACAAAGCTTCGCTCCGTCGTATTTCCTCTTCTGAACGAAGGGAGCGCGAGCGGAGCTGGAGCGATTGGCTACGGAAAAAAAAAGAAAAGGCTGGTTTATGATACTTACTTCAGGCTTGGAATAACCTGGGAAAGTGCAATTCCGTTTTAACGTGTACGTCGAGCCAAAGAAGCGATGGGGAGGATATTCCGGTAGAAAGCCGGACTCCTATCAGTGTGTTACTGTAGCCTCTATCTCTATTATTGCAATTACGCCAAGCTTCAAGGAAGTTGTCCTTTTGTTCCAGCATTTATACATTGCGTCAATGTTGCGAAAAGAGGAGGAGGCGGAGCGGTGGCACTTGGAGTAAGAGAGAGAGAGAGAAAAAGAAGCGAGCAGCACACGACCTTATGTACACAAAACCCAGACCCTCCACCCTATAACAAAATCGACGGGATCAGATGAGATCACGTGGCCCCCCTTCACTGTACAGCTCAACTCATACGGGGCAAGATGCGCGCTCGCTGGGGTGGGAAGCGCGAAGTGCCAGGCAAGTCTCCATCAGAGCGCTGCGATGACAAGCTCGAGCAGCTCATACAGTGACAGCGAAAGCGGATATCTTTATTATGTGTTTGTATATGTGCTTGTGTGTGTGTTTAAACCTTTTACCGGCACATTTATTCGTGTTTTGCAAAGTAAATCTCTGATCCTTTTTGTTTGTTGAATCTTTCTTCAGTCGTGTCAGTGCTTGGCGATCCAGTTGCAAGTTCAGGTGAAACGCCTAATGTTGTCATTGTGTATTTACAAAAATCAAAAATGTTTTGTGCTTTATAAGTATATTCATTACATACATATATGCATACGGTCTAGTTTGTAATGAACTGGACTACTTTATGAAATGATGTATGCTTGTCTAACTGAATGAACCGGACCATTGCTTCAGTTACAGCAGAGTTGCATCACGGAGTTTGCTTGTCGCTTTTCGCTCCGCGGCCAATAAAGAGTTTAGGAGATACTCAATTAGATAACCAATTGTTGTATCTCATTGCACTCAACAAATATATCTACATGATTTAATCCAGATACAAGCCTATTTGAAAAACGTATGAATGCTGACTTTGACGGTACTTTATGACATCTCGTTCATCTGATGAAAGTTTACGCATTCTGCTCATGCTACAAAACCTATTTCACAAACATAAACTTTAGAAGCAGTATTTCTGGTAAGGATTTTAAAATCATATATCTGAGAGGCTCTAACAGCTATGTCAGGGTATAAGGGCCTGTTGAGTTCAGCTGAGGTGACCTTGTCCCAAAAACCTAATGCACCCCATCGGATCTTTTTTAGGTGATGGTACATCTAAAGAGGTAAACGCTTAAACAATTTTGCACAGTGAAAACAAAACAAAACATTTATAATTTAATTACAAATTTAAGTAACATCATTTTTTTAACCCAGAGGTCAGCATTTGAGGCTGTCCACCATGCTAGAAAACTGCCATTAGAAATGTCAAAAGTTCTATTTTAGTGCCAATGTTTAAAACGTGTAACTTGCATAATGATAATAAAAACGTAATTTACAAAGCAAGATAAGGTTGTTTTTTTAATGGAAATCATAACCGGCTATTACTCGCACGAAAACAGACACACTTTGAAATGGAAAATGAAATATTTCATACTGGAGTGCAATATGAAATGTCTGTAATTTAAGGTTGCTCTTTGTGCAACTACTGGCTCTGTGAAATAGGCCGAACTTTTCAGAGAGCACTCATCCTTTTTCATAAAATTTTTTAAAAGTTAATCTGGAAACAACAGCGGAACAACCGTGTTCCTTTATGCAGATCATTGTAGTTTGTGGCGATTGGTGAGACCTAAAAACAATAAACTGACGCGACATCTCTTTGTCTCTTTTCAACATAATTGAAAGAACTGTATGTCAGACTTCTGTTTCACAACAGAATCGAGGATCCCAGAATAATATTTATGTGCAATATTATAATAGCTGGCTATTTAAACTTCAGTGCAACAGGTTAAATAAACATAGCATTACATTTTATTTGCGATCATCTTACAAAACAATACATTTAAGAGTATTTAAATAGTAGCCTCTAATTCTTCATATTGTTCTTAGAAACCTTAAAAGTTCGACTATATGATCAAAACAATCTGGATGATTTCCGTGTATTTAAATAAACAAAAAGGGTCGAATAAGGGTTTTTAAAGCTTTGAGCTGACAACTGGGACACAAAACGGGTCACACAAATGCGCATAATGTAAAATATAAGATCTTGAATAAGCACAACCACTTATGCACGCAGTTTAGAATAAACACAAACTACTACGTTCATTTTAGTCACACATTTTGATAGGTATCTGTCGTGCAAAATGCACGTGAAAATATACAGTAGTCTCTGATAAGATATTTTTATTGTCCTCAAATAATTGACATGAATTCATTTTGCGGATGGACATTATGACGTCAAAATGCGTCCTGTCTTCAGTTTTTCTATGATACTGAAACATTTCTTTACTTTAAAAAGACCAGTTCACATTAATTAGCCTACTGTTGTGTGTCAGGGGATTAAAAGAATAACGTGTCTAAAAATAATGATTTTTTAATTATTTTTTAACGTTTTATTATTTTTTAAACTATATTTTAATACGGCTATTTACTGTTAGTTATAACTGGAAGACAAGCGATTCATAAGAACTGAGTCGTACCAGTTACAAACAGTCCAGTAGCTTTATATTAGTGTTTAAGAAAATCATATTAATGAGAAGGGCTGAATGCATACGATGTTTGTCTCTGTGCAGTTGCATTCGGCTACTTGACGCGGATTTACGGGAAATGTTTTAGCGTATGTTTGATACAGATTTAACCTATCTTAAAGTTTTATTGCGTGATTGAGCGCAATCTAAATAAAAAAGCGTGTTTATGTCCGCTCACATGGGGCGTCTTCAGCGATTAAAACGAGACTCTCTCCGGAATTATTATAAAAAGGGTATAAAAAGGTTAGATGTCTAGATGTGGTTTGATTTCACAAAATGTAATGGTGGTATAGCATATATTCGTTATAAACACGTTAAGTTTGAGGTTGTGGCATCATTGCGTTTTTAATAAGAAATTAAAAACAACAAATAATTTATGATCTTTTCGAATTAGCGTTATAATACGTTTTAGTAAATGTAACATCTTCAAATCGAGTTCAATTTGATTTGTGGGCTGAACATGAAACACACTATTACAGATGTGACTTCAAATTTAAATTCAGAGCTGAAATAAAATGTTAAGTGCTTAATTTTTAAAGTATTAATGAAGCGAGTAAAAAATCTTGTCTGTTTTGTGTCCAGTGTGATATTTGCGGTGTCTTGCGAGTGATTGAAACGATTAATAACGTAAGATTGCACAATATGCATGTATCCCAGTTTTATAAATCCAGTCTTTACCCCAAAGTGACATCTCTGTTAAACTTGGTTTGATACGTGCTACGTCACACCAGCTCATTTATCTTGTTTTTTTTTTTGTTTTGTTTCAAGCTGTACTTTTTAACTAAGCACAGTCTTGACGTACCTTTTCAACGTGATGATCTAATCTAGAAAGTTTTGCACCACCCTCTCACCCCTGTCATTGAGAAACATTTCAAAGAACAGAGGCTGTCCCTCGCCCACGGATTGTCTATCTATATCCTTATATCAATCCCTCATGTTCCCTGTCTCTCTCTTACCATCAAGCAGAACGGTTGTCTGCACCTCACCGGGTTCATCCTGGGTGTGCTCTCGTGCTCATGAAAGTCTGGACAAACTGATCTGAGATCAGATTCCTCCTCACTTTACAATGATAGCGACGCAAGCCTATTTATAAAGAGTTGCTGGCCTCTTCGATTACATACCCCTCTGCCTCTTCTCCCAGATCCCCACTGTATCCAGGCTCTCCCCACTGCCCTGTCAAACCAAACAAGAAAATGGCCACAGAGAGGAATTCAGAAGGGTGTGTGTGTACTAAATACTATACCCAAAATATATTCTGACTCAATTGGCTGAAATACTCCTCACTTTGATTTTTAAAGGCAATTTTTTATTTAAATGCTGATTAACTCACTGCAGATGTGCTGACCAATTCTGTATTTAGTAACCTGTACCAATTGTGCTTAATTGGTTTTAATTCTTAATTTAATCTACCTATAGTTTCCATAGATGGGTCAGGAGTTGTGGAATTGCGACTTAAAGATGTTCTCTGGGAAATGACTGGTGTCTGAAGGTATTATTGAGTTTGTTGATTTGCTATCTTGTAAAGCTTCAATGGTGACTTAATGAATATAATCCAAAGAAATTCCAAATCTGCCACTGGTCTCAGAGCCTGAAAAACATTAGAGTGATTAAAACTTAAAGCTACTGTGTGTTAATTTTCAAGTGAACAGATTTTATTCATATAAAATAAATACATAAAACATAAATGTAAACAGTTTTCATACTGCCCAAGTCATTTATAATCACAATTTAGTCAGATAAGACAAACAACTTTTTTTTTTAAATAATTAACCTCAAATGACAACATATATATAATTAGAATAATTAAAATTGCTTATAGGTAGGGCCAGGCAGAATCTGCAGACATTTTTTTGCTTTTTTTCTGCAGAGAATGCAAAATGATTTTAGGAGTATCTTGACTAAAAACTTAATGTATGACATAAAAAAGAATAAATCTTAACTTGTATTAAATGTTTACAATGCTAATCCAATTAGATCCACTTATTTGGTAAACAAAGCAAGTCTCTCATTTAATATCTCTACTAAAAGACAGAAAGTATTACTTTACAAACTGTATTGTAAATAAATCTTATAAACATGTTCATATTAGTAAATAATATTACTGAAATTAATTAAAAAAGGGAATAAATATACATTTACACAAGTAAATAAATAAACTCGATGGCCTAAAAATCTGTGGAAATCTGCAGATTTCTGCACGCGCAAATTCTGTGTGGGCCTACTTATAGGTCATGCTTCAGGTTCTTTATCTCATCAAAAGTTCGTGGCGAAATATCAAATGTCACTTTACTTCAGCCTACAGCATCTTCTATAATACCCTCAGTATTTCTATCTCTTGAGTTGTAGATGTTTTCATTTATTTCTTAATTTTTTTTGTTGCAAGAATGTGACTTCCAGTGAACTGTCTTTCCTTACAAAATTGTCATGTTTAAGGTCTGATTTCTTTAAAAATTTGCGATCTTCACTGCCTGTTAGATATACAATATGAAGTGAGTCTTAGATCGGACAAATAGCACTGCATTAAATTCCATTTCCCCTGCCATGGCTTTAAAATACGACAGTTTATTTTACTCCAGTTTTTTTAATGGAATTTCTGCCTAGTCTGTTGCTACTGAGGGAGCTTGTGGTTACAGCGGTCTTTCATCTCGTTTTACGCTTAAACAACTAAATAAATGCTGAAGTCTATTTAACTGAATGTATTGTAATTACATTACAACATCGATGCTGTAAAAACAACCTTGTGAAATTGAAAATAGTCACATTAAGCTTTCAACGGAAGTTTATCGTTGGCTTTAAAACTCTAGCTGTGCATAGAGCCCATTTTATGGATATATAAGAACTGGTGAAAAAAAAGTTTCCTGTCTTAAATATAATAGTCAAAGACAACTGAAGTAACAGCAATTGCTAACACATAACACTTGACCTGATCTGAATAAGTATAAGAAGAAGGATTGTACCTAGAAATATTCACTACAGTAATTGACCATTTTGAGGGATGTAAACAATAAAAATGATCCTAATGTATGTATAACATGTATAACATTTTTTTATTTTCTATAGCTTCTGAGAATCCAAAAAGGTCCACAAACTGATAAATAATGTTATAACAGTTGTTTTAACGTTAAGATATGATTTAATTACCTTACAGTCATGAACAAGCAGGAAATGTTCATGGGCCAATGACATCACCACACTGAAATGGTCTATAGGAAATCCCATAATGATGTACACAGAAATAAGTAACAACAAAATAAGTAAATAACATGTACAGGAAAAAGCAGCAATGAGAGTTTTTGGTTAATCATACAGCCACCATCAAAGACATCAACTCTGATAGAACATGTTTTTAAATCAATATCCCTGAAAGGTTGTAATTAATGTTCAGTTTCACAAACTAATCCGTTACTTTACGAGGCCTCGATTTCATCTAAAAATCCTATTTTAATTAATAGCAAAGTTAAATTTTTTACGTGATTTAATTCTAAACATTTAATCCTAAACATAAAATATATAATATAACTGAAGATTGAATTGTCCAATTAAGTTTTAGTGTTAGGAGTGAGCCCTTTTTCTATCATTAAATTGTTTTTCTTTAGCTTAGTCCCTTAATTATCAGGGGTTGCCACAGCGGAATGAACCGCCAACTATTCCGGCATATAAGCAGTGGATACCCTTCCAACCACAACCCAGTACTGAGAAACACCCATACACACACATTCACACACACACTCATACACTATGACCAATTAATTCATCCAATATTCTTATAACGCCTGTCTTTGGACTTGTGGGGGAAACTAGAGCACCAGGAGGAAACCCACGCCAACACGGGGATAACATGCAAACTCCACACAGAAATGCCAACTGGCCCAGCCGGGACTTGAACAAGCGACTTTCTTGCTGTGAGGCGACAGCGCTAACCACTAAGTCAGTTATGATTTTTGAGCCAAACTGTAAATTCTGAACATAGAATTGTGTCTACTGAATAGTTCGAATTAAAACTAAACTCCCAGCAGTCCTGTTTAAATCACACACACATGCTGTCTGCACACACACACATGGCCAGCTGCTGTCTGACTGCATGACAAAGCTTCCAAGTGAATAATAAATAAAGTAATACCAGAGACTTACACTTCTCACATAATGCTTGTTTCTCCTCTTCTGATCCACTCGCCTTTGGACCCACAGTCTCTCACACACCTGCTATGTGTGGATGTGTCTGTGTGAGATTATGAGCAGGTACATTTGTAGTGCAAATGTTTGTGTGTGTGTGTGTGTGCAAATGTTTGTGTGCGTGTGTGTGTGTGTGTGTGTGTGTGTGTGTGTGTATCAGGGCATGCTTTCCTGGCATCCCAATCATTTCCACTTGCTGATGAGACTTGCCAACTACACCACGCTTCACCCTGCGAACATGTTTTCAACCCAGACATGATGACACTCTGTAGACAGACACTCCAAACTGATTAGAAGTGCATAGGTGGGGTTAAAAAAATGAAATATGAATTATGAATGAATTCGAAAACTTTTTGTGCAGTTTATGCTAATAAATGAGCGTGTGCTAGGAATATCACCCACGTAAGTCTAATATATGATTATACAAATGATTAAAAAGAAAGCAAGTCAACAATACCTGACAAGTCTTGTCGCCTATTTCTAGTTTTAGGAATAAGAAATAATAACTTGACTTCTAGTTGATCATTTGGTATCAGAAGTGGCTTATATGAAAGGTAAAGGCCTCTGGATTACGCTTATTTTACCAAAATAAAATATGATCATGCCTTGATTTTGAATTATTTAATTAGGACAGTAAGGCCTTACTTTGCTTAGACAAAAATCTTGTCACTTAACAGAAATAATGTACAATATAAAATATAAAGTCATGGTGCAGTGGAAAAAGAATTAATATTGTGTATGACTCCCATGAGCTTGGAGGACTGCATCTATACATCTCTGCAATGACTCAGTCATCTGGAACGGCAAAGAAAGCGTTCATCAAGATCCTTTGGATTTATCTTCAATGCTTCCTCCATCTTATCCCAGACATGCTCAATAATGTTTATGTCTGGTGACTGGGCTGGCCAATCCTGGAGCACCTTCACCTTTTTTGCTTTCAGAAACTTTAATGTGGAGGCTGAAGTATAAGACGGAGCGCTATCCTGCTGAAGAATTTACCCTCTCTTGTGGTTTGTAATGTAATGGGCAGCACAAATGTCTTGATATCTCAGGCTGTTGATGTTGTCATACACTCTGCAGATCTCTCACATGCCCCCATACTGAATGTAACCGCAAACCATAACTTTTCCTTCACTAAACTTGACTAATTTCTCTGAGAATCTTGGGTCCATGAAGGTTCCAATAGGTCTGCAGTATTTGTGATGATTGGAATGCAGTTCAATAGATAATTCATTAGAACAATCCACCTTCTGCCACTTTTTCAAATGATCTACTATAAGTCAAGTTATTATTTGTTGCTCTTACAACTGAGATCGACGACAAGCCTTTTGTCAGCTATAAAGATGCCATAATTTGAAGTTGAAATCTAATGCACAGAGTTGGATTTACAAGAACATGTCATTTCAGTTTCTCTACCCTACCCTTGCTACTAACTTCTGAGTGAACATTATTTCTACGCCAAATTTTGCACGCCATGCAAATAAAATTGCCATTGCTTTAATGTTGTCCCAAATCAATATCTTGCCTCTTTTTTTTATTTTTCATATGTATCCTTCATCTTGGAACAGTCAATAATGTTTTGTCACCCACTTTAAACACAAACTAATTTTCTAAGATGCCACAAGATTGTGAAAACCACAGAGATTTAAAGGGATAGTTTACCCCAAAAAACTACTTCATATATATTAAAACCTCAAGTGCTTACAAACATTTATTAGGTTCTTTAATCTGTTGAACACAAAAGAATATATTTTGAATGAAGCTGGAAACCTGTAACCATCTACTACTATAGTAGGATAAACTATAAAAGGCAATGGTTACAGGTTTCCAGCATTTTTCAAAATATCTTCTTTTGTGTTCAGCAAAAGTAAGTCCACTAGGCTTAGTAAAAGTAAAAAGCTTGTAAACAATGACAGAATTTTCAGTTTTGGGAGAACTATCCCTTTAAATGTCATCAAAAGATATGGCATACATTTTCACGTGTTGTGTTTTATGATTATCTCAATATTTCAGCTTTTATTGGGGTGCATTTATCTGGTTCAGGGACGTCCAATCCTGCACCTGCAGAGAAAATCCATGCAGAGTTTAGCTTGAACTTGCCCAATTCACTTGCCTGAAAGTTTCTAGAGGACATGGTCTGAATTTGGGAGATGGAGGAGTCTGCGGTTCTACCAATGGAGAAAACAAAACAGCCGACTCGGATCACATGTGCTCTTCATAACCAATCACATTACACCGTTTATGTCCATTGAGTTGTGCGACATTAAGACCACAAGAGTCCGTTAAAAGTGTACCACACTGTAAAAAATAACAGCTTTCTGTATTTCTGATTTAATTATTTATGCTTCTGAGACCTTGAACTCTGCTTTGACAACCTTTGATGTTAAAAAAAAAAAATTATGAACATTTTTAAGAGTTTGAAGTGATGTATTATATTGTCTTGGTTGGTCATGTAAATAACAACTAAATAAATAAATTTGGTACTTGTTTTTAAGATTTATTAATTGAATATACAAACACATTGTTTTAGTCTTTACAGAAAAATCAAAAGAGCATCACATGAGCTTCAGATCATGTTAAAATCACATGTGGAAAATATATGAAGCAGACATGAAGTGTGATTTTGAAAACAGACATGAAAAACTGAATTTTTCAGAATTTTTTTTGGCATCGGGTCAACATGAAAATGAACTTAGTGATGCTCATGCATTTTTTCTGTAAAGCACACTATAAATGCCAAAAATCACATTGCTAAAGTGTAGAATAACATTTTTTAACATCAAAAGCTGATGCAGCTGAGATCAATTTCCCCCAATGCATTTCATAAGACTAAAAGAGCTCTCAGGAAATATGGAAACTGTAAAAGGGATAGTTCACCCCAAAATGAAAATGTACTCCCTATTTACTCACCCTCAAGTGGTTCCAAATCTGTATGAGTTTCATCTGTTGACATAAAAGAAGATATTTTAAAGAATGCTGAAAGGAAAAACAAACAATAGTATATAAATCACTTATTGAATCTGTCCTTATCTTTAATATTGTAGCCTGGTGTAACTCTCTCTCTCTCTGTTAAAAGCACAAATAAACTTTTAAGGTTGGTAAATGTAGAGAGTAAAATAATCGTGAGAGACAAACATCTCTTACTGATTTATTTACAGCAGCGACAAAAGAAAAACCTCCCCTATTGTGGAAGAGTCTTCCCATCCTTTACATGATTCCTTTAAGTTACTTCCATCTAGTAGACAATATAAAGTTCCTTTAGCGAAAAAGGCTAAGTATAAGATGACATTTATTTACACTGCTGTTGGTTTTTTAAATAGGATTTTTGAATAATTGTATTTATGTGTAAAGTTTTGTTGTTGTGTGTGACCCTATGTCTAAAGTCAATTTTCTAACCCCTGTGAGATAGACAATAAAGTTTATTGAATTGAATAGAATAATGATGAAAGTCAATGGTTACAGATTTCCAGCATTACTAAAAATATCCTATATTAATACAAGAAAGAAACTCATAAAGATTTGGAACAAGTAGAGAAAGTGTAAATGATGACAGAATTTTCAGTTTTGAGTGAACTATCCCTTTAATGAATAGACACTTTAATTGCGTACCTGTCGTAAAACTGTTGATTTATTAAACTGACTTCTTTAATAAAACAATATTGTTTATTTGAGGTAAAAATCTACCCTGATTAGCTGGGTTCTGCTGTGTCTACACATTCTGCACAAACCGGGTCCTCCAGGAGCAGGAATGGACACTCCTGGTCTTGTCCTACACTGTAGAAAATGCTCCACACAATCGATTTGTGTTGGGTCAACATAAAGGAATTATGTTAACTTATTAGTTTATACTTATTTAAGTGGATTAAACATAAATTAATTAAGTTGTCAACAAAAAGCTCAAGAATTGTGTTGTTTTAGCTCATTTTAAATAAGTAGTTTAAACAAACAGCAAACATCATTTGTTGTGCATTGTGTAAGTTTAGTAAAATAATAGAAACGCTGAACTTTAGGCACACTGTTGCCCTTTAGCTTACACGGTTGCCCTTTAGCAATTTGAATTCAATATTGCTGACAAATACAATTTTTAAATGTACTATTTATTTAACATCTGCCATTCAATATTCTGTTATTTAGTATTCAATATAAGCATATAAACTTATAATAAAAAAAATCTAATAATCCTTATAAATATAAAATAATTCTTTGGTCTTGTACACTCATCTAGAGTAAAAAAAAATAAAAAAGATTACTGATGCTTGTTCAAACTACCTGTTTGAAATGAGCTGAAACAACACAATTCTTGTCATTTTCTTGGCCAATTTATTTGTTTTATGTTAAGTCCACTTAAATTTGTAAACCATTAAGTTAACTTAACGTTAACTTCATGCTTTGCATGGGATTGAATTAAGAGAGGGAAATGTTGACAGTAAAAGTTATCTTAGGTGTTATCTTAAGTTATTAGAAAGACTTCTTAGGAGTTTAATCTTTACTTTAGTTTGAAGATTTAGAAGATTTTCATGTAATGCTTTGAGTTTAGAGATTAGCACCTTGCAGAAGCACCCATGCTTTGGGTGTTGGTAGCTTAATTAGCAAAAATGAAGTTTGTTGCTTTGCTCAGTGATGGCTCTAAATGGCTCTTTTAGTTCGATTATTCATTCATTCATTTTCTTTTTGGCTTAGTCCTTTTATTAATCTAGGGTCGCCACAGCGGAATGAACCGCCAACTTTTTCCAGCCCATGTTTTACGCAGCAGATGCCCTTCCAGCCGCAACACATCACTGGGAAACATCCATTCACACTCATACACTACGGACAATTTAGCCTACCCAATTCACCTTTACCGTACTTTGGACTTGTGAGGAAAAAACCAGAGCACCCGGAGGAAACCCACACAAACACGGGGAAAACATGCAAACTCAATAAAGAAATGCCAAGTCGAGGCTCGAACCAGCGACCTTCTTGCTGTGAGGCGAACGTACTACCCACTGCGCCACCACATCGCCTAGTTTGATTATGATAACAAAGTAAAACTAAGAGACTTCAAAATGTATGACACATTATAGACATATATGATATTATGAGACCTTTGAGTTGAAGATAAATAAAATAAATAAATAAAAGTAAAAAACTTTTATTTGATAAAATCATGTTGGACCAACTCAATTGCATTTAATTGTGTAAATAGTTTTTAGTTGGTGCTAAACAAATTTATAGGATGTAAATCCTGCCCTCAATTAAACTGAGTTCATCTAATGAGTCATTTTTTTGAATGTACAGTAAGTGCATGCACGTGTCTACAAGTGGGAAAGAGAGAATCAGTGTGTAAGCATGTGTTTTTGTTCTTGCTCATGTATATGAGCTCACACATTTATGACTGTGTTTGTGTAAGAGTGTGTGAACGTGCATGCTTTCAAGAGAGAGGTGGATGTGTGTGTGTGTGTGTGTGTGTGTGTTTGAGAGAGAGGACCACACTACCAGATGGCCACAGGGTGAGATGATGATGCTTCCATAAGGTCACTGGTGCCGTTCTGTTAGAGCAGTCATTCAGTTCAGACTGAATCACCCTCCATCAGCCTGCAACCCACTCCAGCACACAACAAAAGAGAGAGAGAGAGATAATTATAGTGGTCGGACCTCTCAGTTCGCCGGCTTGCTGTTACAGCAAAACAACCACTGTATAGGAATAAGGTCAAAGGTAATTTATTCTATAACCTGTCTCTTTATAATAGCACTTGAAGGGCCTCTGTGGGCTACTTGTGATTTCACTACAGAGATGTTACAGTACAAGGCACTATAACGGCCTTAAAAGTCTTTAAATAAAACCACTTGGCCATAGTATGATGACACAAAAGTGCAGTCTTACATTACTAGCATCAGTGTTAATTTCATCTGTGGAAATAAGAGGGGGAAAGATTTGTTGCTTATAGCTTGACATAAACAGAAACCTGACAGTGCTAGTATTGTGACTGAAAAATATGGATGTGTGCGGTCTGATCTGCTCATCTGGTGAATGATAACAGTCTAATAGTCAAAAAGAAAAGAACTAACCAACATTATTTTTTGTTAAGTACTGCATTGCGCTGTTCATTCATTAGCCGAGAGGATCAGAGAATGCGCATTTAGTCACGTTACTGGTGCAGTTTCTGTTTGTCAAGTCATTTTTGTTGACAAAATAACACTGACTATTTAATTATTTTCCTTCAGTTTAGTCTTATATTTATCAGGGGTCGCCACAGCGGAATGAACCGCCAACTATTCTTTACACAGCGGTTCCAGCTGCAACCCAGTACTGGGAAACACTCATACGCTCTCGCATTCACACATGCACTCATACACTAAAGCCATTTTTGTTTACCCAATTCACCTACAGCGCATGTCTTTGGACTGTGGGGGAAACCTGAGCACCAGGAGGAAACCCACGTGAACAGGGAGAACATGCAAACTCCACACAGAAATGCCAACTGGCTCAGCCGGGACACGCACCAGCAACCTTCTGAGCCACCGTGCCACCCTAACACTGACTAGTATTATTAAAATCTAAAGTAAAAACATATATACTGTATTCAATATATACCATTTATAACAACATACACTCAACAAAAATATATGTTTTTGCTTTTTAAAACTATTTCTTTAAAATGAACTGAAACAACACAATTCTTGAGATTTCATTGAGACAACTTAATTTTTTTTATGTTCCATCCACAAATTTAAGTGTCAAGTTAACGTAATCGATTTGTGTTGAGACAACATGAATGAATTGTGTGAAACCCAACATTTACAGTGTACATTGTAAAAGAATGCTGGGTTTCACACAATCGATTTGTGTTGGGACAACACAAAGGAATTAAGTTAACTTTTTTAGATATTTAAGTGGATTGAGCATAAAACAGTTGTTTCCTCACAAAAAACACAATAATTGAGTTTTTTCAGCTTGTTTTAAATAAGTAGTTTAAACAAACAGCAAACATATTTTTTGAGTGTACAGAAAACATGAAAAAAATAACAAACATTATCTTTATTGTTTTGCATACAGCAGAAGTGTCGTATTTTGTTAAAAATGACAGAAATGGACCCTTTGCACATTTGCGGGTTTCTCAGCAGTGGAAGTCATCAAAGTTGGGTAAATGTAGAGTGCAGTGAATAGGAGAGTTCAACAAAAAAAATTTTACAATCCTATTTGCTGAAATAATAAAAGAACAACTCCACGATGGTGTTATCGGGACTTTCAAAAAAAAAAAAAAATTGTGTGACTGATAACGGCAGCCAGAAGAGATGTACTGTCTAGTAGACACTCCATTAGAAACACCTCGAACAAGTTTCTTGTAATTTTGTTGCAAAGATTATATAATACATACATTAATACATACAAATGGACATACGTTTTTTTTAAAGCCAAAATATATAAAAAAATGGTAACACTTTATTTTGATGGTCCATTTGAGTATAAGTAGACTGTCTGCTTCATATCTGTTGATATGGTCCTTACACAGACATTTAACTGACTATAAGAAACTTTGCAAGTACATGTCACTACACTAACACTAACACTAACACTAACCCTAACACCGACCCCAACCCTAACCCCGACCTAACAGTATACTAATAATCTAATGAGAATTAGTTGGCATGTAGATGCAATGTAACTTAAATTTAACAAACGGACCATCAAAATAAAGTGTGACCAAAAAAATGTTCAAGGATTTAAAACTATGATGAAGAGGGTCCAGGATGACAGAATGGGCATTTTGGGTCACATTGTCACATGTACAGCAGGTACTGAGATCACAGCAGCATATGTATGGTCGGTTGTGTTTTTCTCTGTCAGGGACTTAAATTAGCTGGTCTTTCCCACTGTTGACGAGAGTCTCCTGATCAGCAATGATCAGCCACATGCAGATGCCGGATAATCGAGGGTCAGCACGGTACTGATGCTAACAGCAGCCCACAGCACAGCCATGTGGAGGACAGTGGGTAAAATCAGAGAGACCACCTCAGACAAACACAAACGCTGACTCAGAGTTTGCTTCTGCCTGGACAAATACAGCGAGCAGACTCCAGATTAGACACTGAAACGCATGGGACTGTCTTAGTGGCCAATGCTGAACCTGTCTGAAGTGAAAAAACTCTGTCTATCTAAAAAAACCCGATTTCTATCTATCTATCTATCTATCTATCTATCTATCTATCTATCTATCTATCTATCTATCTATCTATCTATCTATCTATCTATCTATCTATCTATCTGTCTGTCTGTCTGTCTGTCTGTCTGTCTGTCTGTCTGTCTGTCTGTCTGTCTGTCTGTCTGTCTGTCT
>CAIGQZ010032813.1:17046974-17081984 GCA_903798205.1 Danio tinwini
CACCCTTCACTTGTTTAAACACTCCTTGAGTTTCTTTCTTCTGTTAAACACAAAAGAAGATACTTAAAAAAATGTTTAAAAACCTGTAACCATTTAAAACCACACACTGTAATTTTTTTCTACTCTTTAAATTAATTTCAAACAAATAAATAGAGAATTAACAAATGACAAACACCTGATTTCTTTTCATTTCACGAAAACTTTTGGGAGTTGGTGTTGTTTTGCAGGCCTGACGCCAGCACATGAAGCAGCAGAAGCGGCACCTGGTGACTGTTTTGCTAAAGAGATCATCGTCACAGCAGGTCTCTGTGGTGGAAGAGCGCTTGATGATCTGGTTCTGCAAGTGCATTCAGAGGAACAGGTTTGACAGCATGATCCCTGCACTTATATTGTGAACACGCTGCTCATTAAGTCAAATTTATGAGAGGCAGGTCACAAAAAGAAAACAAACATGCATTTAAAGGAACTGTTACACATTATTATTGTCAGTATCGTGGATGAAATGTTCATATAGAAGAATAAAATAAGTGTAATGAGAATGTACTCATGTTTCTTTGACGGCTAAGGGCTCTGCGAGTCTATAGAAAACTGGTCAGTTGGATGTTTGGTTTTGTTAGCATGTCTTCAGAATATTGATTAAGCTGGAAATCGATTATTCGATTTAAATCGATATTTAAAGAAACAATGTATTAACAGAAAACTCCCCCATTCAAATGTTTGTTAGATACAGTAAGAAACTATAAGCAACCGATTATTATCACATTCATTCATTTTCCTTCAGCTCAGTCCCTTTATTCATCAGGGGTCGCCACAGTGGAATGAACCTCCAACTTATCCATCATATATTTTACACAGCGGATGCCCTTCCAGCTGCAACCCAGTACTGGGAAAATTGAAAATTGCTATTAGTTGTTTTTTTCTTAATCTGAATTGTACCTCATTTAAAAAAGTGAATATTTGGTGAATATTTGAACACAGTTGTATACCATATGTGTGAACACATGACATCATGGAGGACGAAGGATACCTTAAAAGAGCAATATTTTGTTTACTTCTAAAGACTTTCTGGAAAGCAAAAGTTTGTTGGATCTATTACAAATCTCGTTCTTACTTCCATTTTGGCCTATGTTTGTCCAGGTTATTGTCAAGCTAAAGTTGTTTCACCAAATGTATAGTCTTTTTAGGAATTAGGCATCAAGACCTACAGTGTAAACTTTACATGTTAATAGTTAATGATTTCTTAAATAAAATGTAGCATATTTATGTGTCTATATTAGTATTTAAAATGCTACAATATAGTTTCTTAGTGAAGGGACATGTGTTTTTAAAAAAAAAAGGGAACATACCTTTACCAAGACTGGACGCGACACCGGGTGGAGTCCTAAAAGCAAGGATGACGGCCCAACATCTCAAATGTGGATCATTTCCCAATAACAAAAACTGTAGACATGAACAAAGAAGGTAGATAAACTGTTTTTATCTGTTTAATATAGGTTGGCTACGAAGCATTTGTCTCATCATTAATGAAGAGTGCTGATGAAATGGATCACTCGACACGGAGAGAGGTAAACATAATAAAAAAAGCAGCAATATTATTGAATTAGGGCTTAAATAAACTGTATAATGCACAATACATTACAAACAACATTACGCACACATATTAACATACAGCTGTTCTGTGTTAGTTGAATCAGTTGATCATTGAAATTCTACATTTTTAACCAACCGGGTTGAGTTATTAAATAAATAACATAATAAAGGTTAAAAATGACCCAACAAAGCACCAAATATTTTTAACTCAACCACTGGGTTAAAAAATAACTCAAAATTTTCCCATATATATACTCACCGGCCTCTTTATTAGGTACACCTTACTAGTACTGGGTTGGACCCCCTTTTGCCTTTAGAACTGCCTTAATCCTTTGTGGTATAGATTCAAAAAGGTACTGGAAATATTCCTCAGAGATTTTAGTCTATTTTGACATGATAGCATCACACAGTTGCTGCAGATTTGTTGGCTGCACATCCATGATGCGAATCTCCTGTTCCACCACATCCCAAAGGTGCTATATTGGATTGAGTTCTGTTGACTGGGTAGCCCATTTGAGTTCCGTGTACTCATTGTCATGTTCAAGAAACCAGTCTGAGATGATTCGCGTTTTATGACATGGTGCGTTATCCTGCTGGCTGGGTACGCAATACTCAGGTAGGCTGTGGCATTGACACAATTCTCAGTTGGTACTAATGGGCCCACAATGTGCAAAGAAAATATCCCCCACACCATTACACCATCACCACCAGCCTGAACCATTGATACAAGGCAGGATGGATGCATGCTTTCATGTTGTTGACGCCAAATTCTGACTTTACCATCCGAATGTTGCAACAGAAATCAAGACTTATTAGACCAGGCAACATTTTTTCAATCTTCTGATGTCCAATTTTGGTAAGCCTGCGTGTGAATTGTAGCCTCAGCTTCCTGTTCTTAGCTGACAGGAGTGACGCCCGGTGTGGTCTTCTGCTGCTGTAACCAATCTGCCTCAAGGTTGGACATGTTGTGTGTTCAGAGATGCTCTTCTGCATAGCTTGGTTGTAACGAGTGGTGATTTGAGTTACTGTTGCCTTTTTATCAGCTCAAACCAGTCTGTTCTCTAACCTCTGGCATCAACAAGACATTTGCGCACGCAGAACTGCCGCTCACTGGATATTTTCTCTTTTTCTGACCATTCTCTGTAAACCCTAGAGATGGTGGTGCGTGAAAATCTCAGTAGATCAGCAGTTTCTGAAATACTCAGACCAGTCCATCTAACACCAACAACATTCAAAGTCACTTAAACCTCCTTTCTTCCTCATTCTGATGCTCATTTTGAACTGCAGCAGATCGTTTTGACCATGTCTACATGCATAAATGCAATGAGTTGCTGTCATGTGATTGGCTAATTAGAAATTTGAGTTAACGAGCAGTTAGACAGGTGTCCCTAATAAAGTGGCCGGTGAATGTTTAATAAGTTTTTTCTTTTTAAAAAACTATTATTGAGCATAATCAACAGCAAATTAAGAATACACAACGAACAGAAAGGTTTTCAATTGTTTTATGAGTAAATCAATTACATACATTATTCATGTATTTGAAAAAATATATAATAAAATAAATAAATAAATATATATATATATATATATATATATATATATAGAGAGAGAGAGAGAGAGAGAGAGAGAGAGATAGAGAGAGAGAGAGAGAGAAAGAGAGAGAAAGAGAGAGAGAGAGAGTGTAAATTGAACAAATTCTATGTTTAGCATCTTCATCATTTGCATCTTGCATTCTTTCTTGCTTTTGCATAATGTTACTAAGCATGAGCACAAGTTCTATATTATCACAAACTAGTAAAGGAAAGAAAGGAAAATGGACACCAAATAAAACTACTGTCAATGACCACTTTCTAACTAAAGCTTTTTGCTGGGACATTAATTATTAATAGACACGTTTGCTAATTAAGGTTAGCGACTTGCTTTCCACTATTTGTGCTGCAAACACGAATAGAGCAGCTTGTTTAGAAGAGGTGTGCGATCGTGATTTTAGGAGGGTGCATATTACAAGACTGCCTGGGAAAAATATGCCACAAATCTTCAGATGGGCTCATGTATTTTGGACAATGTAGAACCAACTGATCACAACATCTAAGGTATTGTGACATATATCTGAGTGAAATGGCTTTTCAAACAGCAAAAAAACTTGTTTTGACAGATTGCGTTAGTTCTGTTCACTTTCTCAGAAGCGCTGGTATCTGAAGTATTTTCCCATAGGGATTTTTTTTAAAGAAAAGGAAGATAATGCACAATAAATCTATGGACCAAACCACCCAGCAGGCACACAACGTCGTATGATGTAGGTATTTGGTTATGTTTTAGTTGTGATGTCAGGGGAGCAAATTTCAATGTCAGTTTAACGTCAAATCACGTCATAATAAGACCAGTAGACGTTGATCTTTGGTTGATTTTAGGTTGTGATTGTGTATTGTGATTGTTCTTAGCGAAAGTAAATTAGTTTTTTATAAAAAGGCAACATACCTTCACCAAAACTGGACGCCACACCGGGTGGAGGCTCCTCTGGATCCTTTTTTGTACATTATGCACACATATTAATATACAGCTGTTCTGTGTCAGTTGAATCAGTTGACCATTGAAATTGAAATTTTTTTAACCCACCTGGTTATTAAATACATAACCCAATAAAGGTTAAAAATAACCCAATAAAGCACCAAATATTTTTAACTCAACCATTGGGATAAATAAACAGCTCAACTTTTTTAGAGTATATATATATATACACACACACACACACACACACACACACACACACACACACACACACACACTTACCGGCCACTTTATTAGGTACACCAAAGTACAATGTGATCTTAACGTCATAATGTGATGGCCATACATCGTCAAAGTCTAACATCAGTAGACACTGATCTTTGGCTGGTTTTATGTTGCAGAATTAACCAACCAATACCCAGCATCATCTTAAAGTCATAATGTGACGTCCATACAACATCAAAATCTAACATCAGTAGACGTAGATCTTTGGTTGGTTTAAATTTGTAGCATTAACTAACCAAAATCCAACGTCCCGACAACGTTGGGGTACAACGTAAATCTGACATTATGTTGACGTCCTGTGCCTGCAGGGCAACCAGCGAAGAGGTGGATTACAACATTACAAACTTTAATTCTTCAGCATTCACTGTGTAAAACATATGCTGGATAAGTTGGCGGTTCATTCTGCTGTGGCGACCCCTGATTAATAAAGGGACTAAACCGAAAAAGAAAATGATTGACTAAATGAATGGCCGTAGTGTATGTTTGTGAATGTGAGAGTGTATGGATGTTTCCCAGTGCTGGGTTGCAGCTGGAAGGGCATTCGCTGCGTAAAAAATAAGCTGGAATAGTTGGCGTTTCATTCCTCTGTGGTGACCTCTGAAATAGAGACTAAGCTGAAGGAAAATTAATGAATGAGAGTGCTTCATGTAAGTGGGCGGAGCTAAATATCTTTTTTTAAGCACTTTGCTAGGTGCAGCTCTCTGATTGGTGAAGTTTTCTGTTTTACAGCACAGTGAATGCATCTTTTCAGCAAAGATTTTGCAGTTATAGCTGCGAACAGATTGACTTAACAACAAAAATCTCAAAGTGCACAACATTTCAGCCTTCCATTTCTGAAAGTTTACCGGTTATTGTTAACGATGAGTTTCCCTATGGAGAGAATGTAAGAAGTTTTTACCCCTGCTAACCAACCGTTGGGTTTTTTTGCGTTTTGTGTGATTGACAGGTTGTCCCACTCTTACTACTAAACATGTTTATTCATTCATTAATTTTCCTTCGGCTTAGTCTCTATTACCGCAATGAACCGACAACTACTCCATGTTTTATGCAGCAGATGCCCTTCCAGCTGCAACCCAGTAATGGAAAACACCCACACACACACTCATACACTACGACCAATTTAGTCTATTCAATTCACCTATAGTGCATGTCTTTGGGCTGTGAGGAAAACCAGAGCACCCAGAGGAAAACCACGCCAACACAGGGAGAACATGCAAACTCCACACAGAAATGCCAACTGACCCAGCCAGGACTAAAACCAGTGACCTTCTTGGTGTGAGGTGGCAGTGCTAACCAAAAATAAGTAATGTCTGTTGTTTTGATTTCATGGAGACGAACAAAGAAAGTCTATGTGCAAGAACTTCAGCACCTCACAAGCCGCTGAGCACTAAACCACATGTTTCACAAAAGCGAGTAGTAAATGAACGGAGTGCGTCTGTGTGTGCAGACGGAGGGGAACCAGGGACACACAACTTGCCGTGTTTTGTATCGATCGTGCTGCAGCCAGAACTCATCTACAAGTACAAACCCTGAGGCTCTACAAGAGACGGACAGACAGACAGAGTCGGGGAGACAGAGACGGACTACTGGAGGGAGGGGGCTGCTGCTTGTGCTGGGTGGGGGATTGTGGGAACAAAAGGCTCCCAGAGTTTTACTCCTGCTCCTCCTGAAAGAGCGTGTAAAGCAGGAGAATGAGATTGAGGACGAGAGAGAGAGAGAGAGAGAGAGAGAGAAAGAGAGAGAGAGAGACTGCTGGCTCTCCTGGCTTTGATCCAGAGGATGATGTCATGGAGTATGACTTCACCATGCAGTGTCATCACTGCCCCCCTCACACCCTCCTTCCCTGCATCCCTCTCTTTCTCTTTCTCTAACAGAGAAGGTGCTGCTTCGCTCATCCGTGCCAGAATGACAGATAAAAAGAGCGAGGGATGGAAGGAATAGACAAAGAAGACAACAACGGAAGAGAACTAGTGCCTGCCTGTGCAAAAGTCGCTAACACAGTGCTGTAGTGTTCAGGATGGGTGCTAGTGTTTTGCTGTACAGGTGTAAAGGTTTTTTTTTTTGTGGTGTTTTGGAGTGTGTTGGCATGCGGTTGCTAGGGTGTTCTGGGTGGCTGCTCAGTGGCCAAGTTCAACGAGTTCATCGACAAGTCCCTCCTTCAAACGTAGGGCTATGGCTTTCTTTTTATGGGAAACACAAAAGAAGAGATCTTGAAGAGTGTTATTGTTTTTGTAATGAAAGTCAATGGGGTCCAAAACAATACGGGACTCCTGTGACTTTCATTGAATGGACCTTTTTTTTTTATATAGATCTTTGAAAATACATGAGATTGAGTAAATAAACAACACAGCGGACAGTATAAAATATTTGGAAGAATGTTTGTCTGTTTTGTTTTCATATACTGGAAAGACATTAGGGTTCAAAACATTCACTTTCATTGTAGAAAAAAAATCTAAATATCGTTAGAACAACATGAGAGTGAGTAAAACACAAAAGAAGATATTTTGCAGAATGTTTCAACTGTTTGTCTGTATAATGAAAGTCAATGGGGTCCAAAACAATACGGGACGCCTGTGACTTTCATTGAATGGACCGTTTTTTTTGTTTGTTTTTTTATAGATCTTTGAAATAACATGAGATTGAGTAAATAAACAACAAGGCTGGCAGTATGAGATATTCAGAAGAATGTTTGTCTGTTTAGTTTTTATATACTGAAAAGACAGGGTTCAAAACATTCACTTTCATTGTAGAAAAAAAAAATCTAAATATCGTTGGAACAACATGAGAGTGGGTAAAACACAAAAGAAGATATTTTAAAGAATGTTTCAACTGTTTGTCTGTATAATGAAAGTCAATGAGGTCCAAAACAATACGGGACTCCTGTGATTTTCATTGAATGGATCCTTTTTTTAACAGACCTTTGAAATAACATGAGATTGAGGAAATAAACAAAGGAGAGTATTATACACTGTATAATACACTGTAAAATTGACTGTAAACAAATCTAAATATCGTTGGAACAACATGAGGTGTAAAACACAAAAGAAGATATTTTAGGGTATGTTTCACCTTTTTTCTATATATAATGAAAGTCAATAGGAAAACATTTCTCAAATATTTCAACTGTGTTTATCTATTTAACAGAAATAAAACAACGGACTACACTGACTTTTATCACACTTTTTCACCAGATTTGTTTTTTTTTAAATATCTTTAAAACCAGAAAGTAAATCACTCAATTTTTTCAAGTATTTAACTGTTTTTGTCTAATGAAACTAAGTAAAACAAAACAAAACAAAAAAAAACAAAAAAAAACAATTGAAAAAGACCACTATGCCAGGAGGATAAAAGAAGACAGGATAGTGGGAAGACACTGAGAGACACTGGACATTAGGAGAAAGAGAGAGCGAGATGGACAGATATTGAGATAGTGATGGGAGGGGAGGGGTGGGTTAGTTTAATTACATTTCTCAGTGCCACTCTTCTGCCATACGGACCAACAGTCAACACACACACACATACACACATGCATGTAAACACTCAGCAAGACACAGGGAGGGGTGCTTCTGTCCCTCTCTAACCATTTCCTCAATTTTGAACTAACAGATAGCATCGAAAACACAAGGTGAAAACTGTGGACATTGAAATATCCACCGTCAGTTTCATTTTTATATTGCATCGTGAAAAATATTGCAATGATACAGATCAATTAATATGAAGATGATTATCTTATCATTACTATAATTGCTGTCATTATCATGGGGATTTATAAAAAATAACCTAAAGGCATTTCTTTATCATTTAAAGAGTGCTTTATAGATAACACACACTGCCTTCTGAAACCCTTATAGTATAAACAGAAAACTGCAACTGCAGAATTTGGTACATTAAAAAAATCATCTAAATATTTGTAAAACAACATGAGGGGAAGTGATACATATTTCAGAGAATGTTTCAGCTGTGTCTGTCTATATAATGAAAGATAATTGTGTCCAAAACAGCACTGGACTTCATTTACGTTATTATATTGGCATAAAAACAATGTGTTTAAAAAAAAAGTAAAAAAAAAAACATCAAAGAGAGAGAGAGAATGAACAACATAGGGGATGACTGTCATTTTATAGATATAAGTAAAAAATTCATTCATCCATTTTCCTTCGAGTTCACCACAGCGGAATGAACCACCAACTATTCTGACATTTGTATTACACAGAGGATGCCCTTCCAGCCACAACCCATTGGAAATAAGTAGAAAATTATTTTCTTAAAATAACATGAGTACAACATGAGTGAGTAAAATTCAACTGTTTTGTTTATATAATTAAAGTGAATAGGGTCCAAAACAACAACAGGCTTTTATTGTGTCTCACGTTGCTTCATTATTCACTTAAAAAAAAATTCTTCTCCTAGAGAATGCAATTTTTAAAATTATCCTTAATTATTTTGAGTGACCAAGAATTTTTTATATAGTTAATATATAATAGTTATATATAACATTTATAAAAATATGGTTACTTCCCCCCCCAATTTCTGTTTAACGGAGAGAAGATTTTTTCTATCGTTTTTAATCGTTTTCAACACATTTGTAAAAATGTAAAGGGGGGGGGGGCTAATAATTCTGACTTCAACTGTAGTTGTATGGATTTAATTCTTTTAAGTTAATTGAACTAATAGTGATTTGATGACTGAAGTTAAAATGTTTAAGTTACTAATACTCTAAAAGTTTGATGAAATCAACACAAATAATATATGTGTATGTGACACAATATATAAGTTTACAGCACTCAAACCATTTTGTTTTAAAACTTAAGTGGTTTGCCGCAATCGTTTTCCTCAGTTTGAGTTAACTTATCAGGTTTTACATTGTATACACACTTTACAAAATTCTGGGTTCCACAAAATCAGTTTGTGTTAGGATAACGTGAAGGAATTAAATGTACTTATTCTTTTTTTTTATTTAAGTGGATTGAACATACAACAATTAAGTTGTCCCCCCAAAAAAACTCATTGTGTTGTTTCAGCTCATTTTAAACACTGTAAAACCCAACAGTCAACTTTATCAAATAAAATAAGTGTAGTTAACTCAAAATTTACTGAAAGTTATTTCTACTCATTTAAAAAGAGTTTTAAACTCGGTGTTGAAGGTAATAAGTTAATTAAAAACCTTGTTAATTCAAGTTAAATGGAGTAAGTTCACAGTACTCATGTAGATTAGTTTTTGAACTCAAATTCATAGCAATCGGTTTCCTCAAACGGTTTGAGCTGACTTAACCTATTGAGTTTTACAGTACTCAGTTGGTTTGAGTTCTCTTCATTTAGTGGGTTTTACTGTGCTCAAATTGCTTCGTTTACTCAAATGGATTAAGTTCACAGTACTCATTAGGATTAGTTTTTGAACCTAAATGGTTTGCTGCAATCTGTTTCCTCAAATGGTTTGATTATTCCTTTACGTTAGCTAATAAACTAGTACAGTGAGCTGGTGAGGTGTTCTGTCCTCCTCAGCGTGACACTGTGGAGCACAGCTCATCCAGGAAGGAGAATTTAGGGGTTTGCATAAAACTGTTTTGTGATCAGTCTTATGGTCTCTCTTCAAGTTTATTAGGTGGGAATTGAAATAAACACAGCTGATCCTAGAACAGCACAAAAGGGCTGCTTGACCCGGTCCACTGGGATGGCACTAACTCTCACCAGATTGGACCAAGCAGGGGAGCAGGAGGTTTTGGACTGACAGGGGGAAAAGGGAAAAAGAGAGGGAGACGGAGAGAGGGATATAGTGAACGGAAGAAAGAGAAATGTATCGCTGCCAGGACTCCTGATTCTACAGCATCTGTCACCCTGAGTCAAAAGAACCAATAAGAAATCTGTTATCAGAAATGAATGTAAATGAAAGCAAAGCTGCTCTAAAAATATTGTGCAAGCAAATGCTTGCAGATGATAAAATCACATACTGCTTATATAATCAATAGAGTAGAAAAGACTGAACACATTAATAAATGATGAACATAGATTTTATACATTTAAAAATGTAGTTATCATATTTGTATTCTACATAAATTATATTAAATTATTCATTCATTTTCCTTCAGCTTAGTCTCCAATTTAGAGGTCACCACAGCAGAATGAACCGGCAACTATTCCAGCATATGTTTTATACAGCGGAAGACCAAGTATTTGGAAACACCCATACACACTCATTTACTCACAAACACGCATGCACGCATGCACGCACACACACACACACACACACACACGCACACACGCACACACTCACACACGCACACACGCACACACGCACACACGCACACACGCGCACACACACACACACACACACACACACACACACACACACACACACACAAAGAAAAACAAGATTTTTTAAAAAAGGCTTAACTAAGTTAATTAGGTTAACTAGGCAGGTTAGGGTAATTAGGCAAGTTATTGTATAACAATGATTTGTTCTGTAGACTGTCAAAAAATATAGCTTAAAGGGGCAAATATTTTTGACCTTAAAATGGTTTAAAGACCTTAAAAGACTTTCTTTAGAAGAAAAGATTTTATCAGACACACTCTGAAAGATTCCTTGCTCTGTTAAACATCATTTGGGAAATATTTAAAAACGAAAAAAAAAAATATCAAAGGGGGGCTAATAATTCTGACTTCAAATTTATGCATATAAAATATATTTTCACAACAACAAAATTGTGGCTAGTGTAAATGGCGAGTGGCTATAATGGTAGAAACTACTGAAAACTATAACTATACATATATATATTGATATTGTTTCATTCATTAATTCATTTTCTTTTTAGCTTAGTCCCTTTATTAATCTGGGGCCGCCACAGTGGAATGAACCACCAACTTATATATATTGTTTCATTATTTATAAATTAAATTAAAAAAATCTACTCATTTATTCTTATATTTTACAATTATTACAAAATAATATTCATATTATTTTATAAAATCCAGGTTTCTTTGTTCAACTTTTTACCAGGCTAATATTTTAAAACATCATATAAGCATTATTTCCACTCGAGAAACTCACCTATGACATACATCAGTCCGATGATTTTTGGCAGCTATGGACACTGTTTTGGCATTACATTAATAATTTCTCCTGGTTTTCTATTCTATGGTGCATATTTAGCTCCTAGCCTGACTGTATTATAGGCATGGGACTATAAGGTTATCATACCGTTATAAGATTCTGACAGTATGATAACCTTGGATAAAAATATCACAGTTTCATGGTATTGTGATTGTGTAAAGTTCTTTTTGAAAAAGAAGAGTAAAAAAAAACTAAATCTTTTGTTTTTTGAACACAATACATTTTATTTTGAGAAACTTTTATAATATGTTGAAACAGTAAACCTGTCAGGCTACATAATTCAAATGAATCATTGACTTCTGCTGTCTTCATGAGTTTCCAACACACAGATTACTTTACTATTTAAAACAGCATTTTTGGATATCTTTTCTGCTAGAGATACTGTTGTCCAAAATAACTAAAAAAAAAACATAAAAATATTACATATACCTTGGGAACAGTATAGCAGAACATTTTGGCGATATACCTTGAAAACAGTTATCATCCCATGCCTACTGTATTATCCTGTTTACTTGTTTGTATATTTCATATAATTTTCTACTGTATAGCTTAGACTGTATTTGTATGTGCTGATGTATTAAAATAACAGACAATTATAAAAAAATCATAGAAGATTTGATTTTATACTTGTAAAATCCTTACAAAAAATGATACATATACATATGCATACATATAGAGTGCTCAGCATAATTGAGTTCCCCCTCATTTTGAAAATTAATAGTTTTATCCATTTCTCAATGAATATAGGTCATATATTTTGGTGCATTTAAACAAAACAGATTTATTAATATAATTATTCATTAAAATAATATTTTAGTCACCAAACATATTTAGAAATTGAAGGACAATACAATTAAATTCAAGCAAAATATTGCAAAAACAATTACAACCCACAAAATTTCAACTAATTTCTTCAATTTTTTGCTTCTCTTGATTTTTCCTCTTCTTAAAATTTGTATTTAATATTTTTCTATAACATATAAATTTGAGTGTGCTAGTTTTTGGACCGTTATCGTAAGTTATTTTGTTAGATAAGCTTCAGATTTGGTTTCCGTACTGTCTAATCTAATGTATGCACAAATATATTATTGTAAAGCATCCAATAGAAAATATTAATTTAAATGAGAGATTTGTGGGGGGTGTACTTATATATGCTGAACATTGTATGTATGTATGAATGTATGTATGTATGTGTATATATATGAGCACTTCCAGCGTTATGGATGTGACATTTGCAGTAAAATTTCAAAACATAAATTCACAAAAAACATATATGTTAACATTATATTGAAACATCAGTTTAGAATTTCTAAAATTACTAGCCACAGAGTTATTGTAGCCACAATATCAATCTATAAACATTTTTTGTATTTTAAATGAGGAAAATAAAAGTGTGTTATGGATGTGACAAAAAAAGTCTGCGAGTTTTCAGTATACAACATACTTTGTAGAAATTCTGTGAATTAAATTGCACAACCCAAAAGAAATAATGATAATCAAAAGGAGAAGAGTCGGCTCTCTATAGAACAGACACGATTGATTTTATTTTATTGTACATTTTTTTGCATTTATAAGGAAAAAGCTTCGTTATGGATGTCACATCTCTCCGTTATGGATGTGACATCCATAACGAAGCTTTTTCCTTTTATGGATGTGACAGATGTGAAATTAGCACTTGTGTGATTTTGATAAATCAAATATAATTGTTTGAAAACATTGACAGAGACATTTTTGAGTATTTTTAAAGCACTGTAAAATATTTGCTTGCACAAAAAAAAAACGCAGAAACGGTTTCGATATTTTGGCCAAAACTTAATTTTTTCAAAGGTTGCAAGGTTGACATTTGCATGGAATTGCTCATATATAGTTTCATTATATAAAAATTTTATAAGAAAACTGCATATTTATTCTTATATTCTACAATTATTACAAAATACTATTTATAATATTTTAATAAAATCTAGATTTCTATGTTCAACTTTTTACCAGGCTAATATTTTGAAACATCATAAAAGATTTGATTTTATACCTGTAAAATAGTTACAAAATACTGAAGAACAATATTATTTACACCACTATATATACAGTTAAAGTCAAAATTATTCACCCTCCTGTGAATTGTTTTTTTCTTTTTCGATTATCTTCTTTTCATTTTAAACAGTTTTATTTCACCTAGAATAAAAGCAGTTTTTAATTTTAAAATAAAAAAAAGTGCTCAGGAGTAGCTTAAGTAATGTGTCGGTGCTCTTTAGGTAAGGGATTTATCAGAATAAACAGCAAAAGTTAGTCTAAGGCACTCGAAAAATGTGGAAAAAATATTAAAAAGCCTTTATTGACATGACTATTCCCTTAAACTGCACCTACGTGCACTTGCCTTTATCAGGGAAACAGTGATCAGGTGCATCTGGAGTTTCTTTTGAACACTATGGTCTCATGACTCATTAGAATATATAAACTATATTAAAATAATATATTGAACACAAATTCAACTCAAAAATCATTATTAATTCAGCATTGAGAGAGGAAAAAAAACTGTTAATGAAAAAATTAATAAATGTCTTTGGGAATTTTTGCCCATTCCTCTTTGCTGTACCTCTCAAGCTCTATCAAGTTGGATGGGAAGCGATGGTGTACAGCCATTTTCAGATCTCTCCAGAGATGTTCAGTAGGATTTAGGTCTGGGCTCTGGCTGGGCCACTCAATGACATTCACCGAGTTGTCGTGAAGCCACTCCATTGATATTTTGGCGGTGTGCTTTGGGTCATTGTCCTGCTGGAAGATGAATTGTCGCCCCAGTCTGAGGTCAAGAACACTCTGAAGCAGGTTTTCATTCAGGATGTCTCTGTACATTGCTGCATTCATCTTTCCCTCTATCCTGACTAGTCTTCCAGTTCCTCCTGCTGAAAAACATCCCCACAGCATGATGCTGCCACCCACACGCTTCACTGTAGGGATGGTATTAGCCTGGTAATGAGTGGTGCCTGGTTTTCTCCAAAAGTAATGACTGGCATTCACTACATCAGACCAGAGAATTTAGTTTTTTATGGTCTGAGAGTCCTTTCCAGGCAGGGAGTGGCTGCCGTCTGGTCACTCTACCATATAGGCCTGATTGGTGGATTGCTGCACAGATGGTTGTGCTTCTATAAGGTTTTCCTCTCTCCACAGAAGAACACTGGAGCTTTGACAGAGTGACCATTGGGTTATTGATCACCTGCCTGACTAAGGGCCTTCTTCCCCAATGACTCAGCTTAGATGGCCGGCCAGCTCTAGGAAGAGTCCTGGTGGTTCCAAACATCTTCCACTTACGGATGATGGAGGCCTCTGTGCTCAGTGAAACTTTCAGAGCAGCAGAAAATTTTCTGTAACCTTCTCCAGCCTTGTGCCCTGAGACAATCCTGTCTCGGAGGTCTTCCCTTGTCTTCATGCTTGGTTTTTGCTTTGACATGCACTGTCAACCCTGGAACCTTATATAGACAGGTGTATGCCTCAGGTTTTTTAGTTTTAATAAATTTGCATCAATAAAAAAAAATATTTTTTCACATTGTCATTATGGGGTATTGTGTGTAGAATGTTGAAGAAATAAATAAATTTAATCCATTTTGGAATAAGGCTGTAACATAAAAATATGTGGAAAAAGTAAAGCGCTGTGAATACTTTCCAGATGCACTGTAATATGTACTGTCATTATGGCAAAGATTTAAGAAATCAGTTTTTAAAACTATTATGTTCAGAATAATCCTCTTTCCGTTAAACAGAAATTGTGGGCATATGGGAGTAGGGGGGAGTAGGGGGCTAATAATTCTGACTTCAACTGTATATATACTTGTTCTTTTTATTAAAACACAAAACCAGGGATTTTCATGGGAAAATACCCAAATTCCACCATCGATTGTAGCATGTCTGGGAATAATACCATGTAGCTCGGGAAAAAACCAAGACATGTATATGCCTACGCTTTACTGAACAGTATCTGACCCTCTGTTTCTGTCTCCACAACTTCCAGCACATGGTTCGAATGAACGACTCCGCACGCCTGTTAGTGATTAGATTGAGCCAATGTGTAAAACCTCACTATCTAAAAGGCTCTAATCGCACGGACCATTAACGGCATGCTAATTACACAGAATTCCTGCAGGGAGGACGAGAGGGAAGGAAAAGATGGAGAGAGGAGGAGAACGTAATCCAGCTCGCTTTGAAGTTCAGCAACACAAGCAGCTAGTAAACTAAAGCATTTATCATTAATATGTGGTGCTCCAAAAACATTTAAGCTCTTCAAGGTATAAATGACTCTGACCACAGAATTACGGTCAAGGCTTTGAAGAGTTCAGGAAACTTCTGCAGGAATTCCTTTGGTCTCGCCTGTGGCTGGGAATGGCAAATTGAGCCATCTGTGGAAACATATTAAAAGATGGACTATAGATATTTTTATTTATTATGGTGAACTGAGAAAGCCAGCATACTGTTATACTACATAAAGTTAATATTCTTTCGTCTTCTTCTTCCATTCATACTACAACCACCAAACTAACTCCAAACCTCCAAACTATACTGAATCTAGTTGCTTTATCTAACTGATCCGACTTACAGTTTTCCCAAAACTGACCCGGGAAATCTGGAAAAGTCCCATTGACTTAACATTGAACCAAACTTTGTGACATCCTAACTTTGCGCCAGACTATCATACAGACTTAAGTATGGGCTTATTTAACTTACACTACCAATCTGCCAATTACTGGTCACTTTTCAACTCCCTAGCCACACCCTAGCAACCACTTACGGCACATTAGCAACTGTCCCATAGACTTCCATTATAAAAAACTGACTTTACATTGGACATACTAATAACATGCCAATACTAACAATATACTAGTCCATACTAACATACTAACAAACATACTAATCATACTAGCAACATGCTTATTCATACTAGAAACCTACTAACGACATACTAACATACTAATCATACTATAAACATAGCAACATGCTATATCGTACTAAATTCATGCTAACAACATGCTAGTTTATACTAGAAACATGCTAGCAACATACTAATTCATATTAGAACCTTGCTAATAAAATGCTAATTTTTGCTAGAAACATGCTAGAAACATGCTAATTCATAGTAGAACCATGGTAATTTATGTTAGCAGCTGCCTAGTAATGACCTAGAACACCTTAGCAACCACCTAGCAACCACTCAGAACACCCTTGCAACTACCTAGCAACACATTAGAAATGACCTAGAACACCTTAGCAACTGCCTAGCAACACCTTAGCAACCACCAAGCAATGCCTTAGCAACTGCCTAACAACACCTTAGCAACTGCCTAGCAACCACTCAGAACACCCTGGCAACACCTTAGCAATGACCTAAAACACCTTAGCAACCGCCTTACAACACCTTAGCAGCTTCCTGGCAACCACCTAGCAACACCTTAGCAATGACCTAGAACACCTTATCAACTCCTTAGCAACCACCTAGCCACTGCCTAGCAACAACCTAGCAACAAGTTAGTAACCGCCTAGCAACACTTTAGCAACCACCTAGTAACAGCTTAGCAACCACCTAGCAACGCTTTTGCAACCGCCTAGCAACCACTCAAAACACCCTAGCAACCACCTAGCAACTCCTTAGCAACGACCTAGAACAACTTAGCAACTGCCTAGCAACACCTTAGAAAACACCTAGCAACGCCTTAGCAACCACTTAAAACACCTTAGCAATGCCTTAGCAACTACTCACAACACCCTAGCAACAGCATAGCAACAACTTGCAACCACTCAAAACACCAAAGTAACCGCCTAGCAACATCTTTACAACCAGTCAAAACACCCTAGCAACGTCTTAGCAACCACCTTGCAATCACTCAGAGCACCCTAGCAACTGCCTAGCAATATCCTTAGCAAGCACTCAGAACACCCTAGCAACGCTTTAGCAAGAAACATGCCAATCCATTCTACAAACCTGCTAACCTATATGTAGTGATCTATCTATGCCAACTGATTCAAACTTCTTAAAAGCTAGTTTAGTTATATTATTTTTAAGCTACTTCAAACTTTCAGACTCTGCTTTCTCAAGCCACCATAAAGTCTGTCTACGAACTTTAATTAGGCTGAAGGAAAATGAATGAATGATTTCTTTGGAAAATCCCTCTTTTCATTCTAAGATTTGTCATTGTAGCTGACTTACACATTCAAACACAAACACATCGCTGACTAGCTGACTAAACATGTTCACTCTCATACTTCTATTTAATTCAGGTCAGACATTATTCAGATGCCTTAAAATGATTCATACACTTTCCTTTAGCTTAGTCCCTTTATTCATCAGGGGTTGCCACAGCAGAAAGAACGGCTAACTTATCCAGCATATGTTTTACACAGCGGATGCCCTTCCAGCTGCAACCCAGCACTGGGAAACATCCATACACACTCAAACACTATGGCTAATTTTTGTTTATTCAATTCACCTATAGCGCATGTCTTTGGACTGTGGGGGAAACCAGAGCACTTGGAGGAAACCCACACCAACACGTGGAGAAAATGCAAACTCCACACAGAAATGCCAACTGGCCCAGCCGGGACTCGAACCTGCGACCTTCTTGTTGTGAGGAAACAGTGCAAATCACTGTGCCATCATTGTTGAAACGTGATTAACTTATTGAAAGTTAGTCAAAGTGGCATAAAAACATTTGCTGTCATAACTTTTTTAGAGTGCAGGAGCAAAACAAGAGCTGCAGTCCATTTGAAAAGTTTATAAAGCAAACCTGGCAAAAGGCCAGGTTTTATGGGAACGCTTCTGCCACAACAAAAGTTCTAAGAAGACAAAGTGTGCCAAGAAAATTTACCCCACACCATTACACCACCACCACCAGCCTGAACCATTGATACAAAGGAGGATAGAACTATGCTTTTATGTTGTTGACGCCAAATTCTGCCCCTACCATCCGAATGTTGCAGCAGAAATCGAGACTAATCAGACTAGGTAACGTTTTTCCAATCTTCTATTGTTCAATTTTGGTGAGCCTGTGTGAATTCTAGCCTCAGTTTCCTGTTCTTAGCTGACAGGAGTGGCACCCAGTGTGGTCTACTGCTGTAGCCCATCTGCCTCAAGGTTGGGGGTGTTGTGCATTCAGAGATGCTCTTCTGCATACCTCGGTTGTAACGAGTGATTATTTAAATTACTGTTGCATTTCTATCAGCTCAAACCAGTCTGGCCATTCTCCTCTGACCTCTGGCATCAACAAGACATTTGTGCCCACAGAACTGCCGCTCACTGGATATTTTCTCTTTTTCTGACCATTCTCTGTAAACCCTAGAGATGGTTGTGCGTGAAAATCCCAGTAGATCAGCAGTTTCTGAAATATTCAGACCAGCCTGTCTGGCACCAACAACCATGCCACGTTCAAAGTCACTTAAATCACCTTTCTTCCCCATTCTGATGCTCAGTTGAAACTGCAGCAGATCGTCTTGACCATGACTACATGCCTAAATGCACTGAGTTGCTGCCATGTGATTGGCTGATTGGAAATTTGCGTTAACAAGCAGTTGGGCAGGTGTACCTAATAAAGTGGCCGAGAGTGTATATTGTGATATGAAAAGTAAAAAAAACTAAATATTACTAATATAACAAAATATTAGACTCACCTTTACCTGTTTGTGAATTACAGTGCTGATGCTAAGCCATACAAAAGCTCTGATATAAAAATATTTTCCCTTGTTAACAAGGGAGTGATAAGAATGAAAGTCAGAAAGATGCAAACAGGGATAGCACTCAGGCTGGAATACTAAGGGCCTCTTATGCCCCCCAAAAAGATTCAGCATTTCTCTCTGTCAGAACAAAGGGCGTCATTCTTCGCTATGCTAAAATCTTGATGACAGTGTTCCCCAACAGAGCTCATCACGTTTGCAAGTGGCTATAGATGGAGGCCTGAGTTTGACCCCCGACCTCTCCATTCAGGGTGAGGCCAGCGAACCTTGTGTCAATCAAACACAAAGCGTTTTCTTGTCACTCGCTCCCACAATAGCTCTTAAAGGGAGGCCCGTGTCTGTCAGATGAACTGGATTGATTCATTTGTCTGCTGAACAGAGCTTGACTTCAACAGCTTTTAGCCTCATTGATGTAGTTAATGCATATCGTGTATGTTTGACGAAAGCTTGACACTGGCCAGCTTGATCCTGAGCCTGACATGGAGCGGGAGAACTGCTGAAAAGCCCAGCAGGAATGACGTCACTCTGAAGAGTGTGCATGTGTGAAGGGAACGACTTAAAGGCACAGTTCACCCAAAAAATTTTATCTAGTCATTATTTGTTCAAAAATGGTACTAATAGTGACCACCATAAGGCTTTTAAAAAGATAAAAAAATATTAAACAATGGTCCCAAGCAACATATTTGGTATATTCCAATGGTTTTGGAGGTAAACAACAGTGCTCTGTAAATAAAATAACCTAAATTTTCTAAATTTAAGCTATTAATAAGCTAAATTGGTAAATAAACTGTAAATAAAATAAGGTAAATTTGCTACAATTAAGCTTAATTAAATTAGCTAAATTTAAATATTAGCTAAATTTAAGATAATAATAAGCTAAATTTGGTGTCAAGCAACATATTTGGTATATTCCAATAGTTTTGGAGGTAAACAATAGCACTCTGTAAATAAAATGAGCTAAATTTGCTCAATTTAAGCTATTAATAAGCTATATTTAAAAAAAAATTGTAAATAAAATAAGCTAAATTTGCTAAATTTAAGCTAAATTAAATTAACTAAATTTAAATATTAGCTACATTTAAGATAATAAGCTAAATTTGGTCCCAAGCAACATATTTGGCTTATTCCAATATTTTTGGAAGTAATCAACAGTGCTCTTTAAATAAAATAAGCTACATTTGGTGTGTTATTTATTGTCTATGTTTATGATAAAAACCTGATTCCTTTTAGTGAATCTATTAGTTTGAATCTCAAGGTACACACTTTTTGCCAAATGTCAAATTCCTTGACTTTCCCTGACTAAATGCTGAATTTCCTGAAATGAACAGGAAACACACTATTATACTTTGCAAAACATTAACATTTTTTGAGCTTGGATATAATTTTTCATTAATTTAACAGTTATTATGATAAAAACAACGGATGATTTACTTCAGATTATTTAATTAAATTTAAAGAAGCAAGAGCATCCAGTCTTTTAAGTGATCATTTTGTAACCAAAGGTCCTGAAATCTACCCTTTCCTAGAATGTTTGATTTAGCTAACAGATAGCTTAGTGAACGCTTTTGACTTAAGTGACCGCCAGTTGGAGGGGCGACACGGTGGCTCAGTGGTTAGCACTGTGGCTTTACAGCAAGAAGGTGGCTGGTTTGAGTCCCGGCTGGGTCATTTGGCATTTCTGTGTGGAGTTTGCATGTTCTCCCCATGTTGGCATGGGTTTCCTCTGGGTGCTCTGGTTTCCCCCACAGCCCAAAGACATTCACTATAGGTGAATTGAATAAACTAAATTGGCCGTAGTGTATGTGTGTGAATGAATGTGTATGAATGTTTCCCAGTTCTGGGTTGCAGCTGGAAGGGTATCCGCAGTGTAAAACATATGCTGAATAAGTTGGCGGTTCATTCCAATGAGGTGACCCCTGATGAATAAAGGGACTAAGCCGAAGGAAAATGAATAAATGAATGACTGCCAGTAAATAAATAAAAAAAGAAATAATAATGAATAATAAAAGAAATAAATAAAATGGTGCTAATAATAGTCTAACAATAACAATAGGACAAACATGTGAAGCAACATTATTAAAAAACATTATACGGTATAAAAAAAAAGATAAAATTACGATAATAATAAATTAATTAAATGATAAAATCGCAACAAACATTTAAAACTTGACCATATAATATAAAATATTTTTAAAAGATATTTAACACTGATTAATTTACAAACAAGCCACAATTTTTCAAAAAGAGTGACTCTAAAAAAATTATGTTGTGCTGCACTATATTAAATCTGATAGTAATGTGGCATCACATAAGTGTGAGTAACTCTTTTTGTTAAATGTTCACTAACGCATTGTCTGTTATTACAGGTTGTTTAATGTACTATGTATATAAGCGCTTCAACCTAAATCACATCAGCATCCATGTATGACAGATGCTGTCAAACACGCATGCAGAAGTTTAGATGGCTGAACACACTGCTGTTCTTTCAAACTATGGAAAAAAAAATTAAGTTCATTACCACAGAGACAGAAATTTTCCTTCAAAACTTTTGCATATTGAAAAATGTATTTGATCTAATGATTTAGTGGTTAATCCGTATGAATTCGTACAATCTAATTCATACAATTTAGTATGATATGCTAATCGCCCAATAAAGGTTGGGTTTAGGGCTGATGTTGGATGCCATGCCTCCTTTTTAAAATCTTACATTTTCATATGTCTGAACTGGTACAAATTAGCCACTAAACTGACAAAACGTAAAATAGTTATGTTTCCTTGTGAGATTAAGCTGGACAATCACATGTACATGATTACTCCGAAACTTTCTTTCGTCGTAAAAAAAAATGTAAATCAGGTTAATTTTATTTAGCAGTTTTACTCATCAGTAGCGAGCATTATGAAAGGTATTTTGACAATTCACAGCCAACGTACAAGCAAAAGCTAAAATCTAGAATGAGGTCTGACAATTTAATTAATTTAGTCTTGCAGCACAAAGCATTTTCTGACAAGCAAAGTGCGGAATATAAAGACAGATTGTGGTAGATTGTTGAGAACCACTGCTGTAGCCTATAGTATGCTGATTTCAATTCGAAAATGACTTCAATACAAAGTAACGCATATGCAGAACCAAAACTGAAGAACCAACCCAGCACACAACGTCATAAGCCACTAATATTAGGTTAGATTTAGGTTGTGATGTCAAGTGACCAAAATTCAATGTCTAGCCAGCGTCTGAGGACAACTTTATTTTTAAAGTCGAGCTGACATCTTAAACCAACGTCATGGACGTCAAATACTGACATTTGTCAGATATGGCAACCAAATTCCAATGTCTGATAGAAGTCATAGTGGTAACGTCCACACAACATCAAGCTGTAACATCATTAAATGTTAATATTTGGTTGATTTAAGGTTGGACATTGGATATTGACATTGACCTGACGTTGGGTACTGACGCCAACCCAATTTTCGTTTCCAAACATAATGCAACATCCCCATGACGCTGGGGTACAGTCAATCTGATGTCATGTTGACGTCCTGTGCCTGCTGGTAATAACTAAGTTGAACAAAATATCATAGAGAACTGAACTACAAGTATGAACAAACCTTACATTTTGAATGGGGAACCCCTAAAAACAATCTGAACTGGACAATGCATGCACAGACTTTTCCTGCAAACTTTGCTGAATCAAACAAACTGCCGCCAAACAGACTGTTTTTCTTTTCTCCTGCATTTAGTCAGCTTTGGCAGAGCAGCTCTTCGTCTCTCTCTCTCTCTCTGAGCAGGAGTTAATTAGAGAACAGTTGTGAGTTGCGTTCACACAGCCCAGCCCAACGGGCGTCTGGTAAATGACAGGGCTCCGTTTGCACACTCTTTCAAAACCCAGCGGTGCGGCTACAACCCCCACCTCCTCCAAAACTTACACCAATTACAACAACTTCTGCCACTCCCTCCTCCGTCCTCTGTTTATGCTTTCAACTGGGGACAATTTTACATTCGTGTCAGGTCAGGATTAGAGCGTTTAACGGTTACAGTATGACACAATGCAAACAGTAAGATCTAGGTAGCCAAAAAGAGAGTTGTTTTGCGAGACATGCTTTGTTGTGGTCGAATACTGATTCAGTCCTACGGCTGATATTAAATTTAAAACCAGACTTAGTTAACGAAACCTCTCGTTTTTAAAAAAACTAGATCTGACTATGAAATTCAATTCAAAGACAGAAAAAGATCTGCGCTCTCTCCAGAAATACCAACTACCTCCTCTGTCCTTTTCTCCTCTTCACGACAGCCAGTACACCCATCTGGAGCCCCAAGGGTTTCTGGGATGGAGCGCGTCCAGGAGAAGAGAGTGGGGGTGGAGAGCTGGGCCTCCAAATTAGTGGTGATTGCAATCGTTAGCGTTGCTTGTTTGTTTGTGTTTGAATCCACTATGGTTAACAGTGGAAGAAGTGAAGTGTGGAAAATGAGGGAGAGAGGGAGAAAGAGAGAGACAGAAAAAAAGGGTATTCAGGATTGTTTTTACCTACTGTCGCAGTCATTGAGTTTGTTTGGTGTTTTTTTTAGGGTTGAAAGGGACAATATATGTGACTCAGTTATTCATATGCAATCATGATCCTAAATAAAAGAACAATTTGGATATTTTTGCTGTGAATACTGTGCATTATTGTCAGTGGTGTAAAGATTACAAATACTCAAACTACTGTAATTAAGTAGTTTTTCTCAGAACTTATACTTTACTAAGTAGTTTTAAAAATGTGTACTTTTTACTTTGCCTTAAGTACATTTTTAGTGCTGTATTGGTACTTTTAGTCCACTACTTTCCTTAAACCTGCAGTCACTCTTATTTTTTCCTGTCTATGGGGATTAGAATAATCAGACCTGTGATTACTGTCCAATCAAATTGCACACAGAAGGTAAATCACATCATAATGAACTACCTCAAGACATGGGTGCTTTATAATTCCAGCAAACTAAAGCATTGAAAGTGTCCAAGATGACCAAAATCTTCACGCATTGACCCAGAGACTGTTTAGATGCATGTCACTGATGAGAAGATGACGGATGTTTAATGTATGATGACCAAAATGGCCTTAAACACCCAGCAGGCACAGGACATCAACATGATGTCAGATTGACATTGTAACGTTTCCTTTACTCACTTTATAATGCTGGGGTGCCAGACAGCATTTCACTGTCAAATAAGTCAAACAAAAAAACAATACAAGCAGGAAACCCTACAAAGGGTAACTACAACATTATTTATGTAACTACAATATTATTTATTTTGTTTATGACATCGTCACAACATTGTACCCCAATGTCGTGGGGGTGTTGCTTTTTGTTTGAAAATGAAAATCAGGTTGACATCAGAACTCCATGTCAATGTTCACGTCAGAATGTCAATGTCCAACATTCAAACTAAAATCAACCCAAATATAAATGTCTATTGATGATACAGCATGACATGTGGACGTTACCACTATGACATCTATCAGATGTTGAATTTTGCCATACCTAACAATTAAAGGCAGTATTTGACATCAATATGGCGTTAGTTTAAGATGTTGGCTCAATGTTGGATTTTGGTCACTTTCTAACACAAGCTAAAATCAACTAAATATCAACGTCAATTGACGTCATTATTGGACATCAAAAGAACATTGTCCTTAGACGCTTGCTAGAAATTGAATTTTGGTCACCTGACATCACAACCTAAATCTAAACTAAAGCTAACATCTTATGACATTGTGTGCCCATAACTAAATGCACTACAAAATGTTACGTTTACGCACATCCACAAATTGCATGCAAATGCATCAGCTTTTTACAGAGTAATACTCACTACTCACTACTCTTGAGTACTTTTGAAAGGGCTACTTTTTATTCATAATTTGAGTAATATTTACAACTGATACTTTCTCTACTTGCACTACATTTTTACGCAAGTAATGGTACTTTTACTTGAGTATGATTTTTCAGTACTCTTTCCACCACTGATTATTATATTAAATTGTAATATAAAGTATTCCCTGCATCATTCATTTCTACATATGAACAAAACACATTATATAAGAAGATATATAATGTGACACTTATTTAGGAAGGATGCATTAATGTGATGTGTTTATTGTGAAATATATATATTAATAAAATATATATAAAAAATAATAATAAAAATGTGTTTTATACAGTAAATTTGCATAATTAGTGGATGTTGTACACATTAGACTGGAGTAATAATGCAGAAAATTTTAAAGTGCATTTTGCTATACATTTTTTTACCAAATAAAATGATAAAACCTTTGCACAGTATAGTTTTCCATTCATTCGTTCATTTTCTTTTCAGCTTAGTCCCTTTAATAATCAGGGGTTGGCACAGTGGAATGAACCACCAACTTATCCAACAAATGTTTTACACAGCGGATGCCCTTCCAGCTGCAACTGATCACTGGGAAACATCATTCACACACATACACTACAGACAATTTAGCTTACCCAATACACCTATCCCACATGTCTTTAGACTTGTGAGTGAACTTGAAACACCATTTCCCCATTCAAATCCTCAGTTTGAACTTTATTAGATCGCCTTTACCATATATACACTCCCCAGTCACTTTATTAGGTACACCTGTTCAACTGCTTGTTAATGCAAATTTCTAATCAGCCAATCACATGGAAGCAACTCAATGCATTTAGGCATGTAGACATGGTCAGGACAATCTGCTGCAGGTCAAACCGAGCATCAGAATTGACGCGAAAGGTGATTTAATTGACTTTGAACGTGGCATGGTTGTTGTTGCCAGACTGGCTGGTCTGAGTATTTTAGAAACTGCTGATCTACTGGGATTTTCACGCACAGCCATCTCTAGGGTTTTCAAAAAATGGTCTGAAAAAGAGAAAATATCCAGTGAGCGGCAGTTCTGTGGGCACAAATGCCTTGTTGATGCCAGAGGTCAGAGGAGAATGGCCAGACTGGTTCCAGCTGATAGAAAGGCAGTAACTCAAATAACCACTCGTTACAACCGAGGTATGCAGAAGAGCATCACTGAACACACAACACTTCCAACCTTGAGGCATATGGGCTATAGCAGCAGAAGACCACACCGGGTGCCACTCCTGTCAGCTAAGAACAGGAAACTGAGGCTACAATTCACACAGGCTCACCAAAATTGGACAATAGAAGATTGGAAAAACATTGCCTGCTCAGATGAGCATCGATTTCTGCTGCGACAGATAATAGGGTCAGAATTTGACGTCAACAACATGAAAGCAATGATGCATTCTGCATTGTATCAACGGTTCAGGTTGGTGGTGTAATGGTGTGGGGAACAGTTTCTTGCCACACTTTAGGCTCATTAGTACCAATTGAGCATCATGTCAACGCCACAGCCTACCCGAGTATTGTTACTGACCACGTCCATCCCTTTATGACCACATTATACCAATCTTCTGATGGCTACTTCCAGCAGGATAACGCGCCATGTCATAAAGCACGAATCATTTCTGACTGCTTTCTTGAACATGACAATAAGTTCACTGTACTCAAATGGCCTGCACAGTCACCAGATCTCAATCCAATAGAGCAACTTTGGGTTGTGGTGGAACAGAAGATTTGCATCATGGATGTGCAGCCGACAAATCTGCAGCAACTGCGTGATGCTATCATTTCAATATGGACTGAAATCTCTGAGAAATATTTCCAGCACATTGTTGAGTCTATGCCACAAAGGATTAAGGCAGTTCTACAAGGCAAAAGGAGGTCCAACCTGGTAATAGTAAGGTGTATCTAATAAAGTGGCCACTGAGTGGACATATCTAATTGCCTTGTGATTGAATAATCGAATATATGCATTATCAAAATTAGCAAATGAACAGGTGTCACTGTAAAAAGCCTTTAGTTGAGTTTACTTTTAAAATGTGAGTAAGCCTATTGCCAACATAAAGCTTTTATTTACACATTGTACTACAGTATTCCTGCTTGATATTCTTGATGTTTACGGTACCCTACGGTATTCTGCCAACAAAGCAGCAAAACTAGCTTAGCCGTAGCATGCAGTCACTGTTCAGAAATGCACACAAAAATGCTCCATCTTGATGAGTAACCAGAGAGTTTGCCCTGCACATCCCTGAATCCACAAACGAACAAGTCATGTTGGTACCTCCCCTTACAGTGGGAGAAACTGGATGAGTCATGGCGAGGGATTCCCTACCCCTCTCTCCCAAATATGGGCAGGAAGAATGGAGTGTTTTTAGGAAGGAATGCTGATTGGGGCCCTGGGCTTGGGGGTGTGCTAATGCATTTGTAACACTACTGTCTCGTGTTTGTGGCGCGCTTCACACTGTGCAGCCAGGAAATCATCAGGACAATTTGACAAAGAATGTCTAGTATTTTTGACTAATCATCTGTGAGGCATTTCAGCCAATCTGAACCACATGGTTGACCTCTATTATGGCCGCTCTTAAAATGCAGTCACATTTCCAGTAAGGCTTAGTCGCTTTTTAGGTGTCACAGCAATAAATTAACGTTCATTTGGAGTGGACGCTTCCAGGGAGAAGCATTTGCTTCAGTACAAAATGAGTATATATAAGGACATAAACAGCGCAGTAGTCGTCGGTAGTCTTTTAACTAAAGCGACACACAGTATACAGTTATTAAAAGGAGCAACCTGGGGTTTAATGCACAATGATGATAGCTTGCCCCTCACAGAGTTCAAACCCACAAGCTGCCCAGATTTTTAAACACTACACCATCTTTAAGAAAAGAAGCAGGCAGCCCACACCATTAACTAAAACATTTCAGTTCATTAGCCTTTATAAAATCTTGTGGCTATCTAAAAGCATCCAAAATACTCCCATATAAACACCAAGATGTGACGGCAATGAGAATGACTGATCTGGAGCATTTTTGACAATATCAAAAATAGGCACTTTGTTTCAGTGAACTTTTGTACCTGGGTCAAAGACTGGACGTTTAACGAAAGCAACATAGGTTCATTCTGACAACGTAGCCCTGTATACATTTCTGGAGATCGTGAATTATGTAGCCAGAGGTACGTATGGCTGCATTTTGTCTTTATAACGAATGCTACAAGGCAGTATGACGCCGTTCCTTTTCGCGAATACCAGCTGACCGCTTACCTCCATGTGGACAGCTTTCCTGCTGTTACCAGTTTGTCCAGTGGCTCGCAGCGTACGTCAGCGAACTTGAGATGTAGAGAGGAGTTGACTGACGACAGTCTGGTGAAAAATGATTCCAGAAAGCAGGTAAGACAAAAACAAAAGCCCAAAAATAAATAAACTACTAAATGTGGTAAAATCTAAAAACGTGGTAAAAATCTTTTTTTTTTCTTGATTGCTTTTCAAAACACTTGGTTGGGTTTAGGGAAGTGGGTGGGCGCTGGTCAATTGGTGCTTTTTAAAACAGTATCGGTTGGGTTTAGGGAAGGGGGTGGGTGGGGATAATTGGTCGGTTGGTCAGTCAGTCAGTCAGTCAGTAGACAGCGGCCTTTGATGGATTTACGCGAGAAAAGTATGCGCAAATGGCACTCGCAAGAGAAATTTGAGATTTCAAACAGCATACACAGCGGCCTCTGGTGGATTTGTGAAAATTAAAACTGCAAAAAGCATAGCTCCTGAGACATATTTGGTGCTCTGCAGAAATGTATATAGGGGTATGTTTTCAGAATGAGCCTGGGTTGAACAAAAGAATCTATTTTACAGTGTCAATAAACATTTGTCAAAATAAAATGACAAAATTTGGGTGAAATGATGTTATGTTGTCCTTCAGCATACCAGATATGCATGTAAAAATTATCAATCTATATACTTCTGACCTGTATTTAAAGTGCATAAAGTTTATAAAGGAACAAGAGACAAAAATTTGATTAATTCTACATTAATAAAAACTTTTTTGCTGACAAATAGGTAAAACCTAAGTGGTTAATACACCATTAAATGATTCCTTTTGTAAATAATACATTTTAATGCAACTATTTTGAAGCTGAATTAAATTTAAGAGGGGGTTTTCTGTAAATCATGGCAAAATCTACGTTAGTCATTCTTTGCTCAGAAAAAAAAAATAATTAAACAGGAAAGATCAGCTAAGTTTTGCTTCTTAATATTTTTTGTGATATATTTTAATTTTAATAGTAAACAATAACAAGAGCAGCAATTACTCAATTGATGTTAACATACTGTCAATTTCAGTCAATATAATGTATGCTTTATGATTAATTAGGATATCTCACTGACCTTAAAGTTCTGAACACTAATGCTTATCAATATATTATATGAAAGCAAAGATATTGTGAAATTGCCTTATTGAGACTGGACATTACTTATTCAATTCTGACCTGCCTTGGACTCAGATGCAGATTGAAAATGAGTCACATCTTCACAGAATTCACAGTTTGTTCCTCTTCTGGGCGGATCTAGCAGGTAGCAATTTCCATCTGATATGAGTAAACCAAATAGAGAACAACATCAGTCAATACAGTCTGAGCCCACAATGTCAAATCCATCAAATGCACCTGTCACAAAATTAAACATACTTTCATTTTCCTTCGGCTTTAGTTCCTTTATTAACCAGGGGTCACCACAGCGGAATGAACCGCCAACTTATCCAGCATATGTTTTACACAGCAGATGCCCTTCCAGCTGCAACTCAGTATTGGAAACCACCCATACTCATTCATTCACACACATACACTACAGACAATTTAGTTTATGTAATTCACCTATAGTGAATGTCTTTGGACTGTGGGGGAAATCGAAGCACCCAGAGGAAACCCACGCCAACATGTGGAGAATATGCAAACTTCACACGGAAATGCCAACTGGCACAGCCGGGACTCGAACCAGCGACCTTCTTGCGCTAAAACGACAGTGCTAACCACTGAGCCATCGTGCCATCCTAGTTTGAAACATAAAAAAATGAATATTACATAAAATTCTGACATATACTCCTTTATAGTGAATGCTAACAAAACATTTGTATTTAGATAATCAAACTTCTGAATCTTTCGTTCAAAAAATCTACTTTAAAAGTGCGTTTAGGGAAAGCTTCACTAGTGGCCTACCTACAGAAATAATAGCCTTATATAAAGACTTGCTTAAGCCTTAAGTTAGTATTTTTTTTCTTCCAGTTCAAATGTTTTATTATTCCAGACTATTTCAGGCAGCTACACATATGCCTTTACATCTACAGTATATGTCATAAAGATGTTGTCCTTGATGACTTGAAGTCTGACGGGCTCTCTACCATCTCTAACTCTAATTACTGTTTTTCCACATCTCTCTTGTCTACTGTTGCTGCAAGTTTTTTCTTTCTTTCTCTCTCTCTTTTACCACTGCAATTATGAGTGCTAGCAAACAGACCCAAATGCCCCACGGGAGACTCGGAGAGGACCACGCACGGCAAAAATTAGAGAGCAGAGAGATGCTGATGCTGTCATTAAACGCAGCTATCAATGCAAATCATTTCAAGAGTGTTGTTTGTTTCTTTTATCCAGCACTGGAAATGATGTGTTAACAGTCTTTAAAGTCTTAAAGACCAGTCGGATGTGTGGAAATAGTCCTTTTTTCCACAACAATGAGTTTGTGTGTTAAAAAGAGAATTTTCTGGATCGTATTTTTAGCTTATATGCGACGATATAAGGATATACAGTGAGTCAAAGCGCAATGAAAGATTTACAGTGCAAGTACACTCATCGGCCACTTTATTAGGTACACCTGTCCAACTGCTTGTTAACGCTGATAGAAAGGCAATAGTAACTCAAATAACCACCCGTTACAACCGAGGGATGCAGAAGAGCATCTCTGAATGCACAACACATCCAACCTTGAAGCGGATGGGCTACAGCAGCAGAAGACCACACCGGGTGCCACTTCTGTCAGCTAAGAACAGGAAACTGAGACTACAATTGGCACAGGCTTACCAAAATTGGACAATAGAAGATTGGAAAAACATTGCCTGGTCTGATGATTCTCGATTTCTGCTGCGACATTCGGATGGTAGGGTCAGAATTTGGCGTAAACATGAAAGCATGGATCCATTCTGCCTTGTATCAACAGTTCAGGCTGCTGCTGGTGGTGGTGTAATAGTGTGGGAATATTTTCTTGGCACACTTTGGACCCATTAGTGTCAATTTAGCATCATGTCAACGCCACAGCCTACCTAAGTATTGTTGCTGACCATATCCATTCCTTTATGAGTACAGTGTACTCATCTTCTGATGGCTACTTACAGCAGGATAACACACCATGTCATAAAGCGCGAATCATCTCATACTGGTTACTTGAACATGACAATGAGTTCACTGAACTGAAATGGCCTCCACAGTCACCAGATCTCAATCCAAGTATCTTCAACAGTCACTTTCAATACACTTTACTACTGATGAAAGTGCAAACTTTATCCCATAAGTGCATCGTCATCAACATAAAACTGTATGATAAGACGGGTCACATCTGCACCCTGAGCTGACCTGCTGCTTAGCAGGATTCTGCTGTCTTAACAAAGTTTTGAAAGCAGCAGTCAGGGATAATGGAAGTGCAGTTGTGGTTTCTCAAAAGTGGGGAGTCCCCCTTGCTTTTCCAAGCCTGACTAAGAGCTTTTCTCCGTGGGCTGAGCAACAGGACTTGGCCCTTGTCTGCCAGAATACTGGAAGTCAAGTTACCTCACAAAGCCCAGTCTCTGAATCACAGTGGAGCTGAATGGAAACGTGATGAAAGTAGTTTTTCGCTCAAATATGCAGACATGAAACACTCAATACGCTACTGTTATGTCTCTCTCTGTGAGGTCCAAGTCTGCGTTCATGACTAACCGTCTAAATACTCCACACAGGAACCACAAACACACCTTACGAACTCCTGTATCTCCTGTTTCCTACACGACATAAAACATAATTTCCTTAATAACATTCCACTGAGGTCATCCCAAACAATGCAACTATCCAGGCAGCATTCTCTGGTGAAACCGCGCCAGCAAAACTATCCCAAGTATTTCCAGACCCTCAGTGGAGACGTTCTTCCCGTTAGTCCTACACACAGATTCCCAGCTCACCTTCGCTGGGGTGGACTGATGTCATGACACACATTTCTGCGAGGGATGTTTCACTGACGTTACGCTTTCCAGACCCACGTTAAATAAAGCAGTGTGAATGAGCCGATGACTCAATTCAGAAGGAATACTCATCAGTGAGAGCTGCGTGGATGTCAGCTTTATGACGTTTCCAAATTCCTTCTCTTACTCTGTTACACAAATATATATATAATCAACAGTTTGGGTTAAAATCTCAGCTCGTAAAGGATGCATTTATTTGATGCAAAAAATTTAAACACAAAGGGCACTTGTCCACCGAAGCGTTTTTGCATTGCAGAAATGCCAGCTGAGCGATATTTTTTCTGTTGTTGTCGCTGGAAGCGCTACATTTTTATTAAATGCCAGCAGCGTAGCCAGGCACTGAGCATGTGTTTTACACTCAGTACTGAATTACTAGTGTTTTTTAGTATCTCTATACTATACTCTAATGCTATCTCACGGCAATTCGTAACTTTTTGGTTTAGTGGCTAATTCAAATGAATTTGTATGATCTCATTTGTACAATTTAGTACAATTTGCTCATCCCTATTTGGCGGTTGGGTTTAGGGGTGGGGTTGAGTGCCACGCCTCCTTTTTAAAATCGTACATTTTTGTACGACAGAACTCGTACACATTAGTCACTAAACCGGCAAAGCGTAAAATAGTTACGTTTCCTTGTGAGATCAGGCTGGTTTTTTAAACATTCTGACAGTTGGAAAAGCACTCACAGTTGATTGTTTTTAGTACATCACTTGCGTTTCTGAAAAAACACTTCGTTGGACGTAATATTGTGAAACATAGAATTATAATGTACTTTAAATTGTAATTTGTTCCAGTGATAAGTTGAATTTCAAGCATTTCAGTACTTTTTAAAGTAGCATGTCCTTTTATTATCAATATTGAATAAAATTGGTTAACATTTGTGAGTGTCATGATAAATTTTTGTTTTGTAGTTTCATCAATAAAAAGTTAAAAAGAACAGTTTTTGTTTTAAATAGAATTATTAGGTCACATTGTAAAGGTTTTTACGGTCACTTTTAATTAAAAACATACATTTCATTAAATCAAACACACACACATTTATGTGTAACAATGGCACAACACACAAGTGTGAGAACAAATAGTTTTGACGTGTCATTATTGCTTCGTCTGTAACAGATTGTTTGACGCAAGGAGTATACATACGTTTTTAACAAAGATAACTCATAATGTTTTCAAAGATTTATGTTATTTTTGGTGCAAATTTAGTCATATGGAGGTTAAAAATATAAAACAGTATACTTATTTACATCATTCATGTCATGTCATTTAATTCAAAATGAGGGGAGCACAAACACAACAGTGAGTTGCACACCAGATATCAGATTTCGAATTAAGAGTTTGGTTTGTCACCCAACTACATAAATAAAGTCTCTAAATTAGATCCTAGCAGTGCTTGCTTTAGTATTAACAACAGTGCTCTGGCCGAAACTTGAGCTTTTACAGTAAATTCCCATTTTTTTTCAGTCTGTCTCTTTCGACTGACTCCCGTGAGCAGCGATGACGTCACCCTGGAACAGGCCCCATTGTGATAAAATTGATTGTCTCAACGCCTTGCTCCTAATTCACCGAATGAGCCACTCAGGGGGATTGAAAAGACACCTCTAAATCACTATGATTCATATGTGGGACCGACTGACACATCTGCGGCCACCCCATAGCAGACACGTATAAGACAGGGAACCTCTGCCCATCCCTTGCCAAAACATGTGCATACAAAAAGCAGCACCACTTGCTTTGAATCTATTACAACAACCTCAACTAAAAGCTTAATGTTTTTTCAAACTCACAATATCAACAAGTTTATTATAAAGGTTTTTATTTTGATTGTTAATATACAGTGCTCAGCATAATTGAGTATACCCTATTAAAAATTTAGATTTTTAGCAATTTCTCAGTGAATAGTTTTATTATACAATCTTTTTTTTATATGAGTGTGGTCACCTAACATCTTCAGGATATAAACAATAATACATTTAATTCAAAATGAGGGGTTGCAAAAATGAAAGAAATGCTACAATAACTAACAACACTCACCGGCCACTTTATCCAATGCACTCTGTCCAACTGCTCATTAACGCAAGTTTCTAATCAGCCAATCACATGGCAGCAACTCAATGCATTTATGCATGTAGACATGGTCAAGACGACCTGCTGCAGTTTAAACAGAGCATCAGAATGGGGAAGAAGGGTGATTTAAGTGACTTTGAATTTGGCATGGTTGATGGTGCCAGACAGGCTGGTCTGAGTATTTCAGAAACTGCTGATCTATTTGGATTTTCATACACGACCATCTCTAGGGTTTACAGAGAATGGTCTGAAAAAGATAAAATATCCAGTGAGTGGCAGTTTTGTGGGCACAAATTCCTTGTTGATGCCAGAGGTTAGAGGAGAATGGCCAGACTGGTTCAAGCTGATATAAAGGCAACAGTAACTCAAATAACCACTCGTTACAACTGAGATATCCAGACGTTCAACCTTGAGGCAGATGGACTACAGCAGCAGAAGACCACACTGGGTGCCACTCCTGTCAGCTAAGAACAGGAAACTGAGGCTACAATTGGCACAGGCTCACCAAAATTGGACAATAGAAGATTGGAAAAACATTGCCTGATCTGATGAGTCTCGATTTCTGCACAATATAATATAATATAATATAATATAATATAATATAATATAATATAA
>CAIGQZ010032813.1:17087589-17112547 GCA_903798205.1 Danio tinwini
GTGTGTGTGTGTGTGTGTGTGTGTGTGTGTGTGTGTGTGTGTGTGTGCGCCGCTGTGCTTTGTATGTGAGAACAAAAAAAGAGTGCAAGACAGAAAGAAAGATAACTAGATGATAAATCAAATCAGTAAGCAAAACACTGTTGTGATGAAAAGATACATTTTTGAATTTATTACCTTCACTACTTCATTTGATTTATGCCATGTATGCTGGGAGTGTTTGCTGTTGTCTGTTGATTTAAGATTGTAGCCTCTAAGTCCAAATATCCTTGAAAACTATTATGAAAGATAGATTAAATGGACGGTTTACTCAAAAATGTTTACTCAATCTCATGTGGATCCAAACCTGTATAACTTTCTTTTTTTTTTTTTTTTGCAGAATGAAAAAATGAGAGGTTAAGAAGTCTTTCTACTTGCATCTTTTGAATTAAAAATCCGATGTGTTACTTGCTGCTGTTTCGTGATATCAATTGTGAATTGTGCTGTTTACGTGCAAAAAAGTTTCTATTTTCCAGAAAAGTCACTCTACAACACAAGCTAAATGGTAGGTTGCCATTTCATTTACAGAATTAAAGTTATGCTAAAGTAGGGCTGGGCGATATTGCAAAAAAATAATCATGATTTCATGTTTCATATAATTCCATATTGATAATTATTGAATATTTATTTAGGTACATTAGAATATTTTTATTTAACCACTTTATTTTAATTTACCAATGTTAAGGCAAATAGTTTTAATAGTCAAAACCAAAAATAATTAAACAAGATATCTAATCTCTTTATAATAAAATAAGTGTTTATGAGACTTAAACTTGATAAATAAAACACAAAGTGCATGCATGGTAAAGTGTGAATACTGAACAATCAAAGCAAACTTTAAGGTGTAAATATTAATGATACAGTAAACCTCAAACTCTGTCAACAACACAAATTACGATAATCAAATCTGAGCTTTCAAGTAAGGGAACCAACCATCATTATTCAAATACATATTGCATATTACCTCCTATGCTAAAATATCGTTCAGATGTTAGTGGATGGGATGCACAAGAAAAGAAACCAAATAGCCACTCTGGCGACATCCTTACATCCTTTTTTATTTCAGGATTCCTTAACCATTTAGGACTTTGCGCTCACACTCCCCTGGCATCTCTCGTAACTAGGTGACCATCAACCATTTTCTCAGAGGAGAGGATGACAAACGGACAAATTATTGCTGCAGCTCTGACACAAGTTTATGCAGAAAAGTAGAATCCGCTGCAGTGTTTGGGTGTGCTAGGTTTGTCTGAGGTAATTAGTCTGCCATCATTACTGAAATATGTATATTGCATACAAAGTGTGAAGCAGATTGCTTAGTTCTACTTACATGAATTGCGATACGTTCGGTACATTCGGAAAAGTTCAGATGTTTTTGTAACTAGGTGCGACTGAAACGCACGCCGCTTACACAACATGTATGTGTCGCTCCCATGTGCACATCGTGCAAGTTGCGCTCCTCCTTTGGAAATGAAAAACTGACACCCTAAGTTTATTGGCACTGCTTTCAAGGCACGAAATTATAGCACTTCATACTGAAACTACATACAGAATCTTTTTTTTTATCGATATTGAAAATGGTGGCGTTCGGTCAATAAATACCGAAACCGATTTTATCGCCCAGCCCTATGCTAAAGTTCCGGCGTTATTCATTTTATCCTTTAAAGAGCCCCTATTATGGGTTTTTGAAATTGACCTTCCATGTAGTGTGTAACGCAGCTGTGAAGTGAAATATCCAGCTAAAGCTTAAATCTGAAAGTTGACAGTTTTTAAAACTATTGATTCATCTAAAAAAGAGTCGACTCATAGTGGTTTAAATGAATCGACTTGATAACAAGTCTTTAGCCGTTTTGGCTATGAAGTCATGAGTCATGAAGACTCTATGTTTGCCTGGATATTATTGAAAGTGTGAGGGAAAGAAGTGCTTCAGCAATCTACACGCTTACAATGAACTTTCAGTACACAGCTAATGCATTAGTTTCTTCCTCCATTTTGTTACACCAAATTATGTGTCTTAAACTTGCTCCCAAGACAGGCAAACAGCATACATACTGTCACGTGATTGACAGTGCACATACTGTCACGTGATTGACAGCGCAAATTGGGCACTCAAGGGAACTAAGCTGTTTGCATTTAAAGAACATTAAATTTTTCTGTGTGAAATACAGGGGATTTTATATATACTAGTATTGAACAGTTCATTCCAGCGCATTCATGTGAGAGTATGCTGTGGGAGCGAGTTCAAGCCAAAAGGTGAGAACAGCGCCTACTAGGGTCACAGAAAAAGATGGTCACAGAACTTGGTGTAACACGTGCAAAATAAGGGCAAATTATTAGGTACAAGTCAAACAAAGGCACGCTGAACTTCGGGCTGGTGCACAGCACTGGTTGGGCAAAGCAGAGTACAGGTAAGCCCTGAGAACATAACATTTCATGCAAGAGGTGCCACAGCAATGGTTGCAAATAGAAATGATCTACAGCTGAGAAGGGAGAAAAGCTCCATAATGAAAGATAATTCATGAAATCAGACCTGGCCCATGACACATTTTATAAGTGTAAGTAAATAGCTGCCTCCTTGTTTTCTCTAGCTTGTAAAGTATGTATTTAATTGTGTTGTTACTTGTAACCGCTTGCACTGTATCAGATTAACTCTATATTCCCATATCGCGTCTAATGCCTCGTTGAAAACGCGATGCGTGCTGCTTTGTTTCCGCATTTCAATGCGTTTGTGGTGTTTTACTGCACTGCTTTCGGGGCTGAGGTGTCTGAATAACACTGTTGAGAACTGGGTACTGTTTATAGTGGTGTTAGTAAGTTTACTATGAAGCATGTTTCGGGCGTCGATCGGATCCAATACCAATATTGGCGACCCGGGGGCTTGATAAACCGCACTGGGCATTTTACTGTCTTGCGCTGAACGCTGTCGACCAGTGGCAACAGGCTGTCATCTGTCCAATCAGCGCAGATTAGCCTCGCGCTAAGAAGGGGTTTGGGAACAAATGAATCGCTGAACGATTCATATGGAAGTCGCTGGGATAATTAGGTAAAAATAAATGCATATTATAAGACTATCAAAGTGTTTTTTGACCTTGCATGCATATCAGCCTCTTGTTGGAGACCCATAAAACCGAAATATGACCATTTTTAATGTGTAATAGGGGCTCTTTAAAACTCATATTTACAAATAAAGATGAATTGAATTGAATATTTAAGGATAAAAATTATATAATGAAAAAAGTTTAATTTAAAATAATTTCTTCATGCTTTTAATTGGAAAACTGATCTGCACCCTTATCTGATCTAGTATAGACATATTAATGAATATGCAAATTTGTCTACACCTCCCCTAAATACGGAACAACTTTTAGAGCAATGTTGCCATCAATAGGTAACCAGATGAGACACAGGGCAAAACTTTTTACAGTTAAACAAAGAGAAGACTAAAGTCATTGCATTTAGGAACAGAGATGATGTTCAAGGTGAATGCGTACCTTGGCTCTAGAGGTCAAACAACAAAAAACTAGGTCAAGAATCTTGGTGTGATTCTGGAGTTAGATCTGAGTTTCAGTTGTAAAGTCAAAGCAATAACTAAATCAGCATACGATCATCTCAAAAACACCATAATAATTAGATGCTTTGTTTCCAGTGAGGACTAGTTCATGCTTTTATCACCAGCAAGGTGGATTACTGTAATGGACTCCCAAAAAGACAGTTGCAGCTGATCCACAACGCTGCTGCCAGGATTCTTATCAGAACCAGAAAATCTGAGCACATCACATCTGTCCTCAGGTCTTTACATTGGCTCCCAGTTACATTCAGAATGAAATTGAATTGATATTACTTGTCTATAAATCACTAAATGGCCTAAATACATTACAGATATGCTCATTCAATAAAAACCTAACAAGATCACTCAGATCATTAGGATCAAGTAAATTAAACATTCTAAGAGTTTAGTCAAAGCAGAGTGAATGCACTAATTCCTTCAATACCCTAAAGTAAACAAGTAACATCACTAGTCAACATTGCTCTAAAAGTTGCCCCGTGTAGCTCTGACTACCTGAAGTAAAAGCTAATTGGCAATAATTGAATTCAGCCGTATACATAAATGAAAGACTACATTATTTCTGAAAGATCAAACCTTCATAAACTGTCCTTTAATTTTGATCCCTCCTTTGTTTAAACTAGAAACTTTTTTCTACCATGACAACAAACTTGTCATTCAATTTAAAGTGACAGTTCACTTCAATTCAGAATCATCCAAATTCACTGGCAAAATGACCAACCATCTTTATTTTAATAGCCGGTAAACACTCACCAACACAAACATTGCCACGCTCCACAACCTATACAACATAAAACAGGTCCCATAAAGCACCCATGCCTCCACCACCATAATGCAAGTTATGAAGTTTGATTGAACACGGGCTTGAACCGATCCATCGCGCACTTCATTTATCACTGGGCCTCACTGAGAACGCATGTCTCAAGGGAGTGAGCCAGTTCATCTCGTGGAGCCATCTCTATTGACCTCCGCTGTCGCTGTAAAACAAACAACCATCTGTAAAAAGCATCCTGACAAAATATTTACTGTGAATGACAAATGAGTGAGGAGGAGGGGGGGTGTTTTTGGCTTGCCAAAGGAACGCTTGCTCATAGTTAACTGCCATTAACTGGCCTTGATAAATTTTAAATAGAAGCTTTCTGGACGTCTGTGGATTGAGATTGATTTCTAACAAGCCGATGAGAGGTTTGGTGGCAAAAAAAAGATAAGATCTGATGACTGCTATAACCTTGAGGTCTTGACCCTATGTGAGGTCACCAGGATCGATTAATCATGTTTTAAGTTCCATTTAGCTCTAAATATTGACAAACTTTATTAAGAAATGTATGTGTACATTTTTATATGTGAACTCCAAAATTTGCTAGCAGATAAATGCATTTAACTGTATAGGCAGAGGCCATCATGCTGGCGCAGTTGGTAGCATGATCACCTCACAGTCTCGGCTGGGTTAGTTGGCATTTCTGTATGAAGTTTGCATGTTCTTTCTGTGTTCCCGTGGGTTTCCTTCGGGTGCTCCGGTTTCCCCTAGAGTCCAAAGACATGTGGTATAGGTGAATTGGGTACGCTAAATTGTCCGTAGTGTATGAGTGTGAATGAGTGTGTGTGTATGTTTCCCAGTAATGGGTTGGAGCTGGAAGGGCATCCGCTGTGTAAAACGTGCTGGATAAGTTGGCGATTCATTCCACTGTTGCGAACCCAGATTAATAAAGGGAAATGAAGAAAATGAATAAATGAATGAATGTATATGCAGGGGTAACTGACTAAAATATTGATGACTCATTTTGCGAGTTTGTCGAGTTTCGTCTAATGAAATGCATCATCTAATCTGATCTCCAGAAAATGTAACTGCTGATTTTGCATGAATTTTCAGTGAATGATTTATGTTATTTGATTTTATTTGAAATACTTCTTGCCATCCTGAAATGCAATATTTTAATGATCTAGGCGTAATGTCTTAAGCGCATGGCGCAAAAGCATTAAGGGCATTAAGCAATAATACACTTTTGCTATTTTGCTATATACTTTGCACCCTGGCGCATGGTCTAACAGGATTGTGCTTATTCTCTTAATGAGTTATGGGTGTGTTTTGAACATAACGTGCAGTCAACCAATCAGAGTCTCATCTCCCATTCCCTTTAAGAGTCGGTTGACTTGCGCCGTTGCGCATTTGCTATTTACATGGCGCACTTTGTAAGTGGAAAAACTGAATGGACAAACTGAATGCTTCACTAGCAAGAAAACAGTTAAACAGATCATCTGCAGCCCGAGGATAAAGAATGAGCCTCCTCCAATCAGCCTCTTTTTTCTTTACTTTATTATTACTCTTTACTGCTTTACTTTCGTGAATAAGAAAAAGGTGTTATACGCACTCCACTGAAGGCACCCATTAGCCTACATATTTAATTTAGTTTGTTAAGCACAAAGATTTGTTTCAAAACTATTTCTAGATTCAGTTCTAATTTCCAAACTGTTCTGGGTTAAATCCAAACACATGTCCTATTCTTATGCCCCATTTGGTGATGTATACGTCTTCAAAACCCGACAGGTGGACAAATCTAAACTTGTTTTTATTAAAACAAATATAAATATGCATATAATAAATAATACTGCTAACAATAATAACATTAAACATATGCAAATTGTCATAAATAAACCAAAAAAAAGCCCCTCGAGATGAGGCATAGGCATTGTTTTTATAGTTATGTAGAAAATAATAATTTTTGTAACATTTTAATCCTTTAATTTTTTCATATGTAAAGATATTTGTGTATTGCTGTACATCCTGTGTGTATTAAGCAATGTGTAAGCTTTTATAGACCAGCACACACGAGTCCACAAACTGGCACAAATGGATTTGATATTTAAACAATGTGGCGCAAATCGTGAAAATTAGGGTTGCGTTGGTCTGAAAATAGCAACAAATAGAGCCAAACACGTCTTGCGCCTTATTGCACCGGGTGTATGATAAGGCCCTTAGAAATTGTGGCACAAGACGTTCATTATATAATTGTTTTAAATATATTTTTTTTATATAATTGAGAAAGAAATGTGCAGTAGGACATTGTTATAAGTCTATCAATCCAAGGATTCAAATACACAAGATTTACTTTGACTACTCAAGACATTTAAAGACTTGCATATCAACTTGACATCCATATGCAAATTACTCACCCAACCCCCAAACCTGTTGAAAAATGCACATAGGTTGCTCTATGTGTGAAGGCTGAAGACAGTCCATTTCCATCCCAGTTTATGAGAGTAATTTGACAAGTAGCCAGCAAGCCTGGCCAGCAAAAGCGATCGAACATTACAAATATTACACAGTACGGCAGCATGCAGCTTCGGCGGAGCCGCTGACTGGGTGTGATGTGATCTGTATGAGGTAATGGCGGGAAAAGGTAGTGAGGTAGTTTTTATGACCCTGGCTCGTGCCTCCCCTGCCTCCAGCTGACACTATCGCAGCTTAATGAGAATAAATGTGATTCCCGCCCCAAGATGTCCAGCCTGCACCTTCTTGTGAGCATCTGCGGCTGTTCGCTTCTCTAGGAGGAGTGTGTGTTTAGGGAGGGGAGCGCACGCTGTTGATCAAATGACCGCTAGTAAATCAAATCATTATGATGTCCCTCAAGAGAAAAACACATGGCTTCCATTCCTTTTTTTTTGCCATTTTTCACAATGAAGACGTCACCCTTTCTCAACTGTCCCCTTGAAGAGACAAATAATGAAGGGAAAGGAGAGTGGATTGGGGGTTAACAGTTGTCCGTATGGATACATTGACCCTGAGGCTCTGTTATAAGTGATTTGCGCTGGGCAGCGAGAGTAAAAATTCTGCCTGACTTCACCCGCTGGGTAACGTGCCAAAGTCACCCAATGATGATGACATCATCAAGAGTGATGTAATTTAAGAATTCCAGACTACCCCTCGTGCCTATTTTCAGGATCAGAAAACTTTTCCAAATGAGTAGCACAAGGGTAAAAAAATCCTAATACCTCAATAAGATCTGAAAATTTAATTTAGATGGCAAAAGCGTTTGGCAGTGAGAAAAAAAACATTCTTCACCTAAAGCAAGGAATAGGTTCATGCAATTAAAAACCGGGCTACAATCTGAGGCTTAGCAACCATTATAGTATTATTTACCTTTTGAATAATATACAGGGTTCCTACACATTTTTACTACTAAAATTCCATGACTTTTCCATGATTTTCCAAGACTTTCAAGTAAATTTTCATGACCTAATGTTTCATGCAATGTCTACATATACATGGAAAAAGAAAAACAATGTGTGTTCTAATTTATTACAGCAAATCGTAAAACACGCAGCAATCTATTTAGTTTAAATTTATATTTCATTCATTCTCTTTTCGGCTTAGTCCCTTTATTAATCTGGGGTGTCGCCACAGCGGAATGAACAGCCAACTTATCCAGCACATGTTTTACGCAGCTGATGCCTATCCAGCAGCAACCCATCACTGGGAAACATCCATACACACTCATTCACACATACACTACAGTCAATTTAGCTTACCCAATTCACCTATAGTGCATGTGTTTGGACTTTGGGGAAAACCGGAGCACTCTGAGGAAACTTACGCAAACACGGGGAGAACATGCAAACTCCACATAGAAATGCCAACTGACCCAGCCGAGGCTTGAACCAGCGACCTTCTTGCTGTGAGGTGATTGTGCTAAAATGTATTTAGATAATGCTTAATCCAAACAAATAATGTGAGAGTATGTGATTGGCCAAGGACAGAATAGAAGTCAAGACAACTAACCTATATTCAAGTATATAGATATTTGTTTTCCATGACTTTTGTAAAACTTTTTATGTTTTTCCAAAACTTTTCCAGGCCTGAAAAATGCCATGTCAAAATTCCATGACTTTTCCAGGTTTTCCATGACCGTATGAACCCTGAATATGGAGTTATGCACTGGAAACTGTTTATCATTTTATTCAAATACATCTCTAAATGCAAAATGTATTTGAAATTTGGATGGCTAGTTTATGCACTTGCATTTTATAAACCACCGAGTGCTACAGGCTTTAGCTAAAAATAAATACCGAAAATTGTACATACTCTACAGATTGTATGCAACATTACAGAACAAATAACTGAGCAACTCACCCCATCAAATACTCAAATGCAAATTATACTGGCAATAACAAAACATTCTTGAGTTTTCAAATATGCATGCATAGTCTTTTCAAATCCATGCAAAACACTTCTGGCTATATATAGCAAATATGAAATAATTTACGTTAATTTTAAAGATTTTATACAATATTTAAAATGGACTGTACACCTCAAAATGAATATTGGGGGGTATTTTTTCACCATTGTGCTGTTCTAAACTTCAGTGGGGTTCAGTGTTCTTTAACAGATAGTTCACTCAAAAATGAAAATGTACTCACTATTTACTCATCCGCAAGTAGTTCCAAATCATTTCACTTTTCTGTTGAAAACAATTGAAGATTTTCTTTTTAATGTTAAAAACCTGTAACCATTGGCTTCCATAGTATTTGTTTGTCCTACTAAGGAAGTCAGTGCTTACAGGTTTTAAACACCGGCTCAAACAAATCAAACAGGTTTGTAACATGTAAAGGTTGAATTAACCGTGACAGCACTTTCAGTTTTAAATGAACTATCCCTTTAGGAGAAAACTATTCTGCTCTATCTGTGTATTCAATAACACTTTATTTTGATTCTATTAACTGTAAGAAACTTTCCAACTACATGTGATCTAGCAGTCATTTAGTAGACTGTTTATTATCTGCTATTTTAATGGTCCCTACAAGTAACTATGCAAACCACATCAACTTATTCAACTACACCCTACCCTAACAGTATACCAATACTCTCTGAGAACTAGTTGACATGAATTGAATATCATTTTTATTTGACAGATTTTAGACAAAACTGTACAAAAATACAAGCAGGGCTCAACAATAAGGACTGCCCGATGGCCCAGGGCCAGCGTGAGAGATGCTTGGGACAGCAGACAGGATCGTTACTGACCTGATAGGGCCAGTGCTGCCTTGTCACTAAAGTTTAATTTTTAATTAATGTGACTATTTGTCAATTGCGTGCAAATACAGCCTTAGAATCAAGAAACTTGATGTGCTTTTAAGCCTTTAAACGTTAACCTTTCTCTGTGATGTCATGAACACCATATTGCTTTTTGGTTCCTCTTATCTGATTGGATGTTTGTTATTTTTTTCCATGACTTGTTCTATAAGCTGTTTTGACACGTTATTTAAAATATGTGGCTAAGAAATAGCTATAATATTTTTTTTGGTGGGGCCAGTGAAAATTTTGGGCAGGGCAAATAAAAATCTCAACCACTGGTCTGATCTGGCCAGTAGAAAAAATCCTTAGCGTTGAACCCTGACAAGTATCCCACACATTTTGAAATAAAACTGTTGAGGATAAAAACACAATAAAGCCCTGAGCTTGTTTCCATTGTGGTCCTCGCTGTTAAAAAAACAAAGTATGGCTGCAAAATACAGTTAGTGCATAAAACAAACAGTACCTACACTTTTAAAACAGGATCACAATTATTCACAATACAATAACATATAAAACTAGAACAGTAAAGGTTTATGGTGGCTTGAAAAAGCCGAGACAAAGTTTAAGTGGTTACTAAGGCTTTACTAGGCGGTTGCTAGAGTGTTCTAGGTGGTTGCTAAGGTGTTGCTAGGCAGTTGCTAGGGTCTTGAGTGGTTGCTAAGGTGTTGCTAGGTGGTTGCTAAGGTGTTTTAGGTCATTGCTAAGGTGTTGCTAGGTGGTTGCTAGGGTGTTCTGAGTGGTTACTAATGGCATTGCTAGGTAGTTGCTAGAGTGTTTTAAGTGTTTGCTAAGTTGTTGCTAGGTCATTGCTAGGGTGTTCTGAGTGGTTGCTAGGCAGTTGCTAGGGTGTTTTAAGTGGTTACTAAGGTGTTGCTAAGCAGTTGCTAAGGTGTTGCTAGGGTCTTCTGAGTGGTTGCTAGACAGTTGCTATGGTGTACTGAGTGGTCGCTAAGGCATTTGTAGGCAGTTGCTAGGGTGTTCTGAGTGGTTACTAAGGCGTTGCTAGGCAGTTGCTAGGGTGTTCTGAGTGGTTACTAAGGCATTGCTAGGTGGTTGCTTGAGTGTTCTAGGTGGTTGATAAGGCATTGCAAGGGTGTTCTGAGTGGTTTCTGTGGTGTTCTAAGTGGTTACTAAGGTGTTGCTAGGCGGTTGCTAAGGTGTTTTGAGTAATTGCTAAGGTGTTGCTAGGCTGTTGCTAACATGTTCTAAGTGGTTGCTAGGCAGTTGCTAACATAAATTACCATGGCTCTAATATGAATTAGCATGTTGCTAGCATAAATTGCCATGTTGTTAGCATGGTTCTAGTATGAATTAGCATGTCACTAACATGTTTCTAGTATAAACTAGCATGTTGTTAGCATGAATTTAGTATGAATTAGCATGTTGCTAGTATGTTTGTTAGTATGTTTCTAGTATGGATTGATATATTGTTAGTATGAATTGGCATGTTTCTAGTATGGATTGGTATGTTTTTATGAATTTGTTGTTAGTATGTCCAATGTAAAGTCAAGGGCAGTTTTTTACAATAGAGGTCTATATGACAGTTGCTAGGATGTAGCTAGTAGGTTTAAAGATGTGTTTGGCAAGTTTAAGAAGATCTGTGATTGGCAGATTGGTAGTCTGAGTTAAATGAGTCCAAACTTAAGTCTGTATGATAGTCTGGTGCAAAGTTATGAGGTCACAAAGTTTGGTTATATGTTAAGTCAATGGGACTTTTCCGGATTTTCCGGGTCAGTTTTGGGAAAACTGTAAGTTGGATCAGTTGAAAAAGATAAAGCAATTTAATTCAGTATAGTTTGGAGGTTTGTAGTTAGTTTGGTGGTTGTAGTATGAACGATCTAGGTTGAGATGCATTTAGAAGACTCGGAAGAAGAAGAAGAAGCCACCATAATAAAGCATCATCATCCACCGTGCAAACTAACTATCCTCATCAAACAACCATCTTTTGATTGCTTTTTTTGAACTTCCTTAAGTCTTTTATTTCCTTGATCGATTTTGGTCATTTATTCCACATGATTGCACTTGTATATAAAAACATATTTTCCCTCACTAGACTTTCACATTTAAATAAAAATTAAAATCCCAACCGCTCGTACTATATGAACTCATGAGAGTTACTTGTAGTTTGAAAAAAAGTCTAAAGTGGACTTTATAAAAAAAAGTTTAATCAAATTTGCATTTAAAGTGAAACTTTTCTCTAATTTCCTATACAGTATTCCTATTTCACTTTCGAATCCCTGTAAAATAGATAACTGCCTCGAATGCAAAAGTCCCTAAAATTTAAAACAAAGCTGATTGTTGAAGAGTAAATGTGGGTGTGTTTTTCTGTGGGTGTATAGGAAGCTCTCGCTCACCTCTGTCCTGAGGCTAACCCTCCCACTCACCCACCTCAGTAAGCATGACCCTAATTCAAACCATGTGCCTCCAAATTGAAAACATGGATTCAAAATGGAGTATTTGCTTTTTCACTGACTAATGTCTCCCAGGAGACACCTTCAGCCAGTCCAATTGTGTCAGAAAGAGGGGCAAGGGGCAATGTTGAGTGTTCATAAGCCTTCAGTTAAACGCTCTTGCGTGAGCTTAAGTGAACACAGCACTCCACATACATGTGTAGTGTGTTAGAATCCAATCCAAGACGATTTCTGACACGAAGACTTAATTTCAGAGCAAGCACCTGAACGCTGGTGTGTGTGTGTGTAATGTAAACTGTGAGATAAATTATCTTCTAACATTTGTTGAGCCTGCTGGTGTGTGTGCATGTGTATGGGAGAGAGAGAGAGAGAGAGAGAGAGAGAGAGAGAGAGAGAGAAAGTTGACTTACACCGCCCAAACCCTAAGAAAATAATCCAAAAAGAGGATTCCTGTAACCTGATTTGCTTTCTTTACACAGTAATGGTTGAGAGAGGTGGAAAAATAAGTCATGGTTGTAAAAGCTGAATTTTGAACGACATATGATAAACTTTACATTTATAGGGTGTTCTAAAAAGCTGTGAATTGCTGAAACTTGATAAAATGGTGTGTTATAGACAAAGCACCAATGACAAAAAAACACCAGCTCTTACAATGAATACATGATCCTGCACTCTTAAAAATAAATCCGTTTTACTGGCACCTCTGGCTCCTTTAAAGCTGTTAACATCCATGCACTCCTAAAAATAAAGTTTATTGGAATTGATTGTTGGCTTTTGAGACATATGGAACTTTTCAAATTGCTCAGCGTTCTTTTATTGTCATCATCAGTGTTGGGGGTAACGAATTACAAGTAACAAGAGTTACGTAATAATATTACTTTTCAAAGTAACAAGCAAAGTAACGCATTACTTTTGAAAAATAAGTAATAATATTTAAGTTACTTTTTTGAAAATGTAAGACGAGTTACTTTTTAGTTTAATTAATTAGCTTTTAAAAAATAAATAGCTGAATTAACATTAAAGTAGTCACAATGTACAGGCTTCGGAAGACCCACCCCTCACTGACAAAGGTCCAGAATTTGTCTCATACATGAGCTCATTTGTCCTGTTCTGTCTGCTACGGCATCATAAATAGTGAAAATAACCCATCGAAAAAGGCCTTAAGACCAAGCGGAATCCTGGTGTGACTTCAGTTAATCAGTTTTGGCCAATGCAATAATGACATAAGCAAAGTCATCTTTCGCTACTGTATTGTTATTAAATAGAGAAAACATGTGACAAGTAACTTTAATTCTATAAATCTTGGACCTTATTCTTGAAAGAAAACATAACCAATAAAAAAGGTGTGAAGCGCTTTTACAAGAGAGGCTAGAAAAATTGTGAAGCTCTGAATTATTATTTTTATTATTATTTTTACTACTATTACTATTATTATTATGTTTTAATTTTTTATTATTCAAATAGCCAAATTCTGACTGAGGAAATTTTGACTGCTTGCCAGTTTGTTAATTGCCTAATAAATTACAATATACTACAGTTTTTAATTTAAAACCTTTTTCTAATGTCATATGATGTAATAAATTTGTATTTTAAAAATAAAAACTTGTTATATTTCTGTATTCTAAACATTTAGGAAATATTTTTGGTACATCAAAAAGTGTGGTTATAATGACTATCCGACAAGGTAATCCAGTTAAAAATAGTGCTTTAAATGCGACCCAAAGTCATTATTTAAATCTCATAATTAAAAAGAAAATGAGTCAAACCACTGTTCACTTCATGACAAAAAAGAACCACCCCTTTTAGCAGGCTGGCTACAGGCCTGACATATCACGCAGTCAAAGCAAGAATGTGTTCATTATTTTTAATGCATAGAAGAAAAGGAAAAGAAGATTGTCTCAATGCACAGTGATTTTACTTAAGACAAAGTAGCAAACACATTGCTTAATCTGTATATACGGCATGTATAGCTTTGGGGTCAGGAAGTTTTCAGATAATAGAAATAAATATAATTTTTTGATGTATTTTTAAAGGTAAATGAAGGTTATACAGTGTGTTGTTAATTGCAGAGCTTCTCTATTAAAAAAAGAAAGAAAAAACTAGTTCTGAAAGAACTTTCAGAACTTCAGACAGGTAATAAAAAGTAACACAAAAGTAATTCAAAAGTGACGTAATGCATTACTTACCATATAAAGTAACTAAGTAATGCAACTAGTTACTTTTTTGGGGAGTAACTCAATTTTGTAATGTTTTACTTTTAAACGTAACTTTCCCCAACACTGATCTACACACTAAAGTAATTATTTATAAACAGTTTACTAAAAGTTTCCTCTATATGAAACCCTTTTAAAAATGTTAAACTACACAAACCTTTCAGCTAAATGGAAAAAAATTGTTTAAATTTTTTAAAGCATTCTTTACACTATAGGAATAATAGTACTATTCGTGGAAGGATACCTTGGGCAAACAACAAGAGTGCTGCAAAAACATAGGGCTGATTATTCAAAAAGTAATCGACATTCAGAACCTATAAATCAATCAAATTTTTTCAGGATGATTACTTCTTCTATGTGTCATGTGACCCCGCTCTGTTAAAGGCTGGGGCTAATTTCTACTTCTGCGGCCACTTTGCAGCCACATCTAATCTCTGGTCAAGTAGGACGATAGACCCATTCTTGAGCCTTACTTTGCACCTCACTGACGATGATTGGAAGCTGCGCCAGAGATGATTTGAGACCGCATATTATCCATTACATTAAAATTATTATTTACATTAAAATATTTGTTTTTAGAAGATGCAAGAAATGCACTGTTTAAAAGATTATTTACAGGATATGCAAGAGTTATTTTATTTAGACAAGATACTGCTTATTTTCTGATTTTAATATAAAAAACATTGAAAATAATTTATTTTGTTTCCAAAAGTGCAAGTTATTCATTGTCACTTTTTTATAAGAAAAAAAGACTGTTCATGTTAGGCAATGTTTGTTTGAATTTCACTTATTCAATGCTGATGTTCAATAAATAATCACTGAAAGTAGATGTGTGTGCGTGTTTCCTTCATTCATTTTAAAATGAAGTAATGCACCCTTCATTCAGAAATCTCTCACTTGTAACGTGAGCATATTTACTGTCCGAATCTTGTCAGTGAACTATGAGGACAAAAAAAATGTTCATTAATCATAGTTAAATCCAGTTAAAATTAAAAATTTATCGAGATTTAGATTTTAGGCCAAATCGCCCAGCCCTACACACACAACTAAACAACAACAGAAGTTTACTGCAATTCTACAAAAGAAACCTAAATGCACTTTTTTTAATTTAGATCCCTGGAAACTTTTCAAGCCACTCACAGGTGCTGAGCACAAATTTAGTCTGTGGTTCAAAACAAGAGTTTACAGTCACGGGCTCTGGATTGTGGTCAGCTTAGTCAGACAATGATACATCATGTATACAGAATGAGGTTTCTTGATGTGAAAGACTCAGTATATAAATGTAAGACAAATGAACAATAAGAAACCGAGATTCTGAGCAGGTTGATTGACTTATGAGGAACTGACTGAAAGCTTCATTCCATACCCCAAATTTATATTCCCAAGGTGATGCCATGGCAACCACAGGATGACCTCAGCATTGCATTACATCATATTCTGAAGCAGAGAGAAAGGTTCTTCCCAATGCTTGACTCACGCTGATAATGAATCTCAATTGTGCGACTACAAATGTGTGTCATTCTTTTCAAATTTGAAGTGCGATGCTTTTATAATGCAAATATGAAACCAATCACACACACACAGACAAGAATAATTGTTGTTAATGTGTGACCCTGCACAGATAGAGTCAACTATGGGGCAAATAACTCTAAAAGGCATTTACGGCTGCAGTTTTAAGCCGAATCCATTCTAGTGCCTTCCAATTGGGAAAAAAGGTCAGAGTTCAGAATATCCATTGAAAATGGTATTAACCTCAAAATTTTATTTCAAACTGGTTCATATTCAAAACCACTACTCAAAGTCTCAGACGATCCTACATTAATTTTGTAAAAACTTTCATTAAGAACATTAACTAAAGATACAGCATTACACAAGTGTTACAGAATAGTTAATGCAAGAAGTGTAAGAAATAATACTTTTATATAATGTTCACTCACCGGCCACTTTATTAGGTACACCTATCCAATTGCTCGTTAACAAAAAAAATTAATCAGCCAATCACATGGCAGCAACTCAATGCATTTAGGCATATATATATGGTCAAGATGATCTGCTGCAGTTCAAACTGAGCATCAGAATGAGAAAGAAATCTGATTTAAGTGACTTTGAATGTGGCATGGTTGTTGGTACCAGACGGGCTGGAGTATTTCAGAAACTGCTGATCTACTGGGATTTTCACGCACAACCATCTATATAGTTTACTGAGAATTGTCAGAGAAAGAGAAAATATCCAGTGAGTGGCAGTTCTGTGGGCACAAATGCCTTGTTGATGCTAGAGGTCAAAAGTGAATGGCCAGACTAAAAGGCAACAGTAACTTAAATAACCACTCAAATCATCTCAGACTGGTTTCTTGAACATGACATTGAGTTCACTGTACTTAAACGGTCTCCACAGTCACCAGATCTCAATCCAATAGAGCACCTTTGGGATGTGGTGGCACGGGAGATTCGCATAATGGATGTGCAGCCGACAATTCTGCAGCAACTGCGTGATGCTATCATGTCAATATGGGCCAAAATCTCTGAGGAATATTTCCAGTACCTTATTAAATCTATGCAACGAAGGATTAAGGCAGTCCTGAAGGCAAAAGTGGGTCCAACCCGGTACTAGTAAGGTGTACCTAATAAAGTGGCCAGTAAGTGTATATGTACTCCACATGGACAGACGTGGGTTTTAGGTTTTAGTCAGTTTTAATTGTTCCCAACTACAAAAATTTACAGTGGCCACAAATTCCTCATTAAAACGTTTAAAGAAGTGTTTTGATGACCCTTCTTGAGTGCAAGCCCAAAAGTGGCCATCAGTTTCCTGTTTTCTCATAAATGAGTAACTTACAAAAGAGTCAGAGGCCATTTTGATGGGAAATGAGTCTAATGAGAACATTACTGTCACACAACTTTCAGACATGAAAAAGTTATTTGGATTGGAAGTAAAACAAACCACAGTGCAAGAACTATATACTTTCAAACATACAAACAAAACAAAATTGTCTGACATTTTCAGAGAATTTAATCTGCAAAAAAACTTTTATCATTGACAGTGCGCTTAGAAAATTATCAAACACTTGTAAAAATCTATACTATCAATCACCTTCGGGATAAAGTTGTAGAAAGGCACAGGTTAGGAGAAGGCTACAAAAACATTTCAAAGCCTGGAAAAGGAATGTGATTTGATTTCAGGCTGTATGACAAATTAAGTAATTGTTTCAAAGCGGTATGATGATTTTCGATAGGCACTGCATTTTTAACTATGTATAACCTGGTGCTTTAAAGAACACAGAAATAGATATAAAGATCTGATAGGCCTATAATGTAACTTTAACAACAAAAGCACTCAAGATTACAAAGGTCTTGAGGTTACAAATGAACCTCCCATATACTGAAAGAAAATGTTTATATGATCAACCCCCCCAACTTATATAATATATAACTTAAGTAATAAACTGTAATCACAATATGTGTAAAAACTTTAACTGACACTGCTGCAAATAGACTTTATAGTACAGCGAGATTGGCAGTAATTAGTTTAAAAGTACAGCAATAGGTGATCAGCTCTTACTGTATATTTATATCAACTTCATGTGACAAATGGATATAAAATGTTTTGAGATGTTCTGCTGATCAAGAACATTAAACTCCCAAAACTCAATATTTGGCTTTTCTAAACTCTTTTAGTCATTCTAATGCTGTCCTAACAACATGTTATGCGACAGGATTCCAGCGACAAGCAGTTCGTCTGTCCGCGCCAGACGTGACATCACAGAATAATTTACAGAGTTTCTGCAGGTTTCCCTTTAGAACCATTATGAATAAAATGTTAGACTTATACAGGGCTAAACATTAGGGATTTTTTCTAATGGGTCAGCTAGTTCTGTAAATAGTTTTTGTATGAATGGGAGATCATGTAAAGGGATGTGTTGCAAGATGGATTATTGGTGATTGGGTGTCGGCTCGATAGGGTACCTTAACCTGGAAAATTAAGACCTGTTTAAAATGATTTAAAACCTACAACCCAACATTTCAATAAATTTAAGACTTTTTAAGGCCTAATATTTTGTTTTTAAAATTTAAGACATTTTAAGACTTTTTAAGACCCCACGGACACCCTGAATTTAGAATAGTGCACTGCACTCCTAATGATATTAAACCTCTTTAAGTTAAAGTTCTAATGTCCATATTCAAACTGTATGTTTGCTAGTTATTGTATATTTAGGATCTGAAGTAAACTGTTAGTGCTTTCAGTATGCCAATAAAAGTCATGTAAAATTGTATTCAAGCTCACATTAGTAACATTTAACACTGAATAAAGCACACAATCTGAGCACGCGCCTGAGGTGATCATTTTTTATAGGAATTTATGCCGCTGTTAAGCCAGGAGTTTTTCCGAATTCCGAATGGAATTTTTTTTTTCTATCAAAATTTTTTTCATTTAATACATTTAATAATACAATAATAATTTAATAATAAAAATAATAATATTTTAGATATTTGTGGCAAAACAAGCAAGCTCTAGTTGTAAACATACTGCTTTTTTCAACAAACTGTTTGTACATTAAAAAAGACAAATGCTTTAAAAATTTTTAAATCATAAACTAATTGCATGCACAACAGTCTGTCCAGTGGTGCGTTTCCCAAACAACGACATAACTTGTGGCTGAAATATCACAGTACGATGCATTGTTTCGGTAAAGTGTTTCCCAAAACCCGTAGTTTCACAGATCCATCATTTAAACCACGTTAGTTATAACTTAAAACGTCCATAACGACACTCTAAACGTAGTGGACCAACTACTTCTTAAAAAAAAAAAACATAGTTTTTTGTGCAAATTATGTTATTTTACATATACGCAAACATGCACTCGTTTTTCATATTAACTTAAATATGTAAACGACACTTTTAGGACATGTATATATATATATATACACAAATGTTGTTGAGAATATTCCATATAAAATCACTTAGCTACTGCATATTCTAATCTCATATATAGATCGTTAATGGTAGTAGGCCTAATTTACAGTAGGCTATTTATTAAGACATAAAAAAGTCCTACTTAATAATAATAATAATAATAATATTAATAAAAGTAGGATATTGTTTATTTCTTTTTTACTTTACAGAAATCTAACCAACAGGCCCATGTCATGTCATATAGGCCTACAGATACATTTCCTTATAAATAATCTATAAATGAAAGCCATTAATGTATGTAATATATATTTGTTTTTTTACAAGCTTTGGAGACGTAACTTAAATTCCGCTTGTAAATCATAGGCCACCTATAGCTTTCGTCATGAGCCACTGCTGCGTTCAAAATGGCATAAATGTTTTTAAAGTGCACTACGAAGGGAACGAAATTGTCAATATGAAGATCGCTAAAACTGAACTATAAAAAATACTTTGAAAGCAATTACACCTAAGAGTAATGACTTTAATGTTTTTTTTTATCATTCCAAGTTTAAATGTTAGAATGTTTTAAATGAATAGAGCATAGAGTGGATAACTGAGCATAGAACACAGCCAGGAACTATGCTTCTAATTACAGCTCAAGAGGTGCAGTTGCAAACGTACTAGTTTGTGATGCAGTTAGCGAATGTTTGTTGGAAAGACGGATTTGGAAAACCCTAAATCAACGAACTATGTTTGTAACGACGGACCTTGTTGACGGACCTGAGTTGGCTAACGATGGTTTTCGGAAATGGACCCAGGTCAGTGTCCTCAGCAGTAAGTACACTGAGAGCTTTTAAACAAATGTTGTTATAAGTAAAATAATCAAACCATTATGGCAAATAGAGTTACAAATATTTACAGTTTAATAAAAAGTTAAGCTTAATTAAGATGGATTGTTGGTGATTGACCAGATTGGGTAGCTAAGACCTACAACACAATATTTCAGTAAATTAAAGACTTTTTAAGGCCTAAAATTCAGTTTTTGAGATTTAAGACATTAAGACTTTTTAAGACCCTGCGGACAGCCTATTTTTTTTATCATATATGGTAAATACAGTTAAAAATATTTACAGTTAAATAAAAAGTTAAGTTTAATTTAGGATTGTTGGTCATTGACCAGATTAGGTAGTTATACATGAACAAAGGAAAATTAAGACTTGTTTAAAAAAGATTTAAGACCTACACCACAATATTTCAGTCACTTTAAGACTTTTTAAGACCCTGCAGACAACCTGTATATATAATTTACATAAAGACAATAATGCTGTTTTCAAAGACTTTTAACTAGTTTTCAAAAGTTTGCATTATCCCCCCTTAAAATGTAATTGGCAGGTAATGGAAATAAATAAAAGCTTTCACATTTTAGTTGAAATCGGTGTCAAGTGAACATCCTTAACACTGTAAAAATCTCCAAACCGACAAGAGCACACAACTCAAGACGACTCTCGTGACTTCATTCAAGTCCATTAGATTGGAGCAACAGGCCGTGATGGTGAGAGGTCCCACCACACCCTTCACAGCCTATTTATAAGGCTCTCAGAACTAAAAATAGCTCCATTAATTCTGTTTCTTTAGTGGAGGGAGCATCTGGAAGGCTGAGCGTGGGCACCAGGGTTCGATAAGATCACTCATGGATGCGTCACCCTCCCTCTGATCGGATAATGAATCATACATTGAGAGTGAAGTGTGCGGGAAAGCCCCGCAGTGAATCACAGTGGAGGTTCTATTCAGCGTGAGACTGAGCCCTGAAGATAGTCGTCTAGAGGCTGAAGCCACCACACACACAGTGCTGGAGAGTACGGGGTCATCACCCACCACCCACTCACAGGGTGAGCTTTCACACACACACACACGCACACGTGCACAAACACATGCACACACTTCCAGTCAGTCCCACTGCTCTCACAAGCACCCCAGAGACTTCATCTGGCCGAGCATCAGAGGGAAAAGAAAAGACATGAATAGAATAAAAAAGTGGAGGGAAGGCCGTGACCCCACAGGAATACACACATCATGTCTGCTGTGTGATGCTGCATGAGAAAACGGAAGAATTAGTGAGAGTGGAAAGAAATGAAAAGCGCTGATAAAGAGCATGAGATTATGAGATGATGAGGGATCAGGTGGAAGTTATCGAAATGGCTTTCTATGCTGGTTTCTGGATTATATTTTTTTATTTAGCTTTTTTAAAAGTTAACTATACAGAATATCGAAACTAAGCAACAAACTAAAGTAAAACATGCACACATAACCTTGAATAAAAATATCACAGTTTCACTGTATCGTGATTACTGCTGTAAAATAATCTCTTTTTAAATTTCTTAGTAAAAAAAACAACTTTTTCCTGATTTAACACAATATATTATATTTTAGAAAACATTTATAATATTTTGGAGCAGTAAACATGTCAGGCACAATTACACAATTATAATAAACTGTTGACTTCTACTATCTTCATTAGCTTCAATAACACAGATTTCCTTACAACATATAAAAAAAAAACTTTACATATACCTTAGAAACAGTATAACAAAATATTTTTGCGGTTTTAATACCAGGACTATTTCAAACTGCAGTAAACCTTCAACCAGTTATCGTCCCATGCTTAAACACACAGTATATAAAAATAAATAAATAAAAATAAATAAATAAATAATTAAATAAAAAGGGAGGAGACACAGTATTAACCAATAGAGAAAAGCTATTTTGTCTAATCAAATCATGTGGTACTGTTTTAATAAAATACAAAAATGGATTCCCAATCTTTTGAAATAATTCACCCTTTCCTCTTAAAGAATATGCGATCTTCTCCAATGGTGTACAGTTGCAAACGTCTGAGATCCACAGTCCAATTGGTACATCAATGTCTGTTTTCCGTTTTGAAGCTCTACATTTTATAGCTATTGTCAATAAGTTCTTTAACTAACTTTCTTTGCTTGGATAATTTACAAGTTATGTGTAATTTGTGAACTTCCAAGTAAAATTCCAGTATCCTAATAGAGTAAAGTAGAATTTACAGTTGAAGGAAAATGTAACTAAACTTAAAGGGATAGTTCACCCAAAAATTTAAATGTACTCAGTCCTAAATATTTACAAATCTCTTTAATTCTGTTGAGCACTAAATAATATATTTGAAGAAAGCTGAAAACCTGTAACCATCCACTTTCATAGCACGAAAAACAAATACTATGGAAGTCAATGGCTACCGGTTTCCAACATTCTTGAGTTCAGATGAAAAACCTTCTAAATCCATCAGACCTATTTTTTTAAATAAGCATTTTCTATTAGGCTCCTATAATTAGGTTCAGAAGTTTCATTTAATAGATAATGAAAAGGTTATTAGCTAGTAAATAAAATAACTGTTTTTCATAAATGTCACTTTAGACAATTCTCTGGTGGTTAACAAGGTAGGTTTCCTTTTGCGTCAAAACCAGCTAAATCCACCTGTGCTTTTTTTGCAAAAACCTCTAAATCCACCAAGACAGTGTAATTAGTTGAAAATCACTAAATATGCAATTAGAAATTATTTTATCAAAGATAAAATACATTACACAAACCACCTAAAATTAAAAATATATAAATCTGTCAAGTGGCAGATCATTTTCTGTGGCGACCCCTGATGAACCAGGGACTAAGCAGAAGGAAAATGATTGAATGAAATCTGTCAAGTAAGTGCATTAATCAATAACATTAAAATTGACATTAATAAAATCTTAAAGATCATTTCTGATATTTAGGATTTAGATTTTTATTGTAAGTAGAACAATGTAAACATTGCAATCATTGTAAACTAAACTTAATAAAGTGTAAAACATTGTGAAACATAAATATCTGTGCATTGCATGAATATAAAAAGCTTTTCAGATGCATAGGTAATATGAAGTAATATAAATAATGTATAGTTTCGTACATTATATTTATCTTTTTAAAAATAGCTTACATTAGCAAATAAAACACAAGGTAGGCCTATACTGGGCAAAAAGGGGATGTCTCTTAGACACTTTAGAAGCTGTCATTCTTTCATTCTCAAGGTCTTGGTCTCTTTTTCGTCTCTTGCTTATCCTCATAGCATCCATGTGGTAAAAAAGAACAGCATCTTAACTTCGTCTTTCGTAAAATGGAGTTGCTGTTTAATGTAGCTATGGTAAATCTAAGTCATTTATAGCGTCATGGTGCAAAAAAAACGTTATGAATGCATGCTACATGTCCGACTGTACAGTGTGTTTTCTTTTTCTTATAATGCACAGAGTTTTGAGGTAGGGACATTTTCATTTGCCATACACTGACAGTCAGACAGACTCATCCAATTCATCAAACTCCATCTTTTAAAATTTATATCGGAATCAGAATAAAACAGTCTCCTCGTAAAAGTCGACGTATCAGTGCGCTGCTACATTGAAAACATATGATTTGATTCGCACCTTCTGATTGGTTCTCGGGACATAGTGGCTTTTGCCGTCAAAGGCAAGTGGCGTTAAGAGGGTTTTGCAAACAAACTGTTATTTTTGAATGTGCTGACGCTGGGATTTGGATGATTTAAAGCAAAACTATTTGTTGATCGTGTAGTACGTGCCTAAAACATTTACTCAATGTCATTAGTTAGGAAGTGGCGTTTAGCGGCTTTCGCATCTGAACTCCTCATATCTTCTTTTGTGTTAAACAGAAACAATGAACTCATAAAGGATTGGAAAAAGTGATTAGTGAGTAAATGAAACTCACACTTTAAAACAGAGATGCCCAAACTAGGGCCTGTGGGCCAAAGTTAAAGGCCCATGCTAACCGTTGATTTGGCCCACCATACCATTTGAGAAAAGAGGAAGAATGGGAGATTATCTTTGACAGAGATTGTCATTTTTGAATTTTATGGAACATTTTGTTTGTTTTGTAATTTGTTTTGTTTTGTAAATGAATCAGATTTTTTTTTTAATGTAATTTCTATCAGCGAGCAAATCAAGGCAAAGGCAGGTGCAGCTTAGGTGCATTCAGCATTAATCTCCATTGTGTTATTAATGGGATTGTTTATGTTTTTACTGTAATAAGTTCATTATCATTTTTTACAATATACTACATTAGTTGATATCATTTAAAACAATGTTTTGTAGTGATTTTTAAATATTAGGAAATGAATTAGGAAATTAATCATGGAAGCTTTAATGTAATACAGTTTGATATTTTTACCTTCGGCCCACATGCCTTCAATAAAGTTTGCTTTTTGGCCTGTCATAAAAAAAAGTTTGGGCACTCCTGCTTTAAAATCATTGATTCATGTAATAATGCTTTATTTACGAATTGTATATTATTTACATTGTTGTTTCATTTATATGAAACTTCATTGTTGTTTTATTGATTCATTGTGACTATTTATATACATAAAAATATTTGCAATGACAATGTTCATAATTTATCTTTTTTATCATCATTATATATTGAAAAAACTGTAAACACAGCAATATTGTGAAATAATAATACTAATTATAAGTTATTATAACGGCGACATGGTGGCTCACTGTCACCTCACAGCAAGAAGGTCGCTAGTTCAATTCCTGACTGAGTCATTTGGCATTTCGGTGTGGAGTTTGCACCGGTGTTGGTGTGGGATTCATCCAGGTGCTCCGGTTTCCCCTACAGTAAAGACTTGCACTATAGGTGAATTGAATAAACTAAAGTGGCCGTAGTGTGTGTGTGTGTGTGTGTGTGTGTGTGTGTGTGTGTGTGTGTGTG
>CAIGQZ010032813.1:17113674-17146378 GCA_903798205.1 Danio tinwini
ACATTACGCACGCATATTAATACAGCTGTTCTGTGTCAGTTAAATCAATTGACTTTTGAAATTCAACATTTTCAACCCAACTAGTTAAGTTAATAAACTAATAACCCAATAAAGGTTAAAAATACCCCAACAAAGCACCAAATATTTAACCCAATGGTTGAATCATTAAATAAATAACCCAATAAAGGTAAAAAAACAAAGCACCAAATATTGAACCCAATGGTTAAGTTATTAAATAAAAAACCCAATAAAGGTAAAAAAAACTAAAACAAAGCACCAAATATTTTGATACAAATCTTTGATACAATAATAACTCAACCATTGGGTTAAATAAATAACACACCGTTTTTTTAGAGTGCATATATTATATATTTTTTTACTTTTAAATGACTTTGTCCCATATGAGAGAATAGTATGACGAAAAAAATTAAGCAAAAGGAGAATTCAAGGCAGCAATACACTCAAGAGCAAGTCACGACCAATATATTGAAGACTTAAAATTTAAGCGTCGCCAATATCTAAAAAAAAACCTGTGTGAAAGTAACAAAGACACTAATAGACCCCCGATGGCCCTGGCACTCTCCTCTGATCCTCCTCTCACACAACACTCATCCCTTTACTCATCTGTCTGGGTCTGCTCTCGACATGTCCCAGGAAGTGACATAATAGCCCAGCCATCCATCCCACTAGACTTCTGTCTGCTGCTCCATTGGCCTGTCAGGAGCCCACAAGCCAGACCTCCTCGAGCCTGAGGTTGCTGGGTTCAATCAGTCTCGTGGATGTGGATGCTAAAAAACTGCAAACAACAGCGTCATGAGAGAGCAGCCTCAGACAGTTAGGACACAAAATGTCAAACACACTTCTTCAGAAACGTTTGTGATGGGCCTAAAGGAAGAATCTCATGAAATATGCAGCTACAGAAAATAAGTGTTTGAGAAAATTCAAGTTTGAAAAGTTGCAAGTAGTTTGTAGAAGAGTAAATCCAGTATTCAGTGTAGAATGCTTATTTACACAACTTCACTTCGCCACTTCAGAGGATCTTCGTAAGCTTGAAGAAAACCATCTCCAATTGGTTTTTAAAAATGTAGGTTACATTACACACCAAAATGAAATGTTTGTTGGTTATAACTGGCCAGCTTCAGTTGTTTTTACGTTGGAAGTCACGATAGTGTTGTTTATTTACAGAACGGCTAAGCTTTACGGTTAAGATGGACAGCCACTTGGGATAATATTTGACCGACAACGGTTAAAAACTGATCAAATTAAATGTTGGTTTTGCCTGACAATTTTTAGTTGTTTTAGCTTTGGTCACGATGGTATTATTAGTTTACAAAACTTACGTTATGGAAAATGGCAGCCACTTGATCTTTGACTAGCATAGTAAAAGAAAACCACCTTCAATGGCATTTTAAAAAAATGTGTATATTATACAATAAAATGAAACGTTTGTTGATTTTAACTGAGCAGTTTCTGTTGTTTTTTAACGTTGGAAGTTGTGATGGTGTTGCTTATTTACAAAACGGTTAAGATGGACGGTCACTTGATATAATATTTGACCTCTAAATTGTTTTAAAAAACTGAGTTACACTATAAAAGTAAATGTTTGTTGGTTTAGCATGACAATTTTCAGTTGTTTTAGCTTTGGTCACGATGGTATTATTAGTTTACAAAACTGTGGAAGATGGCAGTCACTTGATGAACTTTGACTAACTTAGTGAAAGAAAACCACCTTTAATGGGATTGTTTTTTAACACTGATTATAAAATGAAATGTTTACTGGTTTTAACTGACTATCAGTTGTTTTTAACATTGGAAGTTGCGATAGTGTTGTTTATTTACAACACGTCTAAGCGGTTAAGATATACGGTCACTTGATATATTTGACCTCGAAATGGTTTTAAAAAAACTGAGTTTCACGATCAAATTAAACGTTTGTTGGTTTTTGCCTGACATTTTTCAGTTATTTTAGCTTTGGTCGCGATCTTTCTTGTTTTTAAAACTTACGTGAGGATGGCAGACACTTGATGAACTTTGACTAGCTTAATAGAAGAAAACTATCTTCAATAGAATTTTAAAAAACTGAGTATATTACAAGATAAACTGAAGCGATTGGTTTTAACTGGCCAGGCTTGTTTTTTTAACGTTGGAAGGCGCAATGGTGTTGTTTATTTACAAAACGGCTAAGCTTTACGGTGGACAGCCACTCGAGATAATAGGACCCCCAATGGTTAAAAACTGAGTTACACGATCAAATTAAATGTTTGATGGGTTTTAACTGTCAATTTTTATTTGAGTTAACTTTGGAAGTCGCGATAACGTTTATTTGTTTACAAAACTTACGTGAGGATGGACAGCCATCTGATGATCTTTAACTAACTGTAAACTTAGTAGAAGAAAACCACCTTCAATAGGATTTTTAAAAAGCTGAGTATATTACACGATAGAATTAAACGTTTGTTGGTTTTAACTTCAGAATAGCATTTAACGATTATCTGAGATAAGGACCGAACTTCTCATACAAGAAAAATGTAACGTAACGGTCTGATTATGTTAATCGGTTGGATTGGTTTAGCAATTGCTTGGATCGTTGTCATTAGCTATTTGTGAATGACGTGAGTGACAGCTAATCCCTATGAAATACATGTGTGTGTGTGTATATATATATATATATATATATATATATATCATTAGAAAATTAAGGAAAATAAATTAAGGATAATAAAATAAAATGTCAAAGTGCACAGTTACATAGCATATAACAAACACTGCTATATTCAACAAAAAACAAAGAGCTACACATTGTGATTGTATGGCGACTAACATGAATTGAGTTTTATTAACACTTCTTCGTCTGTTGGATAGTCCTTAAATGAATACATTTAAAAAAATGTAAATTAAAAATTACTCACAAATAATTAAGGGTATATTGCTCACAAATGAGGGAACCTTCACATATTTTTAGACAGTAAATGTTAGAGATGGCACATGCTGTCATCTAATGATTTTGTATCGGTTGTATTGTGTGAAGTCGATGAAAATATAAAGTGTGTATAGGGCGTCCTCTACTGAGCACACTTGGTATTGACAATCTCACAAACAGCCTTACTAGTGACTGAACGGCGCTCCAGCCTTACACAGCATTTTGCTTTTTTTTTTTTTTTTGCTGTTCTGATGAAGTATTCATTCTGATGCATCATTGGAAGTTTTTAAAAAATTTATAGCATGTCATTTTAATATGCATTACGTACAGTTGCAATCAAAATTATTAAACCCACTTTGAATTTTATTTTATTTTTTTTTTGTTTCCCAAATTATGTTTAACAAAGCAGGGAATTTTTGACGGTATTTCCTATAATATTTATTTCTTCTAAAGAAAGTTTTCTTTGTTTTATTTAGCAATTTCTTTATGCAATTTAAAAAAAAAACATTTTAAGGTCAAAATTATTAGCCCCGTCAAGCTATATTTTTAACATCATTGTATAATAACTTGCCTAATTACCTTAACTTGTCCAGTTAACCTAATTAACCTAGTTAAGCCTTTAAATGTCACTTTATGCTGTATAGAAGTGTCTTGAAAAATATCTAGTAAAATATTATTTACTGTCATCATGGCAAAGATAAAATAAATCCGTTATTAGAGAGGAGTTATTAAAACTATTATGTTTAGAAATGCGTTCAAAAAAATAAACAGGGGGGCTAATAACTCAGGGGGTTTAATAATTCTGACTTCAACTGTAACATTACAATCTATACAACATGTTTGCTTATAATTGAGATCTTGGTCTATTATCACTAGTGTCCAAATATGTTGTCTTGAAACATTTACGTTTTTTAATTGCTCCATCACTTCAAAGTAAACCCCACTTAATTTGATATGCTGTCATTTTAATACATTTGCATCATTAAATTTATATATTTTTTTAATTATTATCCAAAACTTTTTGGGAATTTCATCCTCATTCATTCACATCACACTAAAAAAATATGTAGTGAAGCACAAGACCATTTATATTATAATACATAAAAGCTGGTTTTGTGCACCATCTAGTGACAAAAGTTGATTCTACACAGATTTTACAGACTTCATATTTGCACAAACAGCAAAATTGTATGGATTGCTCAATGCTCAAACCTGGAATTCATAATCAAATCTGCAGAACTGCTTGGGTGGTTGTAACACTGAAAAATGATTTTTATTTTGAACATAATTACACAGTGATGTCATAATCAACTCAACATTAGAACACACAACACAAATTGCACTCTTATTGTACACCCCTGCTCCACCAAACACACTCCTTTTGTTTATCAGGTGACAACGGCAGCCACACCAGACCCATCCTGAGGTGTGACAGCCATAATCCCACCCGTGGAGTTAAGAGTGGATTCAGCAGCATCAGACTTGTTATACCTGTACAGTCAGCCGAACATAACTCATGATACTGGTATGTGCAAAGAGAATGTTGCTCTGCCATTCTTGTGCATGCATGAGTACTGACTAACGCATACGATAAACAATACAGCGCTTAAAGCTGAACATAAACATGATTGCTCTGCAAAACACTTTTTAAATGAGGTTCTACGCCTTTATTTGTAATCCGAAACATCATGCTAATTTTACATTCACTGATGATTCACAGATAGTTCATGGCTTGTTTGTTTCTTAAGAAAAGTTAATGTCTCCTTATTTTTCTGAGGTAGTTCCTTAGAAATCACACAGTGAAATCTGCAGATTTTCAGATTTCAGGAAAGGAGTTTGAAAGCTCTCTTAGTCTGTGAGTGGATACGGTGGATGTGAGATTGTTTTCATCTCTCACATGTGCAAGCAGGCTAATGACGATAAGTCGAAGACAGTCTCGAAGTTCCCTCAAGTCTCTGTCCGAGCGAGAACCACCTTCCGCCACAGCCATTCTCAAGCATATGTTCTTCAGATCTACACTATCCTGAAAGAGAGAGAGAGGGGAAGGGGATAGGTATAATTTAAAAACAGCCCGTTAATATAATCACAGAGTCATATTTGTCGACACTTGACTGAAATGTTATCATAAACATAAATACATCAAGTAAACCAAAAGTACAATGCATTTCTGTGACAAGAACAGACTGTGTTGCGGTCTACGATATTCCTCATGCGGTTATTATGTGCATAACATTGATACCAGTTTAATTTGACATACACACATACAAAATAATCTTTTTTAATGGTCAAGCACATGTACATATTTGAAAAATACATTACTTGTAATCTGATAGTAGTACAGTTACAAGTAATCTAAAAAGTAATCCAGAAGTACTCAGAAAACATTTCTTGAAAATTAATCGAACAGATAGTAGGCTACAGTTGTAATTTTTTAAATAATAATACAGATTTATTAGACATAAATAATCATCATATACACTCATTTATCGATTTTAATTGTCGAATTAATCTGGTCATTGAAAGAAAGGGCCAGCACGCACGTGGAAACTCCTACTGTTTAAAAAGCATCCCAGGATGCACCTGCAAAGCTCCAATATAGACAAAAGAGGTCTCCTTTTTCTTCCTTGGCCTAATTTGTAACGTTGTAATGTTTTTAATCACACTAAAATAAAGTCCCAATCAATCCAACATATGTAACAGAGGTATAATTTAACAAGCGAGTCGTCATAGCGCACATTACTCTAAATACTGCAGCAGAAACAGTCGATAAACACCAAATCGTCTTACCTTACGCTTGAGCAAACTCTTCCCGTATGAGCCGTCTTTAATGAAGTCTTCTTCGATAGATATGAGCTGTGTCAGTATCTCGAGCAGTCGCGAAAGGCAGTTTTCCCGTGCTCTCTCCGCGATCGTCTTCAGCCTGCGGGGCTCCTTCATCACATCGCCCGGACGAGCGGCCACTTTACCGGCCGCCAAAGCAGCCGGACACCGGCCCTCTCCCTCTCTATTACTGCCCGTCCCGTGTTCTCGCAGTTCATTTAAGATGTTTAAAGCATCGATCTGATGTGTTAGAGAGCAGAGCCCCATGTCTGTTACCTGGTCGAGGACGGACAGACCTGCAGTCTTGAGCACACGCGCAGTTCTCAGATGATAGGCAGATGCGAGGCACAGTTGGTGTAAACAACAACGTGACAAATGACCGTCTTTAAGTGTGTTTCTGCTTGAACAGACGGTTTCTGTAACGACTTCCCCATTGTTTGTGTTTGGAGTAGATGAACACTTGCTTGCACATGCAAATATGACTTGATAGTCCTGCCTTTTTCATTCAAGTCACACAGAGATCGGTTAACGGGGTGGGGACAGAGTTATACCTGCAATATATGCGTGTTATAAAGTTGTATTTACTCAATAGATGTGGTTATTTTTATATTGTAAAAATGTATATTATTTCCCAGTACTAGGTTGCAGCTGGAAGGGCATCTGCTGTGCAAAACATATGCTGGATAAGTTGGCGGTTCATTCCGCTGTGGCGACCCCTGATAAATAAAGGGACTAAGCCGAAGAAATGAATGAACATGCATGTTATTTCACTTACCTTAACCCAATCCTCAAAGACAACTGGTTGTAAAAGAACTGCAGCACACATACAGATTCAAAACATTACTTGTACTTTGTAATTAGTAAAAGTAATCTAAAAGTAATCCACCATTATTCAGAACACATTCTCTCAAGATAAATCTAACAGATTAAATTACCTGCTACGCATTATTTTTTTATACTGTAACATCTATATTTAATCCTATCTTAGAAAACTAAAGGGAAAATCCTTCAGCACAAAAGTAATCTAACTTCAAGTAATCAAAATGTAATTGACCAGAATTCTGAAGAATACGTTTCATCGAAGAAAAAAAAAAATCAAACAGATTAAATGACCAAGTACACATTATAATATATAATTTTACCGTAATACTCCTACACCAATTCCTCACAGAAAACTTTACAAAACTTTGGCAAATTTTTAATGATAAAAATAGTTATAAAAATGTTACCATTGTATAATATAAACTATTATAAAATAAAAGCTACACTAAAAAAATATAAATAATCAATTAGTCCTGACAGCATATGTTTTTTAGGTCATTGTAGCTTATTAAACTAAGTTAATCATGTTCTAACTTAATTATATAAGTTAAGCAAGCTGTTTTAAGTCAGTTTACCACAATATACGTATAATAGACTCATAAGGTTAATTTGATTCATCTTTCAAATTTAAGGCAACCAAGATTTTTTGACAGTGTATGATTTAAATCAAATTAAAATAGTATGATTTTAAACCTTTTGATTTGTGATGATACATTAAATGTCCTCAAAGCACATCATTCACATTTTTAATACTCATGTAATATGCATATCTAACACGCATCCTTTTTAACTACTCAATCTGGATTATGGATTACATTATAGATTGGATTACAAATGGATTACATTTTAAATCCTTTACTTAAAATTGAAGTTACATTGGTGAAAAAAAAAACTGAAATCAGCTTATGCCTAAAGTAAGATTTTGCAGGTTGGTATAATAGAGGTTTTAGGTCCTTCTACATCATGAGACCAAACTTACGAAAAGCCAAACACTAGCATTAAGTCCAGCTGTGACCAGTTGGCTGTTATTTTTGTAACAATAAAACCAAAAAAAAAAAAAAAAGAAGAAGAAAAACAGCTTTGCATGACAGGATGAAACCAATGTCACAATGAGATCACACTGATATCTTCTAAACACTATGCTCACGTTGCAACACAAAATCTGATCTGATATTTTAGCTGAAATGAAAGTTCCAAGACAGCATTTAGCCATTGCATTAACTCATGTCAGAAGTGAACACACACAATTATTACTTTCAGATTTCAAGTCATCAAATTTAACACAAAGAAATCATTATTCTACCCAGAATTATTTCTATCTTATTTTAGTCATTCATTTATAAGCCTATAGATAATAAAACGTCTTTAAAAAATGTAGTCAAACATGTCAAAACGTTTGAATGATTCATAAATATCTTGTGCAGACGTATATTCTGGTTGTTATTATAAGCGAGACGAAGTGTATTAAGTGTTTTCAGTGCAAATGCAGCTATCGTTACATTTATTTCATGAAGATTAATAGGCTACTGGGTTATTCATGCAATGAAATGAAACCACTCCAGTTCCAATCATACACTGAATGCTTTAATTTATCTGAAAGAAAATACAAAACAAATTGTGAATTTAACAGACTAAATTTCTAGTTCTATGCAACCTCTGCTCACATACTGCTTTTTGAGGAGGATTGAACTCAAACGCAAGTCAGAAACACTCAATATGATATCTCGCATCTTTCCCCAAAGCCCGCTATTTAGTCTGTACTCTACAATCTCAATCTTGTCAGTCTTACGCATACAGTAGCAACATTTATTACAAGAAGAGGGAATTCTGGCCTCAGATCAGGAGTCACATTCATTATTGGAGTAGAGTTCAAGAACTGATCTTGGCTCAGAGTCCTACCCTGTCAACAGTGGTCTTGACAACAGATCAGCAAGCAACTCCCAAACATCGCCCATTTATTAGAAATGGATCAGTCATGCTAAATTATTCAGAATAAATTAACCACCAAGATAAATGAAAAAATAAAAACTCTGTGGCAAGGAAATTAATAGATTCAGTCTTAACTGGTGAAAATGAAATACATTAAAGAGTTAAGGCTGATTTATACTTCTGCGTCGAGTGATCGGCGTGACCCACGGCGCCTGCCCTGTACAGCAGTGCATTTAAGCCTCATTTACACTACGTGCGACTCGCAGCGGCAAAGCGACCGCTCATTTCAACTAAGAGTAAGCGACTTCCAGCGACCGCTGTCTACGCGAGCAACATCGACTGTTGACGACGAGGTGGCCGTGTCGAGCGATGGGACAAAGTTGAAAATCCTTCAACTTTATGCAAATAAAAAGCTACTTTCTTGAGTGACAGCCAATAGGAGCACCAGTAGAGCTCACGTGATCTTCTCTTATCTCGCTCAGAGGCCGGTTGTATTCGTGCTGTACATACCTACACAGACCTGCGTTTGCAGCAGGTCGCCACCCAGAGTGACAGGCAGCTACAAAGTCTCTGCTAGTGTGAACGAGGCATCATTCACATTACGAGCAACTCGCAGCGGCAAAGCGACCGTTTATACGGAGAGTGAGCGACTTTAGGCAATCTCGGTCTATGTGAGCAAAAGCAACCGTTGGCGACGAGGTGAGCATGTCGAGTGACGTGACAAAGTTGAGAATCCTTCAACTTTATGCAAATGAAGAGCGACTTTTTTGAGTGACAGCCAATAGGAGCATTAGCAGAGCTCACGTGATCTTCTCTCAGCGCTCAGAGGCCGCCCACCTGGTCACCAATGTTGCTCACGTAGATGGAGGTTGCTGCCTCTCCATTGAAATGAACAGTCGCTTGTCGCTTTGCCGCTTCAAGTTGCTCGTAGTGTGAATTATGCTACTTCTGCTGCTCCACAATAACACTTCCTAAACGCTAGCTGGCAGCAGGTTTTTATGTTCCTCTGTGTCGATTTCTTTGCGGGTGTTTTGTTTTTTCTGAACGCTACAAGTAGCTAAAACTCGCTTACTTGAGGCGGGAACTGGCAGACGCCCTACAACTTTAATCATAAGATAAACACAAAGCAAAAGTTTTAATTTGGAGCTCCTTCACAGGATTCGACAGTTGTAAACAATCGCTCCATCAGGCTCGCAGCTTTTAGCACTGCCCACACTTGTCACCGCTAGCAAGCCAACCAATCACAGAGCTTGCGCTATGCGTCGTTGCGACATGTAGTTAAATTTTTTGAGAGTTGAGCGTCAGCCATGGCGAGGGCTATGCGACTGCACGCGCATACGTGTGTGCTTGACACAGAAGTATAAATCAGCCTTTAGTTTACCCAAAAATGTACATCATGTTATTAATTACTCATCCTTGTCATTCCAATCCCCGGAGATCTTCGTTCATGAGACTGATATATTTTAAATGAAATCTGAGAGCTCTCTCATCCTCCTTAGACAGCAATGGTGCCAACTTTAAGTCCCAAAAAACACCAAAAGTGATCCTCAAAACACACCATGGCTGCATTTACACTGCAGATCTTGATGGTCAATTCTGATTTTGTGACTGTATCTGATTTTATTTGATGACTGGCTTACATAATCTTTTAAAAGTGACTCGTATTTGATTGTCTGCATTTACACAGTACAGGGCAAAGGCAAAATTACCAGAAAAAAAAAAAAAAAAAAAGAGGGGACACTGACTGACAGCTGATAATAAAAGAGCGCTTGTTTCTCCATTCCTGTATTTAATGTGTTCGCAGCTTTTCATTTTTTTTAAATTCTTTTTGACAGGTTATTTTTCGATAGTTTATGACATTAAAGTTCTCATTTTTAAACCAGTGGGAATTAAATGTAATGTCCATGGTGTGATTTATGCATGTGATGTAAAGCCTATGCAACAGTTTTATTTTAGTTTGGTTATGTGGCGGATGTTGCTCTCTCTCGTTAAAATGCCTAAAAACTTGTGCTACATGACAACACAAAAGCTTTTTTTAAGTCCTCGTGTATGACATTTAAGGTTTAGGACTCTGCTAAAGTCTGTTCCAAAATGAAAGCGTCAGGGTTGACGTCATTCGCTATGGTTTTTAATGATGCACGACTCACATTGATGGGTGAAAATCTGATCTACCTGCTTACACTGCAGACACGAGGGCACGTATCCGATTCATATCGCATACATTTCCACATATGAACAAGGCCTGAATCTGACTTGAGTAAATGTGATTTTTTCCTGCTTACACATACATGGGTCGAATCTGATCTGTGCCACATGGGAGAAAATTAATCAGAATTGAGTCACTTGAACCATGCAGTGTAAAGGCAGCCCATGTGTCTTCAGTGGTCAGTCTGAGTATTATGAAGCTACAAGAATACTTCAGTGCGCACATAAAATAAAAATTAGATTATTTAAGTTTAATTTCTTAAGTGTCAGTATAGGGCGCGTGTTTACAGGAGCACTGTGCATTGACACATAAACAAAACTTCCTGTTTTTGAAACAAAGTACAATTGAATCTGTGATATATGTCAGCAGCGAGACACGCATAAGAGCACAACTTTTTCATGAACAGGCAATTTTTACTGACACAAAACAAAAAACAAGGACTTTATTTAACAGTTTCTTCTTTTTATGTGAGCACAAAATAACTCTTGTAGCTTGATAATATTACTACTAACCCAGTAAACATAAAACAATATGTTTTTAGGATTTTTGAGGGGTATTTTTCTGATATTTAAAGTATAGTTGGGACAAATGCTGTCTACAGATTGTATTTAAAACATCTCATTTTGTGTTCACATGATAAAGGAAAGTCTCAGGTTTTCAGAAAGAGGGCAAGTAATTAATTATTTTTTTTTGGGTGAACTAACCATTTAACCCACTGTTCATCAAACCAATATTTTAAATCAAGTAAACTTTGGTATTCTCCCCACATTATAAACCAGACTAGTTGCGCTGGTGTCTCACAGATCTTGCAAATTCCCGATCTTCAAATCTTAATATGAATATTGTGCATCTGAAACACACAGACTGCATCTGTAATCTACACCACATTAATTCCAGTAGAAGATGACATGAAGATCAGGTAAAAATTGCACAATACATGAGAAACCCAACCACACTGGACTGCCCAACTACACACAAGAAGCTACACTGTTCTGCTCCTTTAAGGCTTGCACGGGTCCTTTCCAATTTCGCCATAAAAAAAGCAAAGATGCTTATTGAAAACAATAGCGGAAGACAACAGAAAGAGAGAAATAACTTTAAACGAATGAAGCGCATTCATCTAATTCAAATGGTTTTGAGTCAAGAAGAAACTTCTAGAGTTTATTTACAAACCATTAGTGTCAGTGGTTTACACTAAAATGGGGTTTCACAATCTTTGTTTATTGACAGCACAGATTGTTGTCTTCTTGGTCATTCGGCTACTCTCTCTTTATCTCACACCCTATATTTCGAGTTACATATGGCTAGACTAGATATGGGCAGTTGAATCATGGTCCATGGGTGTTTCATTTAGCTTCAAACTAACTAAAGAGATGCTCTACAATATGTGAATAGGAGTAGAAAACATCGCTTATTTATCTACATGGTAATGCAATGGTGACAGAGTGGGATAAGACACCATTGTGAAAAGGTCTCGAAAATGGGAGAAAAGTTACAGAAGACATGCTTTTCCTCGGAAACCCTGCTTAGTCCATTTCTATTGCCTTCACATAACAGTTTACAGCTGACCAATAGACCCATCGGAGATCTACAGCGGTTCATTTGTTAGGTAGGGGGCCGTGGCGTGACTGCCTTTTCTCTGATCGGCTGGGTTGTTTGTCTTCCTCAACCGCCCGTGATGTGAAATTCTGATCTCAGAAAATCAGTCCAGGTGACTCAAGTGTGGCGATCCAAACTGTGTAGAAATGGCTACTGACGGGGAGGATTTGATATTGTAGATGCAAAGTGTTACAAAGCACTCCCGGAGATGATAAATACTAATGAAGATCTAAGACAAGACGTGAGCTTGTTTGGTTAAAAGAGGGCAGGGCTTATGTCATTTAAGAGGCGGGGCTAAAAAAGAAGGAAACATGTGTCACATGGATCCGCAACTGAAAGTGCTTCCTCTCCTCTATTTCCCATTTTGTTTTGTTCATAAAAATTATTATAACGTTTAGAGACTAGCATATTAAGTTATATCTATAGTTATATCCCTATATACCTCCCAATGCTGCATTAAAGAGATGTTAATAATTCATTCATTTTTTTTAAATTACATTTTGTTTTGTAAAAAGAACGATAACTGCACACAGGGCAGCTCTGTGCCTGAGGCTGGACTGCAGGGTGAGCGTTACAGTGGCCACATGGTGTCGATACGGTGAAAATGTTGTTTAGTTCTCCTTCTTGGCCTCTACGTTGCCATAGCTGGATCCTGTCTTCTTTACTTCGGTTACTCCAATGAGCCGGCGAACTGCTACAGAAGCTGCGGAGAGAAATACAGTGACAGGGATTAAGAATTAAGTAGTGCAAGCAATTCAACTTGATGGACATTTTGCAAAAACAGATGCATGTCTTCATATAAAAATTGATTTAGGCCCAATCCCAAGTCTACTCCTTAACCATTTCCCTTAGCCCTACCCCTTGTTTTGTGCGTTCATGTGAAGGGGTAGGGCTAAGGGGAAGGGCTAGATATCCCTTGAAATGGAGATTTTTCAGGACCACAATCAAAACTAAGGGGTACGAAAAATTTCATATGATGACACATAATGACATGTTCAGGTGTTGTAGTGGTGTCCCATTTCTTAGGGGTAAATTTTGAAGCCCTTCCCCTTCACACTCTGTTTAAAGGGTGGAGGAAAAAGGGTAGGGGTACAAAAATAGAATTGGGTTTGGGCCTTACTTCTCCATTCTCTTAATATTTACTTCACTACGAAACAAATGAAGTTTCTTTTTTTGCCAAAGTCAGTGCATTTTAATTTCATTCATTAATTCATTTTCCTTCTGCTTAGTCCCTTTATTCATCAAAGGTCGCCACAGCGGAATGAACCACCAACTTATCCTGCAAATGTTTTACACAGCAGATGTCCCTCCAGCTGCAACCCAGTAGTGAGAAACATTCATACACACTCATTTCACACATACACTATGGCCAATTTAGTTTATTGAATTCACCTGTACCGGATGTCTTTGAACTGTGGGGGAAACCGGAGCACCTGGAGGAAACCCACACCAACATGGGGAGAACATGCAAACTCCACACAGAACTGCCAACTGACCCAGCCGGGCCTCGAACGTCCTTCTTGCTGTGAGGCGACAGTGCTAACCACTGAGCCACCGTGTCGCCCGCATTTTAATTTGTTAAAATAAAATGTAAAAATATTTTTGAAGGGCTACAACTACGCATGGGCTGGTATAAAACAAAAAACTTTTTCCCCTTTGAACACAATATATTTTATTTTGAGAAACATTTAAAGTATTTTAGAGCAGTAAACACATCAGACTAAATAATTCAAATGAATCATTGACTTCTGCTGTTTTCATTAGTTTAAACACACAGATTTCTTCACAATTTAAAATGGCATCTTTGGATATCTTTTCTGCTGGAGATACTGTTGTCCTAAAAAACGTAAACAAAAAATCTTACACATATCTTAGGAACAGTATTACAGAAAATTTTGCCGGTTTTAAAACCTTTTTCAAACCACGGTATACTTTTAAACGGTTATCGTCCCATACCTCGCTACAACAATTTAATTAGTCAAAATTATGCTGATGTAGCAATGTATAAAACCAGTTTAGCTTATATCAATTTTAATGTAAAATATACATACACAAACACACACAAATTTGGACACCAGTATCAATTTATGTGACTGATAATCACAAAATCCAACATCTAAAATTTCTAAATTCTTCAGATACTTTGTTGTCTTAATAGCAATAAACATGGCACCTTTTTGGTTATTTTGCAACTTTTTTGGGGGTTATTTGTTTTAAAGTTGCAAAAACATGTCACCTGTTTTTAGTACACAGAATTAAATAACTACAAATAAAAATAAAACTGAGAAACTAAGACTTTTCCATAAAGATGTATGCATATACAGCGGGGGAAATAAGTATTGAACACGACATGTTTTTTCCAGGGAATAATATTTCTAAAGGAGCTGTTGACATGGAATTGAACCAGATTTTGGTAAAAACCCAAACAATACAAACATAAAAATAAAGCAAGACAAAAATATGAGTTATGTGTAATAACAATGTAATGACACAAAGAGAAAGTACTGAACTACTGAAACAAATCTAATACTTTATATAAAAGTTTTTTTTTGGTTATGGCAGGTTAAAGACTCATGTGGAGAATGAAGTCACATGAATTGATCAGGTGTGATTTTTTTTTTCACAGACTTTAACAGAGCGTAAAAATTGTGATGGCTCAGTGGGTCTTGTCTATCAAATCTGATCTTTAATTTGTATTTTCTATTGGATTCGGGTCAGGTGATTGGCTGGGCCATTCTACAGCTTCTTTCTCTGAAAGCATTTAAGAGTTTCCCTGGCTGTGTTTTGGATCATTGTCTTGCTGAAATGTCCACTCTGGTTTCATCTTCATCGTCCTGATAATATAGATGTTGGACTGAAGCAGCAAATAATAATTTACAATGACGAAGAGCAGAGGGTTGCTGAAGAACTACTGAGAGATTTCAGCTGCTGTCTGGGCTTTCACTGCTTTTCTACACCTTCCTTTCCTCATGTGTTCAATTCTTTTTCCCTGCACCATTTCATTTAATTACACATAACCTAAATTGTAAACTAATTAATTTTGTTTTCTGTGCAAATATGGATTCCTTTGGCTGTTACCAACATACGGGAAACATTTCCTCAAAAGTCAACAGCACCTTTAGAAATATGTTTTCTGAGAAAAATGGTGACGTGTTCAATACTTATTTTCCCCGCTGTATATGGTATATATAATTAACATATACAGAGTTATACTGATACTGAGTTTAATTACCTAAATACACATATTTAACACTGACACAACTCAACCATTCCCCACCCCTTTAGGGCACAAAATTATTTAAATTCAGATTATTGTGACATCTACATTCCTGGAAGAACATTCATTTGAGTGACTGATACTGATGTAGAGAACAACTCCCTGTAGTAGTTCATGGAATTGAGTAGGAGTAAATAACACAAGCTTCAAATAATTATGATATCACAACTGACCGACAATGAGGAAGATCATGAAGCCGATGATAAGGAGGGGCGAGCCGCTGACAAACACATCCCAGGCAAAGTTAATAAGCGGAGAAAGTAGGACAGTGGCCCAGAACAGGAAGTTCAGCAGGGTCCAAACGCGACGTTTGGGTATGATTGTTGGGCCGGGATAACAGCCCTCCTTCTCATAGTACTCTTGTAATGCATCCTTGAAAAAGAGAATTGTAAGATTAATTGCAGCAGCTCACACCAATATTATAAATCAGATTCATTGCTTATTAAACACAACTGTTCTCAAGACTAAGACCACATCCCAATTTGCAAACCATCAACCCTAAACTGTATTCAAAAAATGGTCTCCCAAGTTATAGTATGTTTAAATGAGTACTCCAAAGTTTCCTGGATTCTCTTCAATTTCACATATAATTTGAAGTGCAGATACGTACACAATGCTAATATTATAACATATTGCAAGTTCAAGGCTTTGATTAGTACTACAAAAAATTTTGTGTCCCAATTTGCATATTTAAAAATATATAATTAGTAATCTCAAATCATGTTTCTAGTAGATTTCTGGTTAAATTTCTGGTAGGAATTCAAAGTGCAGTTCATGCTAGGACTGCACGATATTTAAAAAAATATGACTTCGCAATATTTTGTTGTGCCATGATACATATTGCGATATGTATATAATTTCACCAGATGATTTGAATAGCTCTGTTTGAAAAAATATTACATTCATTTACATCGACTAGGATGATCAATTATTTCAATACAGTGCATCTACAGTGTATATTTACAGTGCATAAATTATTATAAATTACAAACAAAAATAAATGAATATACAGTGATTTATGGTATTCTGGGGAGTATTCAAGTACAGAAATGTAACTATCAAATGTAAAATAACATGGTCATCATTCAATTAATAAAAAAAACAAAACAATGTAATATCTTTATCTTTTAATCTTTAATAAATAATTTAGTCCTGTGATGTGCCTATTGCAGATACACATATTGTGATATCGATGCTAAATCGATATAATGTTCAGCCTCTCGATAATATTACCCAAAATAAATTGCGCGTTGAACATGAATTTGATTAAAACTACATTTTTAAATGACAAACTACAAACATGGCAGCGAGCAAAACAAACGGTTAAATGGGGCGGCCTTGGTAAAAAAACAGTTTCAATTATTGTTAATTAATAGAAAACAAACGGAACATGCTTTTTTCACGTTTTAAACGTTATATTTCATCTGCAACAACATTGTGAACATTTATAAAGTGACACGTTTGGTAATTAACTAGTCAAGGCATCATTATGAAAACACCTGAGGAGATTTCTCTTCACAAAAGACGAGCGAATGGCAGATTTATAGGCTTCTTCCTTTCTAATACGTTAGTTAATTAATTATAAAACAAATGTATAATGTGACAAGACGAGAGTGTTACATACAGTAACTAAGCAAAAAGAAAACGTCTATTATTGGTGTCATTAGTTTGTCCCAAAGATCGACTGCTCTTCTGTTCACACTACAACACAAAATGTCCACACTTTCCTTCATAAAAAGACTACACAATTTTATCTTACGCAGTATAAGCTTCAAACCTTCTCTTGGTAGAGTTTGTGTAACCAATCGGCACACTCCTTTTCGTCGTCAGGAATCTCCTCAACAGAGAAGCGTCTGTGAACAGAAATTGAAGATCAGTCAGTGCAGCACAAGACACTCCAATAGAGGGCGCCATAACTGCATGCAGAACAGCAGGAGAAAAGCTTAACCAGGTAAAGATCCTATTAGTCACAGCCTTAATCCAAATATTTCAGGAAAATCTCAGGTCAGCAGTAAGATGCACAACATTCCAAAAATGTGTCTAAAATGTGTCAGTTTAATGTGAACTGGATAGTCTAAAATGTGTATGATGATCCATCTTCAAATGATATTGTACTTTATTATATATATATAGTGATATTAGTGAACTGGGAGACTCACCTGACACTCAAGTCTGCTTTGTACTTCTTCCCATTGACAATCCCCAACAGAGTCGGGTTCTGTTTGTCCTTGAAGTTCAGCGTGACATCATAGACTGCTTTTACTGTTAAAATAGAACAGATAATTCCATCTTTAGAATGTGATCTAATGGAATTTGTTTATTTAAAAGAATCCCCATATGAATAAATGTGATATGAATTTATAGTAAATGCTAGTGCTTTTGAACCATACTATAGCAAAGTGTATTATACTGTATATATTACTGTTAATGTTACTGGTAATGTTGTTACTGTTAATAAATGCTACAACACAGTGTAGTATTAACACTGAACTGATACACTGTAATAAAATGTGTAGTGCACTACATGTTGTATAGTAGTTTTTACTATATACAGTACCTGACAAAAGTCTTGTCGCCTATCTAAGTTTTAGGGACAACAAATAATAACTTCTAGCTTTTCATTTGGTATAAGAAGTGGCTTAAATTAAATTAGATTACACCTATTTTACCAAAATCAAATATGATCATGCCTTGATTTTTTAATTAATTAGGACAGTAAGTTCTGACTTTGCTTAGACATAAATCTTGTCACTTAACATAAATAATGTACAGTATAGAATATAAAGTCATGGTGCAGTGGAAAAATAATTAATATTGTGTTTGACTCCCATGAGCTTGGAGGACTGCATCCATACATCTCTGCAATGACTCAAATAACTTCTTAATAAAGTCATCTGGAATGGCAAAGAAAGCGTTCTTGCAGGACTCCCAGAGTTCATCAAGATCCTTTGCATTCATCATCAATGCCTCCTCCATCTTACCCCAGACATGCTCAATAATGTTTATGTCTGGTGACTGGGCTGGCCAATCCTGGAGCACCTTGACCTTCTTTGCTTTCAGGAACTTTGATGTGGAAGCTGAAGTATGAGACGGAGCGCTATCCTGCTGAAGAATTTGCCCTCTCCTGTAGTTTGTAATGTAATGGGCAGCACAAATGTCTTGATACCTCAGGCTGTTGTTGCCATCCACACTGCAGATCTCTCGCATGCCCCCATACTGAATGTAACCCCAAACCATGATTTTCCTCCACCAAACTTGACTGATTTCTATGAGAATCTTGGATCCATGCGGGTTCCAATAGGTCTTCTGCAGTATTTGTGATGATTGAGATGCAGTTCAACAGAAGATTCATAGATAAAATAAACCTTCTGCCACTTTTCCAAATGATCAACTAGAAGTCAAATTATTATTAGTTGCTCTTACAACTGGGATGGATGACAAGACTTTTGTCAGGTAGTGTATATTATAATATATAGTTGACTACCACACGTTCTTTACTATAAAATGGTTCAAACCACTATGTACTATTTTTTCATATGAGTTTACACACACACACACACACACACACACACACAAAATTAGGGGAAAAAATCTGTAATATTTCCACATTGTCATGATGTCTATCCTTATGCTTTGCCTCATACAATGAACGTCAAAGTCACCAAAAAGTATATATTTATTATTTTGACCAGTGGCAATTTTCTGGAAAAAGATGCTCTACTTTGGAGGAAATATTATCAAACTTTTAAAGAACAACACAAATATTAAATATTAACATTAAGATCAACATCTTGAACACACACTAAATAAATACACATAAGATTAAATACAAATAAATCTGAGTGAACCATCTCCACTTTTTCTTCACAAAAAAACTATTTAACTTCAAGGGCCTCTGAATAAATTAAATGCATGGATGCTTTTTTATTAGTTTACTGTATTTGCATGGACAAGTATGACCAGCACATTCTTAAAATATCTCACGTTAAAAAGAAGAACGAAAGTAAAGCCAATTTGGAAGACATAATAGCAGGCAAATGACGATAATTTGTTTGTGGATGAATTCTGAAAGTAAATAATGTTTCTAGTGTAATTATAAATTCAGAGCAGCAGATATTATTCAAGACAGGATAAGAGGGGCCGAAACTCAGCAGAGTATGAATTGAGGGCAATTGGTATGAAAATCAGGATAATGAAAAGCAGCACAGCGTGTCTGCACACACTCACAATACTCCATCTGCAGTCAAATCAAGCCCGCGAGTGCATTTCAGTTACCTCATTAGAGGAAACAACAATCTTGAAACAAGTCATTTGCAAGTGACGCCCTGCAAAAGTAATTACTGAAGAATAGCATCACTGAACTGAACCAAAATACTTGACATAAATAAATCTAATAGCTTTTTGCTTTAATAGAAATAAATAAATTAATTTGAGCAAATATGGATTTTATAAACCAAAATTGAAAAGACTTTGTGTTATAAAAGATTTCGATTTAGAATAAATGTTGTTTTAGGCATGTTTTTACTCATCAAGCAATTCTGATTTTGATGTTTATACGTTATTTGCATACTTTACCACGGTTGAAGTGGATTAGATGCCTTATTTGTTATTCATATCTTAGGCTTTTTCATAAAGCAACAGAAGCACTTTACAGAACTGTATGCACTGCTCAAAAAATGGCACCATAAGTACATAAATAAATGGCAACAAGACAATACTATTTAAATATCAATAAATAATCTTCCTCATCATTTACTCACACTCAAGTGGTTGTAAACTTAAGAATTTCTTTCTTCTGCTGAACACAAAACAAGATATTTTGAAGAATGTTGGGAACTGATTAAATTAAATTACATTCAATTATAACATTTTAAATTTAATTTAAATGATATGTCACAAAATATTTAATTCCTGCTGCATTTATTAAATAAATAGAGTCTTGGTTGGCATTGAACGAGATTTCTTTTTAGAATAAAAAGCCTAACAGATCTAAAACTTTAGAATGGTAGGGGGTATGCCTAAAATGAAGCCTAAACCTCGTCTATATTTAGGGAGCCGGTGACAGACGGAAGAGTCTCTTGACTACTGAGGTGCCGAATGCTCTGGGATTTTCTTATGGCAATGAGTGAAGTGTTTTCTGGGTACATGTATTGCATTCTAGGAAGACATTAGTTATCACCATAATCACTAACAGCATCATGTTGCATCTTGTCTAGGGTCCCTGACCTTTGCACTTGAACATTATTAGTGGACAGCAGATTATGCAGATCCACAAAAGCATTTGAAGAGCGTTTAATAGTTTGTCGCATGTTTCTACTGTACACAGCTCTTTTGTTTTTAAGTTTTTACGCTGGGATGACTGAAATTTTTAAAAAGCAACATAAACACTTAATCAAAAATGTAAGTATAGTAAAGTATAGTTAAAGTCTGAAGTTAAGGTACAGTTCAGCCAAAAAATAAAATTCTGCCATTTACTCATCTTCCACTTGTTTGAGTTTTTTCTGCCATATAACACAAAGGAAGATACACTCACCAGCCACTTTATTAGGTACACCTGTCCAACTGCACGTTAACACAAATTTCTAATCAGCCAATCACATGGCAGCAACTCAGGTATGCAGAAAAACATCAATGAACGCACAACATGTCCAACCTTGAAGCAGATGGGCTACAGCAGCAAAAGACCACACTGTGTGCCACTCCTGTGAGCTAAAAACAGGAAACTAAGGCAAAATTTTGCACAGGTTCACCAAAATTGGACAATAGAAGATAAAAAAATTAAAAATGCTGCCTGCTCTGAAGAGTCTCGATTTCTGCTGCAACATTCGGATGGTAGGGTCAAAATCTGGCATCAACAATATGTAAGCATGGAGCACAGCCTAACTGAGTATTGTTGCTGACCATGTCCATCCCTTTAAGACCACTGTGTACCCTTCTTCTGACGGCTACTTCCAGCAGGATAACGCGCCATGTCATAAAGCGTGAATCATCTCAGACTGCTTTCTTGAACATGACAATGAGTTCACTGTACTCAAATGGCCTCTACAGACACCAGATCTCAATCCAATAGAGCACCTTTGGGATGTGGTGGAATGGGAGATTCGTATCATGGAAGTGCAGCCGACAAATCTGCAGCACCTGCGTGATGCTGTCATGTCAATAATCTATGCCACAAAGGATTAAGGCAGTTCTGAAGGAAAGAGGGGGACCAACCCAGTACAAGCAAGGTGTACCTAATAAAGTGGCCGGTGAGTGTATGTTGCTATTGACTTCCATAGTACTTTTTGTTCCTACTATAGATGCCAATGGCTGCTTTTTCCCAACATTCTTCAGAATATCTTGTTTTGTGTCATAAAAGTTTAGAACCACTTGAGTGTGTGTAAATGATGTGTGTGTTATCCTATTAAGTAATAATCCTATTAAATAATAAGAAGTCCCAGCCTGATTAACCTACTGCTTAATGGCCACAGACCAATGATAGTTTGAGGATTTTTACCAGCCAAAGTGAACTTTGTCGGAAAGTTTGTTTTGGCGCTTTGCTTTTGGACTAAAACAAACACTACACCGAATATATTCTACAATATCACACATCTTGGTGTAAAGTGTGTGTGACAGTGCTGGAGTGTGTGCAAGTGTTCGTCTGACCTGTTCCCTTCAGGCATTGCAGTGTGGTGGTGAATCCTTTGGTGCGGGGCAGCAGGTGGTACTTCAGTTTTGGAAGGCCCTTACTCTCAGCCACCTGCATGCTGATCTGGTGTTTCTTTTCTGTAAATCTCGTTCCTTCACAGTACAACAGGAACTGCCAAACACACACACACACACCAGAAGATTGTAACTCTCAGGTCAGTGTTAAACAGAGTAATCCTATCACTTTGTAATCTCTGGCTCTTGTTGCCAACGGAAACTTCCAATCGGACCATGGTATAAGTGACCTCGCAAGTGGAGTTACGTGGCCATCTAGTAACACTGACCCACATCAAAATAAAATAAAAATAGAATGAATAAATATAAATAAACTCACTAAACTACATTTCCCAAGCAACACTTTGGCTGCATCTGAAATAGCGTACTTTGCTAGTAGGCTGAAAACAGTATGTAAAAAGAACAGTACGTCCATATTCATAGCATGCATAAAAAAGTAGGAAACATATACCCTGAACGATGATATGAGTGTGTATATGTGGATATCCTTAATCTTACTATCCCATGAGATCACAAAAAATACAATATGCAGTACAGAGAATGTCCTCATAACAACATACGATACAGTTTTTCTACACACTTCAACAGAGTGTACAAATCTTGATGGCTCTGTGGGTCACGTCTATCAAATTTGATCTTTAATTTGTATTTTCTATTGGATTCAAGTCAGGTAATTGGCTGGGCCATTCTACAGCTTCTTTTTCTTTCTCTGAAAGCATTTGAGAGTTTCCTTGGCTGTGTTTTGGATCATTGTCTTGCTAAAATGTCCACTTTAGTTTCATCTTCAGCATCCTGCTAATGTAGATGTTGGACTGAAGCAGCTAATATTAATTTACAATGATGAAGGGCAGAGCGTTGCTAAAGAACTACTAAGAATTTTTAGCTGCTGTCTGGGCTTTCACTGCCTTTCTACACCTTCCTTTCTTCATGTGTTCAATACTTTTGCCGTGCGTCATTTTATTTTATTATGCTTAAAATAATTAGATCTGTTTTCTTTGCATATATGGATTTTTTTGGTTGTTACCAACATCCGGGGAAAATTTCAAATCATTGGCACCTTTAGAAATATGTTTTCGGAGAAAAATGGTAAGGTGTTCAATATTTATTTTCTCTGCAGTACATACACATTTTGAATGAGGTTAAGCAATATTTGGAGTTTGTATTATCTATATATATTTTATGATATGATGGAACACCATTTATATTGATATCCAACTTTGATGAGTGCATCTGAAAAGCAGACGAGTACACGAAGGCTACGTCCCAAAGCTCTACAATGGTGCCTTCTGAGGCAGTATTTCAGGCATCAAGGCATGTCTGTATCTAAATTCTGCTTCACTTCCTGTACCTTCTACTGAGTGAATTTCTTAGCAGAATGAATGTATTTTTTGCTACCTTTGATATCCCACAATCCTGTCCATCATATTTCTGACAGTTGAGCTAGAAAGCTAAACATGACATCTCTAAGTGCCACTTTTGTATCTGTTTGTGTGTAAACGACCAATGTATTTTAGTTTTGAGGGCATTTCTAGTGAGAAGGTAGTAGGGTTGGGCGATGTTGACCAATTTGGCATCATACCATGTCTAATGTGAAACATCGTGATGGACGATTGCATAGTCGTAGGCAATGAATTGATTATTTATGAAAAATTATTTGTAGCCTACCATTTCAACTACCATTTCAACTAACTGACCCGCATGGTCTTTGTTTTACCCATAACCAAATCATAAATAAATAAAGATAAGTTACACACAAATTACCACCTGTCATTCACTTTTTTCCGCGGGACTATGGCAAGAATAGGCAGAGTGATCTGTGTCATTATAATGGCATTGACAGACTTGGTTGGTAAAAAAAGATGCACAATAACATTATCTGAGGTTTTCCAAATAACAGTATCTGAGGTTTTCCAAATAACAGTATCTGAGGTTTTCGCTAAAGCATGAAAGCAAAAGCTTGAAGCAGTGTACTGCCGCTGTGACACGTTACCCTGATAGATTTAAAAGACAGAAGAGTCGTTAGATAGAGACAAGATTTATTAAATATAAAAAATTAAATAACGATTAACAACTATAGTGAGACGCGATCCAGCGAAACATCCTTGATAAACTGTCCGGCGAGCAATGCTCTCTGGGGTTTTGTGCTAAAAGCACCCGCTGGATGGCATCGTCTATCGACCCAACCCTAAAAGCCAGTATTGTGGCAAGCGAATATTACCTTAGTTAATACCAAAGCACTCTCTATTTAGTTGTACATGATTAAATCTGACTCAGAAATCTATCTGTGAGATAACCTCATGCACAAACGCTGGGTCGAGAATCACAGCCTGATTGGGCAGTGAGAAAACAAGTCAGCAGACTATGCTTTCAGACGCAGCCAATGTGAGCTTCTGCAGGGAATGTGCATGATTCAATTTGTCCTAAACATAAATCCTGCTTTATATCAAGGGGTTTAAAAATAACTTATGTAAAATAAGATGTAGTTAACACGTGTGGTTTACAGCGGTTTGACCCTCTCAAACACATGTGATACTGACAGAACTAGTCAAACTAGTTTTGAGAAATAAACTAGGTATGAGATGTTCTGCATTCCTCAGTGCGTAATATACTATTCAAAGAAATATTCTCCATTTGTAAATATTAGAAGGCCATAAATAATGCTGTCATGAGTAGACAGATTCCACTAAGCTTTGTAAAATAACAAGCTCATGCATTTAAAGCAGTCAAAGTTAACAAAATTAGACAGCAATAATTTTGACTAATACATACATTTTGCTCAAATATTTGTTGTTAGATGATAAATGTGTCATATGTAGAATTTTAAACCTACAAGTAAGTGTATTTCTATTATAGCTGTAAGTGTAATTGGGTAATCGAAATGATTCTGTCATAATAACTTGCTTTTTAAAGGTCCAGTATGCAAGATTGACACCCAGTGGGTGAACTAGGTTTTGCACTCCTGGATCAAAACAAACGCAAGCGTGGGTTGCCAGATTGAGTACAGGAGCGAGTGATTTAAACTGTGTTCTAAATAAAAGCAACGACACGCGATAGAGGGAATATTTTCCACATTAAAAGGAGTTTTGGTTCTAACAACACCTCAAATTGATATGTTAGAAACGGCTTCTATTTCTCACAGCTGAACATGTGAAATCTATGACAGTGATCACCTCAGGTAAACCTTGTGTGTGCTATATTCAGTGCTAAATGCTAACAATGGGAGTTTGAATGCCATTTTACATGACATTTATTGCCATATACTGAAAGCAGCAGCAGATAGTTCACCTCAGATCTTGAAAATACAATAAACCGTTTAAAATTAAACTTAAGAACTAAACACATATGAGTGATTCAGCATCTACATTTAATGATGTTAAAGAGGCTTAATATGTATTAAATAGATTATAAACATTACCGTTTCGTGAGTGAGTGCTTATTCTGTGCTTCTTAAAGGCTGTATATAAATTTCTGTTGTGTTTCGTCTGGTGCAAACAACCAAACTGCTCATCATTGCGTATCTCGTCACGTAGCGTGTTGTTAGGACACGCGGTTACAATGTAGCCTGCTCACCTGTTTGCGTTCGTAATATTAATATAATTTGCTAATTAATAACGTCATGTGGAACTGAATCTGTCTCATTTCGACATCTGATACTGTCCACTGTCCACCATTTTCGGTCACGGACGCATGCTTTGAGAGCCTTTCTGAATGAATGAATGTGTTGTAAAAAAATAAATGATGGATAGAAAAAGAGAACCCAAACCAGGAGACTCGAAACAAGCAGAATTCCTTTATTTTGACGTGTTGGTTAATCTGCAGTCACACAACGTCTTCAAGATGTCCATGTGTCTGCAGAGCCTATTGCAGGTCTGCAGTCTGCTAGTTTTATCACAAGTCTGATTTGAGACAAAGATGTCATGTCTATAATGTCTTCTTAGAAGGAGGGGAGATGGCTAAACAAAGCATGCAAATTCAGCATTGAAGTCAGCATGATACCCGGCATGTAGGTGCTAGAAAACCTGCCACACAAGTTCATCAACAAAAGGGGTTTCTTTGGCCTGAAAGTATCACCCGAAGACAAAGGCTGAGTGGTTAAAACCTGCCCATAGCATTTGCATTACAATGTCTCAGCCAGTAGTCAGAAAGACAAAGGTTAAATGTCCCTGGGCTTTTCATGAAATGATCATAGAATATAACTTTTCAGTTATATGTAGATTATTGTTCTTTTGAAACTAGAATATATAAATTTATATTCCCACAAATGAAATATGCCGTTTTCCACTAAGGCAACCCGGGGTGCTGAAATATAATTGGCTAAACTGACATTGTGCAGGTTAAATTTACCTGAACAAAGACAGCGTTCCAGCATGGAAAAACCAGTTTCAAAGCAGAATATCTGACTTCAGCATTGCTTTTCAGTTAAACAAATATGTTCACTTATGATGTTTCTTAAATATCTGCACAAATATTATGGTATTTTTATGCTTTAGAAGAGTCAAAAACTTACATACAGCACTTTTAAAAGAGGTTATTGAAAAGAAAAGCTTTCTTTCTTGTTAACTGAGTAGAGAGAAAGTTCACATTAACACATTGTAATTTCCGTCAGATTGTGTTAGCACTCTCAGTGCCTTGTTTAAATGTGTCAATGCAGCTTCATTCAGCTGTGTTTGCAGTTTGTGTCACTAAAGAATACAAAAAAAGTAAAATTAAACTCAAATAAGCATTAATCTATTAAATATTTCAACAAGCACTCTGCAAAAACAACTTAAAAACTACATAATAATCTACAAACTATTTATAACCAAAGCAATAATAATAATAATAATAATAATAATAATAATAATAATAATAATGTACAACCAAAATCTGCCTGATCTGAACCATTAAAGAAAGTTTGTGTGAGACTACAGATGTGTGGCCAGTTTGAGGCTGAGCTTAGCCACCCATTTGGCTTCTACAATTCAGCAAATACTTTAATTGAAACTCTGTCATCATTTCCTCATCCTCCCACTTGTTCCAGACCTGTTTGAGTTTCTTCGTTCTGTTAGGCACAAAGAAAGATGTACTGAAGAATGTTGAGAAAAAAACAGCCACTGACTTCCATAGTCGTATTTTTCGTTCCAACTATGCAAGTCAACGGCTTCAACATTCATCATCTATAATCTTCAGTGTATTGTATTCAGCAGAAGAAAGACATTCATAAAGGTTTAGAGCCACTTTCAATGTTGGGTAAACTATCTCTTTAAGTCACAGCTAAATCATCAGTTCCGAAGATAATCCTAGTGGGTCAGTGTACTCACCCACATGTATTCTGGGTAATCTCTGAGACGGCCGAGCCCACTGAAGACAGTGTCTCTATCCTCCTCCCACTTCCTCTTACAGAAGACTATTTCCAAAAAGTACCACGTCCAGCCAATCAGAGGAACTTTCAGCAGTTCATGCTTCGCCAGAACCTTTGAACTCTGGATAAGAAGAAAAATAGAGATAAAGGAAAGATACCAAGTGGGGAAAAAAAACAACAACAAAAAGTATTTGATGTCTGTGGAGAAGATTAAGAAGAGTTCAAATCACCCATTCAACCAATACAACCGAATTACAACAATAAAACTATCAAATGTGCCAGTGTGTATTTTCATGCAACTAATGTTAGTTGTTTTAGATACTAGTATATATTCACTTATTGTTCGGGTCTGTTACAGGTCTTCCAGTCTCTGCTAATGAGCTGATGATCTGAATAAGGTGTGTTTGATTAAGGAGACATGGATAATGTGCAGAGCTGGTGACCCCCAGGCATGTGGTTGAGAAACACTGTTCTAGAACACATTTATTAAATGCTAAAACATATTGTCATTATTTTAATGATAAAAAAGCTGTTGTGACTAGTAATTACTAATAATAATTACAAAATATATTAGTTTCCATTCAATACTAGTACTTAATAAAAAAATAACCTAAATGACGTGACGGCAGCCATATTGCACCAGACTGTACACCACACACCAGATGATTGGTGGAGAGGAGACAGAGTGATGAAGCCAATTATGAAATGGAGATGGTTAGGAGGCCATGATGGACGGAGGCCAGTGGGCAAATTTGGCCAGAATGCCAGGGTTCAACCCCTACTCATTTCGAAGGACATCCTGGGATTTTTAACTACCACAGAGAGGCAGTTTAACATCTCATCCGAAAGACGGCACTCACTGAGCAGTATAGAGTCCACTTCACTATACTGGGAGATTAGGACCCACACAGACAGCAGGTTGAGCACCCCCTGCTGGCCTCACTAACACCACTTCCGGCAGCAACCTAGCTTTCAAATGTGGTCTCCCATCCAGGTACTGACCGGGCGCAGCCCTGCTTAGCTTCAGTGGGCTAGCTGCCGGCTAAAACAAGTGTACGATATAAACAGGCACATGTAATAAGTACTAGTATCCATTTAATAGGGACAAGTGTGTAATTAATACGTACTAGCATCTAATGACTAAATGCTAGAATGATAAATATAAACTAGTATTTATTTTATAGGTACAAATATCTAAATTATGAAATATCTATAATACTAAATATAGATTATGATCTATATTTAATAGGTGCATTAATAAATAAGTGCAGTATCTACTGAATAGGTGCTTTCATCTAATAATAAATATTAGAATATAATGAATAATCACTTGTATCTGTTAAATTAGCACTATTCCTTCATGTTGTCCCAACACAAATTTAAAGTTAAATTAATTTAAAAAAAAGTTAAAGTAATAGTTTTAACAAATTTAAGTGGATTGAACATAAAATAATTAGGTTGTCCTAACATAATTCAAGAATTGTGTTGTTTCAGCTCATTTTAAATAAGTCATTTGAACAAGCAGCACAAATAACTTTAAGTGGTTTTTTTAAAAAGTATAACTTGTAGTATAAGTATCGTTTAAAAAGACAGTAGTATTAAAGGAATAAACACTATATAAGCAAATGAAATAAGTAGTAATAGATAAATATTACTTAATAAATGCAGTTAATCGATGGATTATTATTATTTTATTTTACTTTCACTCTATATTACTTTCACACCGTCCTTCACAACTTCTCACTCAGTTTCATCTCTTTCGCTGCTCATCAGGACTCACCCCCAGAACGCCGTATCTCTCACAGATGGTCCAGCCGCACAGAAAGTCCACCTCGAAGTTGTGGTTAAGGATGATGATGACATGCTCTTTACCGAACTTATCCACCGTGGCCTGATCCGTGTACAGCGTGCACTCTGTGCCGGACCACCACTCCAACAACATCACCAACTCTGGGAGAAAACACACACAGAGAAATGCACATGTCAAGAAGGTTTTATAAATGACAATATTATGACAAGAGCCATGACTATTGTTGCTTCCTTTGGATGAATTACTTGGGCATTTATAGAATTCTCATTTGTGAGCTGCTAAATGAATAAACCCAAATTCTAAATGCAAATACATTTAAAATAGGTGATGAATTAAATGGTCAAAAGGATGCATTTGACTAGAAACTAATTATCTTGGATGTTTAATTCTGATTGTACTACTAAACCGTTTTTCAGATGAGACGTTAAACCGAGGTCCTGACTCTCTGTGGTCATTAAAAAACCATATCACTGCTCGTAGAATAGGGGTGTAACCCTGGTGTCCTGGCCAAATTACCTCTATCTGCCCTTTCCCACCATGGCCTCCAAATCATCCCCATCCACCGAACTGGCTTTATCACGGTCTCTCCACTTCACCAATAGCTGGTATGTAGTGAGCGCACTGGCACCGTTGTGCTGTGGCTGCTGTTGCATCATCCAAGTGGATGCTGCACACTGGTGATGGTGTGGAGCGACCCCCCACATGATTGTGAAGCGCTTTGGGTGTACACGATAAATGCACTATATAAATACACATTACATTACATAAATTAGATACTACTAAAAATTATTGTTACGGTCACACAAGGAAGACAAGGATGGTTGTCTTTGGGGGTATTTATTTAAAACAATGCAGCTGATGCAGAGAGATGAAGCAGGTAAATGGTGTAGCAGAGAGAGAGCGATCTCACACAGTTCATATGGTAAGCATCAGATCTTCAGTCAAACACCAGATAAGCTTAGTCACTTCCCTTATTCAGTTGTATTTGCATCTTGAAAAGAGACAACCACAGAATAAGACGAGAAGGAGAGGGAGAGAAGAAGAGGTGAACCATCCAACTTCGATTCCAGCCCGTAAGTGAGAAGAAGGTGAGTATTTATGGTGTGTGGTGATTGCGGGTGCAGGTAATCAGTATTCTGGTGATTGTTCATGGGTGTGGTAAGAGGTGGATGGTGAGGGAGAACTGTGATTGGAGCAGCAGGAACGAGCCGAGGGTGTGAAAATTATTTCATTTTATGATATATGTATTTTTAAAACTCAGTGTATAAACATTATAAATATTAAGCAAATTTTATCCTATTAAATAAAAATAAATCAACAGGAACTGAATTCACAAAGCAGGCAAAAAATGTAAAGAACAAATTTTCATCTCATTTCATTTTTTGATACATAATAGTTCTTCTGAAACCACTTTTAAGATAAATATTATTTTTTATTTTAAAAAGTCATTTAAATGGAAAGTAAATGCTTATAGAGTAATTTGCAAAACCAGACCAGAACAAACATCATAAAGTCTCCTAAACTTTGCATTATATCAATTGTGGAGTTAGCTTGCTCTCCAGTATCCCACTCTGTTCAATTCATGACCACATCTAGGGCTGGGTGATTAATCGTAGGCGAATTTCCTTCACAGTTTGACACTGAAGCAAGTGCTAAAATCCTCCAGCACATGCTTTCAGATGAAGCAACAGATAATACACAGAACTGTAATTCACTGACAAGCTATTGGACGATAATGACATTTAGATGATAATCGTTCTGTGATAATGAACACTGTTTGACTCTGTAGTTTGCTGCACTTGAAATTACCATATTAAGTAACATGTTTTAACTCCAAACTTACTTTATAACTTCAGTCGAGTGTTTGAAATAAATCATTCTGCCAGATGATTCTATAGTTGTGTTTATTAGTCACACTGAATTAATAAAAGCATTTAAATCTTCTCTTTATAATGCCACACTTTTGAGATTGCCTGGGTGTCTTCTTTGTGGGTGTTTGGAGTATGGCTAGAGCGCCCTCTGGTGATCAGATGAGATTTACTACAGATCACACAACCGTGCTTCCCTGACAAGATGTGCATGACAATCACAGGCGTTTTTTATTTAATTTCAATTAATCGCAGCACAAATAATAATAGTAATAATAATAATTAATATAGAGCTTTTCTGGACACTCAAAGCGCTTTACCCATTGGGGGGAAACTCCTCATCCACCACCTGTGTGCAGCATCCACCTGGATGATGCGATGGCAGCTATTTTACCACAAACCAGCTGATTGGTAGAGAGGAGATGAAGCCAATTATGATATGGGGACGGTTAGGAGGCCAAGATAGATACCAGTGGGCCAATTTGGCCAGGATGTCGGGGTTTAACCCCTATTCTTTTCGAAGGACATCCTGGGATTTTTAGCGACCACAGAGAGTCAGGACCTCGGTTTAACGTCTCATCTGAAAGACAGCACTCACTGAGCAGTATAGAGTCCACTTCACTATACTGGGGCATTAGGACCCACACAGACCTGGCCAACCTAGCTTTCCCATGTGGTCTCCCATCCAGGTACTGACCAGGTGCAGCCCTGCTTAGCTTCAGTGGGCGACCATGTGAGAGTTGCAGAGAGCTAGTTGCTGGCTACATTAAGCTTTTTTGCATGACATCAATCTGCAAATGCTTTATACATTGCAACCTTAGTATGAATGCATTTTAAAGCATGTAAAATTTGATCTCACAATCAAAGTAAACACAAAATACAGGATCTGCTGGTTTGTAATAACATAAGCAAACACATAAAAGGACTCACGGCTCCATAGCGAGTAGGAGAGTCTAGTGTTGATCCTGCGGTACAGCTGTTTGTCGAAGGGCCACAGCACGCAGGTGCAGAGCTGGGTGAAGTTGATGATCAGGCCGCTCACCACAAACACAAAGCCTATCAAGAGCTGCAGGACGAACAGACTCTTCAGCCACGCCACCAAACCCATGACTGAGAGCCCCTTCCACACAAACACACACACTCACACACACACACACACACACACACTCACACGCTCACACACACACACACTGCTGGAAAAGAGGAGAGATGGCAGATTAAAACCTACAAAAATGAGAATGATTAGGCAGCAACACACAGACTCTGACTCATGCATATATGTATTATTATGGATTATTTACATTATTCAAACTTTTTCAAGACAAATCCATCCATCTGTCTGTCTATCTATCTATCACTTTGTTTTATCTATCTATCTATCTATCTATCTATCTATCTATCTATCTATCT
>CAIGQZ010032813.1:17146388-17161714 GCA_903798205.1 Danio tinwini
TCCATCCATCCATCCATCCATCCATCTATCTATCTCTGTCCGTCCATCACTTTATTGTTCTATCTATTTATCCTTGCAGTTTCCTTTTTCATGCAGTTGCAATTTTATAAATAAACCAGTTTGCCAAAAGCATCTGTTTGCATTATGCTTTTGTAATCAGGCTCAGAACAATTCATATCTTATATATAATCAGCTATCGGTTTGCAAATACTAAGACAACAAAAACATCCATACTGATGCATGGAGCTCTAGATGTTCTAGAAGCTCATAATTCATGCACAGAAGGTGCAATGGTGTGAAGAAACTTGTAAAAACATACAGGAGCGAAAGCAATCATTTCACAGCGTTGTGGCAAACTCCTTTTACATTTCTTGTATACTGTTCCATTTTGTACAGCATATTTTAATACTCAAAGTAGAACTAATACATTAAAATATCATATTAAACACTTAAAAATGCACCAGCAGACATTTTTCCCAGTGATATATTTCATGGAGTCATATATTTAGTCATTTAGGATTTGTTTAATACAGTGTAAATATTTTATCTCATTCTCGTTAACCCAACATCATAAATCATCTTGTGTGCAAAGTGTCTTGTCACACCCCAAATACTGAGTAAAAATCTCCAGAGCTAATCATTGTTATTGACATACGTTTTATTGCACACTCTATTGATTATTTACTATTGATTATCATTCAGCCTTACTTCAAATGGTGACATTTACAGTGATGCAGATAATAAGTCAATTCTTACTAAAGCACAGTTTTTGATGACGGTGTTCACTTTTATTGTTTTTCCTTTAAGATAGCGTTATTACTTTTAGCTTGATTTTACTGGCAAACACAGTTGGTCATTTATTAATATATTTACAGTCACACTTTACAATAAGATTGCATTAGTTAATGTTAGTTAATGTATTTACTAACATGAACTAATATTAATCAATACCTGTACAGCATTTATTTATAGGTCAGCATTTGCATAATTACTAATGCATTATTAAAATCCACACCCATGCTTGTTAACATTAGTTAATGCAAGTAATATGAACTAACAATGAACAACTTTATTTCCATTAACTAACGTTAACAAAGATAAATAATACTGTAATAAATGTATTATACATGGTTTGTTCGTGTTAGTAAACACATTAACACAACCTTATTTCATGAATGCAATATCAAAGTTGTAAACATTACACTATTACAAGAGTTTGCATGAGTACCATACACTAATATGCAGTAGTTGATCCACATGCATTACAAAAGCATAATCAAAATATCTTTGTCAGGATATTTAACTTACCACAGCGGGCTCTTCTCTACAACCCTCTTTTACACGGCCCTTCACTTAGTACCACCGACCTGAAAGAAAAGAAGATGGAGCACGTTTAGAGAAACCCCGAAAGCTTCACTCATGAATGCAACTGTCACCAACAGCAAGTCCCGTTTATTTTTACTTCCTCATCCTTTTCCAAAGATACAAAGCTTCACTGTGAAGTAGGCGAGAGTTCATGACCACAGACCCTCAGGCACCCAAAATTCCACATTCACCAGTACAGGCTGCACATGCAACAGCAAATACGCACACAAACACAAGCGCAACCCTCTCACCCAGTTGGAGGAAATCCAGCCACCTTCTCAAATTTCTCTCTCTCTTATACTGTGCCACTGCTGTATCTCTCAGTCCATTATAACAAGGGAGTCTCTCGATGTGACTTAACGTGTACAAATGTCCTACTCCGAGCTCAACAATATCACATAAACATTCTCATTGGATTCAAAGGTCTCCAGTTTCAAAACGATTTTGAAAGCTTATCAAGCTTTAATCTCCCTGCACGGCTTAATCCGTTAACAAGACAACAACCGCGAGCAAAAGCACTGGATTAATATCAGATACTCCAACAAAATGGGCGTTTCAGCAAATGCTTTTGCCAAATAATCTTTTAAAGCACAGCTTAACCAAATAGAAAGAGAGGATTGCACGAAACCCCATCTCTATGTTCCTTCCAGGTTTATCTGATGTTGCAGAACGGCTTCAGCTGGCCGTCTGGTAACCGATTAATAATACAGTTTCCTCTGTTAGCATGTGCCAGCTCTGATAACAAAATTCAGTGGAGTCAACCGGCTATTATGCCTACTAATATCATTTCAACGTGCAAAGTTGTTGTGTTGAATAGATTCCTTTGGCCCAATGGTTTATGCGAGGTTCAATATTATCTGACAGCACAACATATAGACTATTTTGAATATACACTCACCGGCCACTTTATTAGGTACACCTTACTAGTACAGGGTTGAACCCCCTTTTGCCTCTAGAACTGCCTTGATCCTTCGTTACAGATACATCAAGGTCCTGAAAATATTCCTTAGAGACTTTGGTCCATATTGACATGATAGCATCACGCAGTTGCTGCAGATTTGTCGGCTGCACATCCATGATGCAATCTCCTGTTCCACCACATCCCAAAGGTGCTCTATTGGATTGAGATCTGGTGACTGGGGAGGCCATTTGAGTACAGTAAACTCACTGTCATGTTCAAGAAAGCAGTCTGAGATGCTTCGTGCTTTATGACATGAAGCGTTATTTTGCTGGAAGTAGCCATCAGAAGATGGGTACAATGTGGTCATAAAGGGATGGACATGGTCAGCAACAATACTCAGTTAGGCTGTGCTAAATTGGTACTAATGGGGGCCCAAAGTGTGCCAAGAAAATATCCCCCACACCATTACACCACCAACCTGTATTGTTGATACGGCTGGCAGGAGTGGCACCCGGTGTGGTCTTCTGCTGCTGGACATTTTGTGTGTTCAGAGATGCTCTTCTGCATACCTCGGTTGTTACGAGTGGTTATTTGAGTTACTGTGACCTTTCTTTCAGTTGGAACCAGTCTGGCCATTCTCCTCTAACCTCTGGCATCAACAAGATATTTGCGCCCACAGAATTGCCGCTCATTGCACTGGATATTTTGTCTTTTTCTAACCATTTTCTGTAAACCCTAGAGATGCTTGTGTGTGAAACACTCAGACCAGCCTATCTGGCACCAACAACCATGCCACATTCAAAGTCACTTAAATCACCTTTACTCCCCATTCTGATGCTTGGTTTGAGCTGCAGCAGATCGTCTTGATCATGTCTACATGCCTAAATGCATTGAGTTGCTGCCATTGGCTGATTAGAAATTTGCGTTAACAAGCAGTTAGTCAGGTGTACCTAATAAAGTGGCCAGTGAATGTATATATCTTTGTTGTGGCACACTACTACCAAAATGTTTATGATGGATTAGGAATGTCATAAGATATAATGCCTTGAAATGATTAACAATGATACTCAATCTGGATCATTGTTTGGTCCAACTCTCATGCCTATGAAGAGTTCAAAATAATTAATAATAACGTAAACGGGCTAATGTAGACTGATGATCATGACTACATGCACTTGCCATTTTGCATATTTCTGCCCCAGATCAAGACAACAATTCAATAACTATATATACACAAATATTCAAAAACAACTTGCTGTTTGGCTGCATATATATAAATTCTAATAATCTGCTTAAAAAGGGGGGTGTAGTAGTGGCATAGAAGAACCAATCTGGTTCATCAAAGAACTTTTAAGTGTAGGGCTGCTAAAATAACCCTGTTTTTCTTAGCATGAACATTGTAATATTTAAATAACCTTTTTCCACTATTAAGAACTTTTTGTGAAATAAAGAAAATTAAATGGTTGCTAAAAATTCTTACTGTGCATTCACACCGAAGGCGGTGAGAGCGGCAAATAGCTGAAAGTCATTCCTTTTTTAATGGGAGCCGGCGGTTATAAGCGGAGAGTAGATGGTGCGCCTTCGATGGTGTGGCTATCGAGAAGAGTTGAAATCAAGTCAACTCTATGGTCATGAGCTATGACACAGTTCGGCAACAACCAATCAGATTGTAGATGTCTACTGCTAGAGAGGATTTGGTTCTGACCACAGGGTTTGATTATTGCGTTCATTGGATTTCCAATTATTTAGGCCCAATCCCAATTCTATTTTTGTACCCTTACCACTTCCCTTTCGCCCTTAAAAGAGAGTGTGAAGGGAAAGAGCTTCAAAATTTACCCCTAAGAATTGGGACACCACTACAGCACCTGCACACGTCATCATATGTCATCGCGATCTCTTGCTTCATATGAGATCAGATGATCAGATGATTGTGACTGCTGTAGTTTTTCCAGGTGCTTTATTTTTTGGTATTTATCTTCAGAAAAATCACTGAAGGCATATATTATGTTATCATAACGATCTAATGTGGCAATAAGATCGTAACTATACTGCACATTTACACCGTGGCCATATTCATCTATTTAAACACACCAAAAACAACATTAACATTATAGCAGACATTGTAAAAAAGTCTATCCCAGCCACTAGACTGTTCTGACAGGGGATTAGAGTGTCATCAAGTGTCAGTATGTTGTGGGACGGCGATACAGGAGTTATTATTTTGGACTATAGATAGCGAAATTTAGTGGTTTTTATTTTTGTGTTTTTTTTTATGGTAAAACACGAACACGGTTATACTAAAACATGTGCTTGTTTGTTGTAACAATTCTTTATAATGACAAAAAAAAAATACTAATTTGTGGATCTCCTTACTTCCGGGTGCAGCAAAACTGCCGCTGTAGCTGGTGTATTCTGGAAATACATTGAAATTTTCTTACTCATTGGTTTCGTGTGAGCACCTGAAAAATCTCCATTCAAAAAGGGTTTCTACTCTTTCCCCTTAGCCCTACGCCTTCAAGCTAAAGAGAATTGGGACATCCCTACCCCTTCACGGGAATGCGCAAAACGAGGGGTAGGGGTAAGGGGAAGGGCTAAGGGGTTGGGGGTAAGGAATTGGGATTGGGCCTAAGTGTTTTCTTACAGGGACATAAATAAGTAAAAAGTTACTGGTGAATTACTGATGTGCATTAATGTTATATATTTTGAGGGGAAAAAAATAGTGCGCAGTGGGTAGCGCTCTTGCCTCACAGCAAGAAGGTCGCTGGTTTGAGCCTCAGCTGGGTCAGTTGGCATTTCAGTGTGGAGTTTGCATCTTCTCCCCCTGTATGCGTGGGTTTCATCCAGGTGCTCCGGTTTCCCCCACAAGTTCATAGACATGCGCTATAGGTGAATTGTGTAAGCTACATTTTCCGTAGTGTATGTGCGTAAATGAGGGTGTATGGGTGTTTCCCAGTGATGACATATGCTGGATAAGTTGGCGGTTCATTCCGTTGTGGCAACCGCAGATTAATAAAGGGACCAAGCCAAAAAGAAAATCAATGCAAAAAAAAGCGGGAATCTCATGCTATTTATAACGACAGTAAAAAACAGTATTGCTACTTCAGAATATTAGGCATACTGGATAATTAGAACAAAGCGACATCACACACACAACAACTTTATCTTCTATAATTAAATTAATTTGATAAAAGGCTCACAAAATATTTACGCTAGAAAGCATGTGTTTTGTTGGCAGGGCAGCCTGCAGACCTTTGACGCTCTCGCCTGCAGCAGAATGAATGTAAATTAAGAGGAACTGAAATAAAGAACCTTTATTTTGAAAAGTGTACAGTTACACAGTTTTCTCACCTTAAAAAGGAACTAAATTAATTAGCTACAAAAAAAACTGCCCATTACATCGACATCAATGTACAGCACTTGTTTGCTTTAATGATTTAGGTCACTTTCTTATTACCTAAAGTAAAGATTCAGTATTGATAATAAAGCTGGTATTAATGTTGAAATTGACCAAAAACAAAATTCGAAGGGAACATTTTTGTGTCATGGACCAACTAGCCAAAATAGCATTGTCCTTTGCAACCACCTAGATGACCTTGTTTTTCACAGACAAGTAACGACTTCTCCTACAATGTAATAATTCAGCTAATTTATCTGCTACATACTGTACATACGAGCGGTCAGAAAGTCGATGATTGCTGTGAATTAGCATTTAGCATATCAGTAATTCTGTCAAATATATTTACTGCCATTTCAAACAAACACAAAACAATCGTGATTTCAACAGAGGCAGCAAGTCAATGTTTAAACCTAAGTAGATTCCTCTGCCAACATATCAGCCAAGACAAACAGAATGAAAAACAGCACCAACCTTAACTGAAGATCCATAGGTAGTGTGTTAATTTAAATAAATCTGCCTTCAATATGGACAGAGACTGAATAAAGGAGGAAAAAAAGAGAGGGTGGGATAGGAAAGAGCTGAACTCTGTCCTCAAAGCCACCACTGCATGAACTGAGGTAAACTTTGGAGTCTTACCAAAGTGTGTGTGTGGGTTGGTGAACAAGACAATGGCTCTGAATGCCAATGTGCTTTGAATGCCAAAACACCCTAATGACAGTAAGTGGGTTGCACTAGGTGTGTTTTAAGGGGAATGTGTGTCTGTTTGTGTTTGCGCATACTGAAGGACCACCTGATCAACTTGTCAGAGCAAACTAGTCTCAGCCAATGCACATCCCACTAATCATTAGCACTTCACACATCAGACACACTGAATGTGCAACTTGGGTGAGGAAAGTTATTTTTGACAAATTATCAACAGCTGTTTGGTGATATCATGAAGTAAAAAATGCACAGTTTTACGGCCTGTTTTCACTGAGTGGTACGGTACGGGCCACCTTTATCAGGCTTCCGTTTCTACTGACAAAAGGGTACCAACGGCAGTTTGTTCATCTTTTAGGTTGCTGAAAGAATCATTTGCTGCTTTGTTTTTTCACGCTTCACTCTCGGGTTTGTCTTTTTATGAAAGCACTTCAGCTAGAAGCACTTTAATACTCACACGCACGTTATTATCATTAGCTCAAGCAGTTTGTTATTTTAAATATAGACACGTGGCGAGCGATCACGAGCTCTCTGGAGAAAGTGAATCCGCTTGCACTTTTAGATGGCCACATAAACAACAGGACACAGCAGATTTTGTTCTTCTGGTCTTTGTGGCTGTTCATTAAGATGACAACAAGGTTTGTTTGAGCTCAGGTTGACCATGGCTCATTATTATATGTATTTGTATTATGAAATAATGTCTCAGCTGTGTATTTAAAAATGGCGCTTCCTTTGTTTCTAATGTCCTGGCTTGTGTACGCACTAGTGACACTTCTCTGTAAACTAATCGTGTTCAGCTGTGCGTCTAGCTCCGCCTTTTTGTACCCTTTTGTCATGCTTAATACACAAAAAGTGGTACGGTACGCTTTTTGGTACCTTTTGACAGTGGAAAAAGCCATAAAAGCGTACCAACCTCTACTGTACCAAACCACTCAGTGGAAACAGACCATTAGTCTTCAACAACCAGGTCAAAGCCCATTAATTCATGCATTGTTGTTCTGATTTAATACAAATTTTAGGAGAGCAATTCACACCAATCTTTTACTTTCGTAGTTTAGATTTTCCTACTATGGATTTAGTGGCTACTTGGATCTCATATTATTATTCCAAAAATCTTCTTTTGTAAAGAAAAAAAAAACAATTAAGCTTTGGAAATACTTCAGGGTGTAATTTTTTGTGTGAACCGTCCCTTTAAATATCTAAAACGGCATGTCTGTGTTTATATATGTAAATGTCAATGTTCCAGTTTCTCATTCATTCATTCATTTTCTTTTCGGCTTAGTCCCTTTATTAATCTGGGGTCACCACAGCAGAATGAACTGCCAACTTATCCAGCATTTGTTTTACGCAGAGGATGCCCTTCCAGCCGCAACCCATCTCTGGGAAACATCCATGCACACTCATACACTACGGACAATTTAGCCTACCCAATTTACCTGTATCGCATGTCTTTGGACCGGAGCACCCGGAGAAAACCCACGCGAATGCAGGGAGAACATGCAAACTCCATGCAAACTCCACACAGAAACGCCAACTGACCCAGCCGAGGCTCGAACCAGCGACCTTCTTGCTGTGAGGTGTCAGCACTAACTACTGCGCCACCCCTGTTCCAGTTTCTCTCGCAAAAAAATTTAAATGGTTTCAAGTGGCTTCAAAAATGTATCAAATGTGCTTTTTGAACAGCTTCTATTCCATATTCACTATTAAAAATTAAACAGAAATGACAACATTAATACTCCGAGGGCCATTTTATATCAAAGTTGATATTTAGCCGCATCATATTGGTGTTTCATAACATCTAGTTTTCTTATGAGGTGGATTGTTAGTCCAACACTCAACCCTCAACCTGAAGGACCAGGACATACACAACAGACAATTTAGCTTACCTAATTCACCTACAACACGTCTTTAGACTGTGGGGGAAACTGGAGCTCCCGGAGGAAGAACATGGGGAGAACATGCAAGGGCAACACTAATAAGTGATTAAATATTTTGGTAATTATTATAACAACAACACTTAAGATGATTGCTGCCACATGCCAAAAAAACAACTTGATATATTTTAGTTCATATCTTGTTCCTCATTTATTTTATTGCTAATGCAAGGAATACAGAGCAATATAAAAAAGAGATAGGGTGGAGGATTATAGATGTAGGGATCAACAAGCTTAGGTAGAAACAGCTGTCTGGCCTGCATCACAAAACAGCCTGGGGCCATCATTTTCAAAATGGCCAAAATGTGCCTCTAAAAAGGTAGATTACAAGGAGAAAGCTCAGAGAGTGTTAAATGATATATGGAGGAAGAAGTTTGGTTGCACTTGAGATGGTAACCTATGACAGCAGTTCAATTTTAAGTTACATTTAGTCCAACTCTCTGAAAAGCTTGACAGATCCTGCTCCCAGAGAGCTACCATCCTGTAGATTTAAGCTCTAACCCCAATCTAACTCAGCTAAACTAGTTAATCAAAGTGTTTAGGGTTAATTAATGTTGATAATAATTGGCAAGTGTGAAGCCTGCATGGTGGTAGCTTTTCAAGGTTTGGGCTTCCCTGTTTTAGATAGATATGGACAGACAGAAATAATAACATTTAAGATCAAGGTGACACTATCTGGCCTTTGTTCTAAAGACAATTCATTGACAGGTGGTCATCCTAGTGCACTAATCACATACAAATAAGACAAGAAGTGCAAATAACTACAAACTAACAAATTAAAGACTTAGGCAAGAAGTCTCTCGCTTGACCTTTCCCTGTGGTCAATCCAATAACCCTTTACATAAGTAGCATTTGGCCTAATCAATCCACTGTTGCTTTGGATGACCAATCGCCAAACTCACCAGTAGGCGTAGTAGGCCACTGCCATGACCACTAACGCCCCACAGACCCCCGTGAAGATCATCACAGCCCCCTGATTCAGCATCTCTGCTTCTGGTGATGGGCCTTCAAAGCAAATCAATTACGAAATTAACTTCCTCTGGCTTGGTCTTAAGGAAGAAAGGCAGTCCTGTTCCTGACAAGCTTGGAGACAGAGGAGTCAAACAGCAGAAAGTGCTCCTGAAAATATTTTGCCCAGAATTCCTTTCAAAAGGTTGCTAGAATCAGTCTCACTCTGGTTAGAGCAACATGCTAATGCTAATCCCAGAGAAGGAGAGCGCCTTTAGGATGATGCAAACAGAAGCAAAGCTTTTTCCCCCAAAAAAAGACAATGAAACCACGCCACCAGACCACATAAAATGTGAGATATCCACACCAACGCTGAACTCCAACTGGATGTTGTTACTGATTGTCTTCCTCAAAGCTCAAACTTAGTTGCAGATAGTGAATCCTTAGGTAGACGCATCAGTCTTACAACAAAGCGTGGACATAGTTAAGCCAGAGAGAGCCGTTCTCAGCATCCTTTGTCCCCTCCTCTTCTCTAATCTCCTCTGGATTAGATTACCAATGATTAGCACTCTGGAACAGCACCCTGGATAAGTCACATTGCATTTACATCAACCTCAAGCAATGCTGGAATGGACAGGATTGAGCTAAGTGGGACAGGACAGTGGTAACTTCCTTTAGCCACCAGGAGGAGCCTTTTGGGCAAAACTGCCCTTGCACATGAGGCATGATACATTTCGGTTTGATTCTGGTGTCTTGTGGGTGTTGTAGCATGGTAAGCAAGCTTCTACATGGCTTTGACGCAGACCTCTTGGTATCCAAGGTCGACCGTGCCCCAAGTCTACTTTAGATGAGGTGGTGATGAAACGATTAGGCAGGTTTTGACCCAAAGCCATGACTGCACAACTGCATTACTGGCAGAAATGAAGAACACAATGCGCCACGGGCCTATACAGCACACAATAGAGTACTTAGAGCGGATGCTTTTTTTATATACATCCTGCTTCTCTTGCTCAATTTATCTCATTATTTCCTCTGTCTGCTTTCATTTCGATGTCAGTCTGTCTTTGATTATGCTATGCCGGTGAACCTTGTATACCTGCATTAAACTCAGCTTCCTCAATTCATCCAATTTCAGAAAGGTCAGCATTACTGCATCCAAAGCATTTACGTGTGATGATGGGGGTTTCTCAAGTAAAATACCCTGGCTTGGTCTCAGTAAATACCTTGATGCTCCTTGATTCCATACACAGGAGAAAAAAGGGCAAAGAATAATCACCTTTCTGATGTGGTGACCACCTGGGAAATCTGAAGATATCAAGCAGGAAGAGAGTCAAACTAAATAGTGAATTCGAAGAAGATAAATTGAGGTCTTGACTTTTTGATAAGCAAATGATCAACATATGAATCTGAAGAACCTATTAAATCTATTAAATCTGTGTGCTGCGAGTTGATCTTTGGTTGCTGTTCTGTAATCAATGAAAACCTGGGCAGAGTGTACACATTATATTGAATGCACAATGTCTTGTGTATAGTGTATTTCAGCATCTTTTACAGACATTGACTGATAAGGCATGTACCATAAAACACATACATTACAAGCCATATTAGACCAGAGCAGCTTATTGGAGTCCAAATGAGGTCAAGATGCCTAAATCTATAATCTTATCTGTGTTTTACACCTACAAACAAACAAACACTTCTAAGAATTCTTTCAACAACTGGTGAAAACACATTTTGCTTAAAGGAAAAGTACACCAAAAATTGCATTTCTAGCACATCCATGTTGTTCCTGATTTGTCTGCAGTTCTTTATTTAAAATTTTTTTAACCTTGTTAACTACTAAACTGGAGTCAATGCTTCAAAAAGGGTTTTCCAGGAACTCCACAGCCATGATAGATGGAGTAATGTCTACTAAGGTTTCCTTAACGCCAACAAACCAGTGTTTACAGTCTTAAGCAAGTCATCCTATGAGCGGCTTAAAAAGTCAAAAGACACAAACCTGTGTACTTAATGTCTTAACGTGAATGAATGAACTACAAATCCCATAATGCACAGCTAACTACAGAATAGTGCAAGGCATGACAATAAACACAATAAACATTTATTGTGTCACATTCCTTTGGCAAAGACAACATTTTCTGTGATTAGTGGATCTTTCTTATGATTCTTATTAATCTCTTATGGATATTGGCCTAGATCACTAAGAACTAATTTTAAATAACTTTCTTTTATTTATACAAAAAACAAAAAAAACACATTGATTTTCACCACCTATCAAAGCATATGCAATCAATTGTCTTGCTTTTATAAAAATGAATAAGAATTCTTCTTCTGTGCTCCATTCATCAAGGGTTTTATTTTACACTGCAAACACTTGTGTGGTTGGACCATATTTAAGAAAGGACTGGATATTATAAGGGTATTTTGACACTGTCAGTGTTGTTTATTTGCAATATGAACTCTGCCAGTAAGGGCATTTATGGCTTGTTTTCACGGTGCAGTGCGTTTCGGTACAGTACAGTATGCTTTTATTTTAATTTCCCCTGTCAAAAGTAATACAATAGCTAATGGTGTACTGTACCAATTTTTACAGACCCTTTCATAAGGGTACCTAGCACAACAGTAATGTACCAAAAGGGTCGAGCTAGATTTGCTGCTGAATGTCACTGGTTTATGTAGAATCGTCAGTTGTGCATGCAACAAGCCAGAGGAGCTTGTGTGAGTTTGCTGCTACATATGTAATAATAAACATTGGAATGCAAAAGATGCGATATGTGAACAGCAAAAATTATGTTAATCACAACTTTGCTGTACACCAGGCCAACCAAATAAAAGTGGAAGTGGAAACGCAAGCCTGGTGCTGAGCTGAGTCTATTGTTTCAGATTAGGCTCTATTGTTTATTTCAAACACATCGATCTGAAGGCGGTTGTGTTTGTAGCTAGACATTATTGGAGTTCGCTGACAGGAACAGTGAACAGCTGTTTGCTGAAACACCACAGAGTCTCGGTGGATCCTACTGTACGGCCACGCGTCCATTATAAAACACTCGCAGGATGTTAATTTGGACAACTATGCGGATATTTTTAAGTGTTAACACAAAGCGAGCACGCATAGTTTGTGAATCAACGCACTTGTGCGACTCTGATACAGTACGAGTTGCAGACGTGAGGCATGCGCGAACTGGTTTTTATAACTCTAACCATCGTTACCTTTACATTTGCATGACGGTTTGATTTATACAACTGAGGACGTAGTCCTAGTTGATGCGCAGTGGTTGGAAATTCAAGCCAGTCTTTGATCATTTTAATATGACATTTCTAATATAAAAATCAAATAATAAGTATAATATTTGAGTTAATTTTAATCTCGCGGCCACCTGCAGGATTGTTGAGGCCCACCGGTTGAGAATCCCTGCTCTAAAGACGCAGGTAAACTCATTTTCCCAAATGAATCACAGTATATTGATTCAGGTTAAGTTTGGGAGTAAGTTCAGGGTTAATACCTTGTTATTACTCAGACAGTTACTGTAATTACCGTTACATAAAAAGACGAATAAAATAATGTGACCAAATTACAAACGTTGGCCAATTTTGGCATCCATGTACTTTATAATCTTTTATTCATTCAAGTTTCAAGTTACTCTAGAGAACCGGGCTGCTCATGCGAATCACTGACCTTAGGAAATAGATATTACCTCACTATTACACTTGTATAACTGGTAGAACCAAGTACTTTTAGCCTGAAATGTTTATATTGTAAAGTTACTGCCGTATGCTTCTCAATTCAAAGCACTTTAATAGCTTTTCTTCAGGCCTTTTTGTTGCCTTTCATTGTGGTCAACGAAACAGCAAATCAATAACATCTGGAGGAAACCCCGGATGTATTCAGTTGGGTTGCTGTGATCTTGATTTCTATGACAACCCAAGTGAAGTAAAAATGGCATTTGACATTCAAATTACTATTCTCACCACTGATCCGCTTACAGTGTTTGATGGCATTTGTACCATTTGCACCAAAACACTACTTTCCCATCTCAAACCTCCCAACCCTGACAAGCCTGAAATAGACAAGCGGCCATCACAAACAAACTCCTGTGGCTGAAACAAACAATATCAAAGCCATTATGGTGCATGTCATTCAAGCCCTCTTCACAAACCAGAAGATAGATATGCTCTGTTCACTGTCCAAAAGAAGAGTGGAGCTGGTAAGAGGATAATGTCAAGGCGTCACTGCTAAAAACCTCTGACCCACATTCTAATCGAGAGAAACCAAGTTGCCCAACAACAATGCGACTACATGGCCCCAATCAAGAAACTGGATGAGGCTGATGTTATCTTTCTCAGGTATGAAGTAATAGCGTTAGGTTTAATTAACACCACGTATCGGATTAAATGTGAGGTAAGTAAGGTTGTGTCTAATATAGTAACAGAGTAGTGTCATGGATACATCTATTGAGAAATTAAAGGATACACCTTATTTAAAAATACTCCCGATGATGGGCATTTGCACTAAAATACATTAAAAAGAACCACGTTATTATTGGATTTTTTTAGATGTACTTTTTAATTTAACATGGTCAAAATGAGCCTCATTGCACATCTGAATGAATGCATAACTGATTAAATTCTCTAATTCTGAGTTAATTTATAATTGCTGCACAGCTTTGAATCGAGTGATGCTTTACTGCAGACAAGGCATTAGAGCAAATGATTATCAATGGCAAACAATGATGTTTACTCACTTCAACATGACATTAAAAAGTCACATTCTTGTCAAAAGATGACAAAAGAGCTGGCCGAGAATGGAGATTACAAAACACTGATCATGTACTGCATGGCTGGCAAAAAACGGCAGGTCTACATTAAAAATAATGTAGACATGAATTACACCAAGTAAACCATGGGAACCAAAAACGGTTCTTCTGTACGATCACTTCATTTACTGACATTGGCAGTTGGAAAGCGGGAAACAATTATCTCAGATCTGAACAGTCATGTAGAGTATGTGTGAGTTGTGGATGACTTGAAGACTCAAGGTTAAGTTTAATTTCTGCTTTTCATAGTTGTGCTATTTGTGGATACAAACCAATTCAGTAAAAGAACTGTGAAATATTTATCTAATCTGATTTTATATGTTTTATATTTTTATATTGTTTGAGAAGCGTGAGTGCTCTGAAATGGGCTCAAGCACGGTTCACTTGGGCGGCCCTGGCCCGGTTGGAAGAAGTGGGCCTGAGCGCGGTTCACTTGGGCTCAGGTGCGGTAACGCTTACAGTCTGAGTGCCCGAAAATGAAAATGAGACGTGACTTTTAAGGGATTGTTTCATATGGATTAATTAATCATTCGTACTGTTCAATAAACGCAAACTGACGTAGATTATTAAAGATGTAAATCCCTCACTGCACCACAGCTGCACCTTCAGCAAACTTTCTAATTCCTGCAGCACGAGGACTTTATGATTGTTTATGAGCGTCAACAGTGACTGATCTGTTCAGCAAAATATTAGACTGCGGGTCACCGCATATCAAACAACTTAAATGATATAGCTAAAGAAATCTCCACTGTGCTGAGCGAGAGCGCTTACTGAACAGCGCATCATCGATGACGTAAGCGAGCCCAGGCCCTAATGTAATGTGAGTGCGGGCCGTCGGGGGAGACGGGAGGGGGGACAAGCGTGCTTTGACCCGGTTCAAGGCAACTGTACATAGTGTGAGTACGCCCTAATTACGCCAAATTACAAGTAATGTACTAAACCCTGGCTAAATGAAAAAATAACATATATTAGTGTGGTATTTTAAATTCAGCTGCTGTCAGTATTTTAAAAATGAAATTGAAGGTCATGAAAACGAATCATTGCTTCATTATAAATAAAACCAAAAACCATGTTAAACATTGGCAAACATAAATCAACCAAGGTTTTGCTATACCAACCATACTTTACCCATGGTATTTTAGTTCAAATCTGCCAAAACTTTTACTTAATTTAGTAAAAAAAATAATAATAATAAAATAAATAAATAAATAATAATAATAATAATAATAATATATATATATATATATATATATATATATATATATATA
>CAIGQZ010032813.1:17166321-17230709 GCA_903798205.1 Danio tinwini
ATATATATATATACATATATACATACATACATACATACATATATATAATTATTATTTTTATTATTATTATAATTTTTTCTCTGCAAAGTTTACATTACCTTATGACAAAACCAAAGCAGCATCAGAGCTGCAACATTTTTAATAATGAAATTGCGATGCATCAAACATATGAAAAGTTGTGTCTAAACTCAAGCAGTATATTAATAGACTTTATGCTGCATATGATTTTGAGCAGCCTTTATGTGAACACCTCTTTTTCCCCCTCAAAACCCCCACATAAACACACAAATACAGCATGTAATATAATACTTTGTTTTTCTTTATTGCATTATAACATACATACATTATAAATGTGGATTTGTACACTACAATCTTTATTGTTACATATTATAAAATATTGAGAATATGAAAACAAAGCACTAAAAACTTTACCAAACATTTATTTTTTATTGTCTTTTCTGACCCCATTCATAACAGAAAATAAAAGAAAAAAAATCAATAAAATGGACAAATAAAAATGTTTTCTGATACCAACCATGTCAACAGAGAGGGCTTTAAAATAAACGGTGAAGCACTGACGCGTCACTATTAGTACAGACATATTTACAGAGAAGTTTGAACGATGCCTCCGATTGTTGATCCGGCAACATATGTCATATACTGCACGTTATGATGATGTCACTGAAATTGTTATTTGGCGTTCTGCGAGAAGGACACCCTTTTCAAGTGCATTCTCGTGTACTCTTGCCGTGGACTCTTCTATCAAATAGTACTATTGAGGACAAGAGTACATTACAGCAAGCACAGTGGTTTTTTTGGAAACACTCATTTTACAGATGAATCGTGATTCACACTGAGAGACCAAGACACAATGAATCATTTCCGTTAAATTCCATCATTTCCTAAACAGCCTCGGAAAACATCGTCTTGCACCTCAGGAAGTGAAATTCAACAAAAATGACATTTAAAAAACCTACAGATATAAAACCTACACTCACTTCTCGAGTCAGAGCTATGGAAGTGGTGACTAACTGAGCACTAGCAGGCCTGAAATGCTTTTGTACATGTTTTAAGGCATTCAATGCCTCGTAATGGAAGGCAGCTAATAGTACAAAACTCGGTGAACCACAGGAAATGACGTGTGATGAGCTACAGGTCCAACTGATAGAATGGCATATGGGCTCTGTTTTACACTCATCAGATAAAAACAAACTGACTATAAGGGATCCAGTATTCTAAAGATCACTTTTTGTTCATGGGTTAAATAATATGGCAAGCCGGTTTAGCAATTCATCTATAAACAAGTATGTATTTGCATGGTTTATGCTCTTATTTTGAGATGCTAGTATTTTTTTTCCTTCCATTGCTAACACGTAAAGGTTTCCAACATTCTTTAAAATATCTTCTTTTGTGTTCAACAGAAGAGAGAAAAATCTCAAATGTTTGGAACTGCTTGAGGGTGTGACTAAATTACTTAATTATTGTCGTGAATGATGACAGAATTTTCTTTTTAAGGTGAACTGTGCCTTTAATATGTACTAATGCTTATTCTTTGAAAAATATACTACTTTATATTCGTTAGGTGTTCTTATTCATTACATAGAAATACCTATTTGTTAGATACTACAACCAAATTTAGATTTGGTACTTGCTACTAAATAAGAACTGGTACAGCCCAATCTCATGAGGAAATGTAAAACGTGTTTTTGTATTGTCAGAAAATGGCTAATTCGTACGATTTTATTCGTATGACAATATTAAAAGGAAGCATGCCCCCAAATCCCACCTCTAAAATCAACCGTCATTGGGGGACGAGCAAATAGTACTTTTTCAAATAAATTTTTTAGTTTTTTTTTTTTAACCTTTTATTGAGATAGGATAGTGGAGGACAGACAGGAAAGCATTGGGAGCAGAGAGAGGAGAAGGATCAGCATAGGACCTCGAGCCGGGAATCGAATTTGGGTCGCCATGAGCACTATGGTGCTATATGTCGGCACAATTAATCACTAGGTTATTGGCGCCGACAGCAAATCATTCTTAATTGTAATAAGTCTGTAGAAATTCATTCAAATTTGCCTCTAAATCAAAAACTTGCTATGAGATTGTGTTATTTATGCATTAAATCCTAGCTGGTATTTATTAGACAGTAGCATTTATTCACTAGACACTCAGCAGCTCGGGTGCCGGAAAAAAACGTAAAATAACGGCCGTTGAATAACAGTAATTTGCTGTAAAATAAGCAACGTTACATTAGAGAAATGTTCTGCCGAATTGAATTACGTACATTTCTAATTAAACATTTCTAATTGTAATTAAACATCTTTTATTTTATGGTATATTTCTGTAATTTAACAGCTGTTATTTTACAGGGTTTTTTCGGCATCCCAGCTGCTAGAAAAAAAACGTAAAATAACAAAAAAAAAATTTACAGTTTAGTCATAATGGCTACTGCAAGAGATTGATTACAAATCATAGAAAAGAGAGAGACAGAGAAAGAGAGAGAGATTGGAAGCAGCAATAGTATGCATTAAATGTGTATTATTGAGTTGATAATCAATCAACTCAAGTAACAAATGAATTCGTCCACCCAGCCTTATTGGAAATATGTGTCCAAGGTTACATTTTTAGAACCGAGAAATATTTACCCCGGACAGCGTTTTCTTGCAGTTTTTATGTACACAAACCCACTAGAGGCCACAAAGCAATCCAGTCACGCTGAAAAAGCCATCCATACAGATGTAAGCATTGAGCCATACCACCCCATAGCATTCATTTTTACAAAATGCAGCCATTAAGTACGCCAGGGACATATTTCTTGGTTTTCAGAAATGTATCCCTGGGCACATTTTCCCAATGAGCCTGTATTGGAATTAGTGCTAGTTTCTATTTAATCAGTATGGGTGTATAATTAATAAGCACTTTTATCTAATAACTGGTAGGGATGCACGATGTATCGACGGCCATATCGTTATCTGCAGATAAATGCTATTTTTCAGTTCTTTCATTTTCATTTTACTTAAAATATATTTATTTAACTTGTTTGTTAATTAAGTCCCATTTTGTTATTTAACCAATTATTTTGATACAACCGTCAAGTTGCATGTTAATTTGCTATGCGAAGAAAAGGAAATAATTTATTTTTGGCATGCTAAATTATGTAAAATCATGATTTTGTTGCTTGAAATTATTGCTTTTTTTGCTTTGAGTAGTTGCTTGAGAGTCTATGTTCTGTGTCTCGCGCCATTTGAATCACATCCAAATGAATTTGCCTAAATTGGAGGTAACAAACTAAACCGAAAGCCACGCTGCTTTACAAAACAAATAACTTTATGTATCGAAAACACGCATTATTTTACACAACTACGAGCACACATTTTAACACATTTGTAATAATTATTTTTACCAAGGAAATTCCTGAGTTTGCAGTAACTGAAAAGCCAACACAACAAGACTGGTCTGCAGAAGGGCTTCTCTAGCATGTGTGTACCTGCTCCGCAAGCACCGCACGCCTCTTCCTCTGGCTCTGCACCAAGTAGGTTGATTTTTAACATTTGATGTTGCGATGCACTAAAGTAAATATTCATAAGCACACCTGTGTAATCGTATGCTTCAGGGAATGGACAATGTTGTCTGATCACATGATTCTCTGTGTTATCGTATGCATCAAAGGGTTAAAAATGTGTTCAATTTATTATTTTATTATTCAGCAATTCTTCCGCGTACACAGTTTGAGAACCACTGGAGTAGGCAATTCAGTTCATAAGATCAGTTCAAAGTTTTATGAAGTTTTTAAAATAAAATCAGTTGTTCACTGTATAAAAATATAACTTTTCAAATCTTTATATTTATCGACTATAGTATATCGGTTATCGGCCTCTAAATCTTAAGAGTTATCGGTTATCAATATCGGTCTAAAAATCCATATCGGTGCATCCCTAATAGCCGTTTCTATCACCTAAAAAAATAAGTACTAGTACCTAATGAATAAGTACTAGTTTATAAAAAATATGCACTCATCACAACTGCATACTATTAAAAACTGAATAGCTGATCTTAATGACAGTTCCCCATTGCCATCAATGAGAAAAATGGGAAATTTGTTAATTGTAACATTAGAACTAATATCTAATTTATTAATTAAGTACCAGTATTTAATAAATAAGTAATAGCATGTATTGAAAAATACTATCTTTTAAATAGTTACTAGTACCTTAAGAATATGCACTAGTTAATGAATAAGTAATAGTAAAGCCCGAGTGTAGATAGTATACACTGTAAAAAAATTACTGTAAATTTTACAGTAAATTACTGGTTATTTTGGTTGCCAGTAAGACTAAATTTACAAGCGTACTGTACATTAATAATTACAATTGTAATGTAAAAATACAGCACAATCTTAATAACAATCTTAATAACTGGCAACCAAAATTAGCAGTAAGTTGCTGTAAATTTACAGTCATTTCTGTAGAGCGTAGCTATTGATTAAATGTTAAAACAGCTTGCCACATTTGGAGCCCTCCATCATTTGGTCATTTCTGATCCACAGTCTTACAACAGACAACATGTAATTTCCACAAAGCAATATACAATTTACAAACATTATGTTTACAGAACAAACAAAAATGTAGTTCATCCTAAAAGTTCTTGACCACACTTCCCTCAGGGAATGCACTAGACGTCACTGCGATAACAGTCGAAATATTTGGCTGCCCACTATAAGAAAGCGGGACGCATCTTCCTTACTTTAGCGTTTTTAGTCTTTATCAGGGTTTCTTATATCAGGAAACACTCGCTCTTCTCATTGTTGACATCTTTGAACATAGTTAACATGCGTGAGAATAATGTCAGCTGTTCACCAAGGCATCTTCAGGCAAAAGTGGCCATTTTGCCCTAAACTAAACCGGTTTAGTAATGCTGAGAGCAAATGGTAGCAGTACAGCTGACAGAGATGGTTTGCTAACAGTCTGTTAGCAATCACAAAAGGGCTTTTTCACACTTGTTAGTCATTCTAAAGCACGGTAATTAGTGAAACTGGGTTATCTTGCTTCATGTTTAACACTGGTCATAATTTACACAAGGTTAATAAGTAAACCATGGTACTCATAAATGGACATTTTCTAAACCCATATCTGAGGTGTCAGTGTCATTGATTGAATAAAAAATTATTTAGCTGCGCTTGTCATTTTAAATTACTCCTTGAACGCAGCCTGGAATGTTTTCTTTATGTCAATGGAAATACCCTCAGGGTAACGAGAACATTTCTTGAAGGTCCTTTTTTAGGCATTACAAAAAAAGTATTTTAATAATGAAACCACATTCTGGGAAGGTTGGGTTTTAGGCTACCAACAGTCTTCATTTTTGGTTCCCATAAAAATAAACTGATAACCAAACAGAAACAATATGGGAACATAAGAGGAATGTCATGTGTTTGTTAGGTAGTAAAAAGCAGTTTTGTCATCTTACAACTTGTAACAACACATTTACTGAGAGTTACAGGCATAGTTTACCCCAAAATGTAAATTCTGTCATCATTTATTTATCCTCCACTTCTTTCAAACTTGAGTTTCTTCTGATAAACACAAAAGATATTTGTGACACTGGACCACAAAACCAGTCCTATGTTGCACAGGTTTATTTTTTGCAATAGCCAAATTCGACTTATTCGAATATAATTCATACAGAAAATATATCAAAACCTGATATTTCATTAGTATTTAGCATTTCTAAGCACTTTTTAAGTATGTAAACTTTTTTGAAGTATACATAAAATGAAAGCTGTATAAACCTCAAATTAAGCTTCAAATAGATGTAATAAAATTGACACTTTATGACTTTATGACACTTTATGGTTTTGTGGTCCAGGGGCCGGTTGAGCCAGCAGTACATAATTTAAAACATAGCCTAGTCGTGACTTAAAGGAACACTAAGTTACAATTTACGCACTACTAAATATTTTAGTGTTGCACCACTGAACTTAGTTTAAACGTAACGCTACGTTCCAGCTAAATATTTACGGCAGCCTATCCCCATGTATAACAGTAGAAAAGAGACAACAGTGAGATTAGTTTACATAGAGGAGCTCGCAATCATAATGAAAAATGATCTCCCTCTGCTCACAGCCTTATTTTTCTCCCAAATCTTGCATTGTTTTCGGGTTGTGAAAGAAGAGTTTCATTATTTTCAAGGAGTGTTGTATGATTGTATGATGATTGTATCCATCAATTAAAACGAGAATTTCTTCATGACTGAGTTCTTCTCCCTGCTCTTTTGTTTTTCATGTGTAGGATATAAAAAATTCAAGTTTAATGTTTTGAGAACTTTGTGTATTTCACGTGTATTCACGGCTCGCGATGCAGGTGTGTGCATCGTCTGCTATTAGTGACTGACTGTACTTTAATGTACTATAAAAATGTGATTTTTTATTTAATTTTCATACACTGTAAAAAATGCAGTGTTCCACACAATTCATTCATGTTGTCCCAGCACAAATTAAGTAAATTTAACACTTTTAACAAATTTATGTGGATTGAACATAAAAAATTAGGTTGTCCCAATGAAATCTGAAGAATTGTGTTGTTTTAGCAGATTTTAATTAATTAACTTTTTTTATGTGTAGGACAGTTATATACAGTAGCATTAGTTGCAGAATTTTAAAGCAGTTTAAATATTTAAATGCTTTTTACTGGATATTACGCCATTCAATGCAACTACGCATGACTTTACAGACAGCTTACGACCTAGTAACTACGATTTGCCTTAAGAATATGTAGTGGAACCTAAGAGAGAACCAATTTAGTTACAAACTAGCTCCCTGCTAAAAAATCCAGCTAAAACCAGCTAACCATCTAAGGCCAGCCTGGTTTTAGAGGTGTTTTGGCCATTTCCAGCCTGGTCGTAGCTGGTCAGGCTGGGAGTTGACCAGCTAAAACTAGCTTGACCAGCCAAAACCAGCTATGTCCAGCTTAAACCAGGTTGGTCAAGCTGGTTTTAGCTGGTCATTTTCCAACCTGACCAGCTAAGACCAGGCTGGAAATGGCTGGAAACCAGCCTGGAAATGGCCAAAACCCCTTTAAAATCAGGCTAGTCAACCAGCTAAAACCAGCCAACCAGCTTAGGCTGGTTTAAGCAATTTTTTTCAGCAGGGTAGTTACTAAGCCCCTAGTGTGGACTTTACGTTCCAGTTTAAGAAAGAACTTACAAACAGCTGGTTCAACCCTACCCCGGGTCACATTTGGAAGAATCCAACGGTAACCAGTTTACAACATTTGAAAAAAATGCCATTTGTGCTCAACAGATAAGTAAAACTCATAAAGGCTTGAAACCACTTGACGAGTGAGTACATTTTCATTTTTGGGTGAACTATCCCTTTAAAACTTATCCGTTGACGTACAATGTGAACGCAGCTTTTCTGCCTTTACCTCATATTGTCCACTGTTATACACGTTTTCCTCCATTGGCTTTTCGGAGGATGAAACGATATCTTCTTTATTCGAGCGTTTTTTGTCACAATTTTACATCATTTTCTTCAGACGCGAAAACGACGGTTCCCTTATAACGCTCGTTTCCGTGATGATATGACGCGGGTGATTGGCTGTCGGTTGCTGTTTGTCGAAATTACAAGAGTGAAACCTTATTGTATTCGGGTTAAAAGTAGAGTTTAGAAAGACGACAATCTTGTGTTCGACGCAGTGTGAAAAGCCCCAATCTTATTTAGGCTTTCTCTTCCAGTTTAAACCGTCACACCCTCATAATCAGAAACACAAATGCTCGCACAGTAGAACCATCCTTTAGTCATTCACACACACGTACAACAACGTACTAATACACAGAAGATCAGAAACTCATAACAAACTGAAGCACAGCCCCTCAGAGCACTGCTGCCCCCTGATTAGTCCTGCACATGGCCGTCTTTTTGATTTAGCCTAATAAAATAAGTCAAAAAGCTTCAGATGTAATTAAAGTGTATGATAAAGAGCGGTGAATCTCATGAAACCTGTCAAGAACATGGCTGAGTCATATTTTACCCCAGAATAAACGAGAAACCTTACAATTCTGAGGGGAAAAGTTTTAACTGTTAGATATGAACAGAATTGCAAGAAGTCTGAGAGAACATATAAACAGCAAGAAATAAATGTGCAATTTTGAGAAATGCAAAATGTAAATTTAGGATTCAGAATGTTTTTCTTGCAGTTCCATGTTTATGTCTAACAATTTTGAGTTTTCCACCCTCAGAACTAAAAGTTTATACATTTCAATGATGACATTTTCTCTGGATTGTGATTTTTCTCTGATCATGTCAGAAAAATACAGGTACAATGACTAGTTTTTATTAAGTGGAGAAAACAGAGTCCTATTAAAGTCAGTTTTACAGAAGTCCAAACTAAATTAAAGAGTACTTAAATTTTTAGTAGACATTAAATGCAAAATCTTGCCAATTTTTAAAGCTCCCCCATATTTCGTATAATGGCAAAACATTTATTTATGCTTATTTAAATAGCCACTTATGCACGGTTCATTGTAATACATTACTTGCTATAATAGGCTTGTTATAATTAAAAACTGAAACCATTTTTGTTGCTTGAACCCGTGGAGAACATGTAAACTCCACACAGAATTGCCAACTGGCCCAGCCGGGACTCAAACCAGCAACCTTCTTGCTGTGAGGCGAGTTTTAACCAGTGTTGCCCAAATTAAATAAATAATTAGTCAAATAAAATATATCAAAACTAATTATTCTAACTATAATAATAATAATAATAATAATAATAATAATAATAATAATGATAATGATAATTATAATACAAAAAATATGAATCTGTATAGGCATACAAAAATACCAAAATCAAAAAATAAACAAAAACAACAAAATGACTAAACCATCAACTAAAACTGAATGGAAATGGACAATATATGCATAAATTATAATACTGCATGCTTAGAAATCCATTTAAAATGGTTCTTGAGTATGTTTTGTGTATTTATTTTTTCCTGATTGTGCATGTAACGTGACATGGATATGTTTTCGTGAGATTCACTCAGAGTTTAAAAGTCAAATGCAGCTCAAAAAAATGATAAGAGAGTGAACAGAAATGTTTAAAATGAATCCAAAACTAACACTTAGAGAAACTTACAAAACCTGCTGACTGTAATGGAGAATGGATCAGATATGAATACAACGCGCTAACTGAATTGATCTCCTTGTAAACTGAATAAAGGGGAAGAGGTCTGAATAAATATAAATAAAACTCATCTGCCTTTTATTATTATCTTTCACAGCATTGTAACCAAGCGGCGACGTTAGTCAAGGCATCCTAACAAGTTCCCCTTTAGACTTCCCACAAGTCTTTTTCCTTTCAAGATATGAAAATACTATCAAATAAAAAGTCGACACTACTTTTAAAGACTCTTCTGCTTGTACAAACAAGTAGATTATCGATGCAAATACAATCAGTTCAAAGCAAATGAGATGATAATGTTAGATTACACTGACGAACAAACAATCAACACAAAAGTGAAATGCTAAAAGTGGCGCGTTTAAAAATGCTTGATGTACAACAAACTCAACGGAAAGAGAATCAACCTATACACACAACGAGCAAGGCCAAGTATGATTACAGTACATCTCGCCAAAAAACAACAAGTCACAAAATACAGCAGCGCATCTCTTCCATAGAAATAGGATGAACAATAAAATACACAGATTGGAAACACAAGTGAGTGCTTTGGGTCTGCAATACACATTTAGCAAACTTACTTGCTCATTTTTTTTATTTTTCAGGTCGGCCACAGCATTTGCTTTTTCCAAATATCAAGATCTGCGGTGAGCATAAGATCAAGCTTTCTGGGTAAACCTCAAAACCGAAAGACAACAAAATACACTGTTGTACTTTGCATGAAGAAAATTAGCTGTATGGAAAACCAGATAGATTCAAAGATTTAAAGGTCCCGTGAAATTAAAATAAAGTTGTTTAGATGTTAGCATCGGTATTGTTAGTTTTTAAAGAAGTGGTCCACTACAATATCATATTTTAAACTTTAGTTGATGTGGAATGTAGCTGTGTGAACATAAACAACATCTCTGAATGTACTACGCTCAAAGTTCAATGCAAAGGGAGATATTGGCTTTTACAGAATTAGCTTAGCAAAGCCTACAGCGAACGAAGTTTGAGGACTACAAAAAAATACATCCTGGCTAGTGAGACCACACAGGCTTCAGGTTACGCGCATTCACCACGCGCACACACTCTGCGCAGTAAAGGGGTGTGGCCAGAGGCACTGTAATGTTAAAGCAGAGAAAGCTAAAATGCCGTCCAATCGCTGCTATTCCACAGAGCTTATTCTGTTTCTGTACTTGGGTTTCCAAACGACATAACACAAGAACAGAAGTGCTTATGGTTTAATCTTATTATGTTCCAGAGAATTATACAAAAAGATATAGCTAGCATTTGACAAAGGAGAACTTCCAGAATCTCTCTCAGTCCAGTGGTGGATTCAGCTAAAAACTCCTCCAAACGACAAAGCTGTGGATTGTGAGCCACAACCAGTAAGTGTTTTTATGTGTTAAAATTGATCAACCACATGCATAGTAGGTATGTTGTAGCAAGGACATGAACAAGGATGTAAACATCAGGAAATACTGTTTGGCACTTCTAACAATTTAGTTACAAATGAATATTTATCAGTCAAACCGCTGTAAACAGCCACAATCTTTAGCAGAGCTGCAGTGTCTCTCTATGCAGGCGCTTTCAGTGTCTTCTATACGGCTGCTTTTAGTGTATTCTACATCTCAAATAACAAAACTCACAAAAGATATAAGAACGTTTCATAATACATGCTTATTCTAAATATATATGAAAGACGCTTGTCAGATTTAATTTTAGTGAGCAGGCATGAGCTGTGTGCTGTTTTCTGTCTGATTCTAACGCTGCTGACAGCTGCTTTGACTGACAGTGTTTACATAGCGCAAAAAGCGCGTGTTTGTAGGGGCATGACATGGTGACGTGAAGCCAATTCGCAAATTACAGCACGTTATGTTAGCTGACCAATCAGAGCCTCTTGAGGGTGGGCCTTTCAGAGGAACTAAGAAATATGACAGTGGTTTTCATGTTAGCAGAGTAGCTGTATATAATCAAAGTAAGATATATGAAAAAATAATCAGATTTTCTACAAGTGTAGCATGAGCACACATTGCTTTGCATCTTATAAACACAACCAAGCCCTAAAAATACACTGTGGACCACCCCTTTAAGATATCTATTAGCTAATGTGCTACAAAAACAGTAAGAAAATTTGCGTTTAGAAGATATAAAACTGATATAAACATGTAAAGCTTGTAGTTTGTCACTTCCGCTTAAATGAATCAACGGTTTTAATCACGTCATCTCATACTTCAGTTTCTCATCAAATCTTGACCAATCAAATGCTCTCTAGTATCTGACATGTCCCGCCCACTTCAAGACTTTTCTCATTGGCTTTTCTTTTGATACGCTTGAGCTCAACCACTCTCACTCGCAGAGCTGTGATAAAAACAAAACACTATTGGCAGTTTTTTTTTTAAAGGGGAGGGGCAACACTGTCCCACCCTCTCTTTGCGTTTCGGTTGAGATTATGCCAAACATTGAATAAAAACGCATATTTCAAAGAACTTGACGGGACCTTTAAGATCACTTCAGTTTAAAGTTCCATCTGAAATGGTCTTCTAAAATGAGCATTTTTCTCAGGCTCTTGTGTGTTTCACTTTTACGGCAAATAATAGGTTCTTTTCATTGCGTTTCAAGTGAAATAACTAAACATAAACATAGGAGATTGAGAAAAATGCTCATATTAGAAAAAAAATTATAAATTATATATTATATATCATAATTATATGGCACTTGTATCTGAACTCTTCATTTTAATTCCTATGTTAAACATGTAATATAATATACGTGTAATATTTGTATATAATAATATTATATGTATCTAATAAAATACTAACCATTTGTAATTTAAAATTGCACAAAATGTTATCAGTACTTTAAAAATTATGTTTTATTCACAAACAAAAAAATTGTAAATGCAGGGAAACAGATAATTTTTTATATGGTCTCTTAAAGCAGTGCACTGCGTGGCACATTGACCAACATAGGCTCATTCTGAAAAGTAGCCATATATACATTTCTGGAGATCACGAATTAGGTAGCCAGAGGTACATATGACGCTCCTTTCCGTGATACCAGCTGTCCACTTACTTCCGTATGGACGGCTTTTTCGTTGTTACCAGTTTCTCCAGTGACTCGCAGCGTACGTCGGCAGACTTGAGACGCAGAGAGTTGACCATGACGACGGTGTTCAAGTCAGGCGAAGAATGGGTCCAGAAAATCCAGAACGATTCTAGTAAATAACAGGGTGAAAATTTGGTAAAATCTGAAAACGTGGTAAAAAAAAATCAGCAGAGGGCTTTTTTTTTTTGGATTGTTTTTAAAAGCTGTCGGTTGGGTTTACGGAAGGGGGTGGGCAGATCAGTCTGTCTTTTGAAAACACTATCATTTGGGTTTAGGGAAGGAGGAGGGTGGGTTAGTCAGTCAGTCGACAGCGGCCTCTAGTAGATTTTCGTCAGAACAGCATGAACCAATGTCACTTGCGAGAGAAATTTGAGATCTGAAAAAGCGTACAGTGGCCTCTGGTGGATTTGCAAAAACAAAAACGGCAAAAAACGTAGCTTCTGGGACATATTTGGCGCCCTTCAGAAATGTATGCAGGGTACGTATCTGTAATAAGCCTGGGTTGATTAAAACATTTACTGTTTTTAAACAAGCAAATACATCTATGATTGGATGTTTATTGCAGTTATCAATGTGTTTCTGGCATGTTATATTTTCAGCATATTATATTTTCTTTCTACCCTTGTTAATACAATACCAAACATAACAACACCATGACAGAAACAAGTTCATCACAGCAATGACACCCATGCATAGACCCTTATAGGGACAGTTCACCCAAAAAGGAAAATTCCGCCATCATTCACTCACCCTTGAGCTATTTTGAGAAATGTTGGTTACCTGTAGTGGGCAAAACAAATACAATGGAAGTCAATGGTTACAGGCTTCCAACATTCTTTAAAAAATATTTTGTGTTCAACAGAACAAAAAACTCAGACTAGTTTGGAGCAAGTCAAGGGCAAGTAAATGATGACAGAATAAAATTTTGGGTGAACTGTCCCTTTAAGTACTTGCTTACATGAATCCATACAGTATCTTTTTTTCTGACCCATCACAAAATCTAATAATACTAAGAACAGCATCCTCCATTCTGTGCATTAATTCCATTTCTCCTTTTGATTTTGGATTGAAATATGACCCAGGCTTTTCTTGACAGTTTGTGTGTGATTCTCAGCTGAACAGCTCTGATTCGCATGTAGAAAGCATCACACCATCATTTAGTTTTTTTGTAAATTGGTCCTCACTAGATCAATGGCAGTTTAGGTGCGTAACTGACCTGCTCTGGACCTGTCAGTAACTGGGCTTTACGTGCAGGACAAACCGGACCTCTGGAGGAGCTTCGAGAGAAACAGAGAGAGAGAGACAGAGATGGTGAAGATGCACAAAAGAGTGTGAACGAGAGCGAGGCTGATCCTCCTCTTCTGGCCGTCGTCTCTTGGCTCTCGAGCGCTCGTTTGGACCCTGCTGAATCTCTTGAAGTGGAACCCTTGTGCTCTGGCTGAGATTCTAAGGCAATGTCACATTACATATCAAAATGTACAACATCTATACATTGTGCAGTTGTGAGCGGAGGGTGAGATGTGGATGAGAGGTGCACGCGCGGGGCGGCTCTATAGAACGGTGGCCTCCATCACTATGGCTGGATCCTCTATGTCCGCTTTACTCTGGACCATCCGCAACTCCAGCTGGGAAGGACTGGGTCTTCTGCCAGGACCTGCCATCTCTGAACACATAACAGAGAAACCAAAGGATTTCAGTGGGACGTGCTTGTTCATCTAAAGCACAAATGAAATCAAAACTAACCGTATGATTTTGTTAGCTCACATTGCTAGTTTTGTGTTGAACAATTCATCAGTGCATGTCATTAAGAAAAAAATAGTTTGCCCTTCAAATCTTAAACTAAAATCTGAAAATGCACCTCCAGTTTTTTTTTAGTTAAATTCTCAGATTATGTCTGTCTGAGGTATTGGGTGTGGCTAACATACTTAACCACGCCCCTCCAACTGTCAGTTTTGACAACAAACAGAAATGGTGAGGAGAAGGTGTCTGTTAGGTTGTAATAACTCTTCTGAAACCCATTTCCCAATCTTTCTGGACGAAACACCTACTTTTACTTCATCCACACCCACTGTTCTCTCATTTATTAATGCATTTCTCTAGGAACTGTGTCACAATACGAAAAAAAATAAAAAACGTTGCAGCTTCCAGTTCATGTGGACTTTAAAGGTGCAGTAGGTAATTGTCTTTAGAAACATTTTTGTTGTGCTGGTTGAAAGTCTCTTCACATTCCGATAGTAATGATTAAAGTAAATGATCGAAATGTATCTATATTAGGGCTGTTAAAATTAGCACGTTAACGCATGTGAATAATTAGAAATATTTGATGTGTAAAACAAATTAACGCATTTAACGCAGTTGCAGTTTTTTTATTTCCTGTTGTGGCTGACGTGTGTTCAGAGCCGGCACGTCCATAGAGGCAACCTAGGCAGCCGCCTTGGGCGGCAGAATAGTGAGCAAACCCCCCGGTCCTCACTTTCATCTGCGACACCCACCCCCTCCTTCCGGTCCTCACTTTCATCCGAGAACCGGTCACTTTCTATTTCATTTTTTGACATTTATTCGAGCAAGAATGACGTCGACTGAAACTCTCTGTAGTACACCACGCCCACCAAAAGGGTACCCTTTGTAGTGGAAATGCAAATCTGATAAAGGTGACCCGTACCGACCTGAACCATACCGTACTGTACCACTCAGTGGAAATGAGCTATAAGGTGCTCGTTCATGTTTCAGGAGGCGCGGCTTTGGATGCCAGGGGAGAGACTGTGTTTCAAAGATATTATGCTAAGCGGTTAGCATTTTGGCAGATCACTTACTGCACCTTTAAGTAAAGTGCACCGAAATCCGCATTTTGGGATAAAACAAAAATTTTGAATGCATTGAACAGAAGACGAATTCAAAAATGCTTTGTAATCATTAATTTTAAAAAAACACAAGCTAAAAAAATGCACATATTACTGACAGTCAAAGTTTGGTGTAATTAGTTACAAAGTAACTAGTTATTGTAATGGGATTACTTTTCCAGAAAAAAAATGTAATTAGATTACTTTTACTTTAAGTAATTGAATTACAGTTACTTATAATGTACTTGCCTTAAATACTGTAAATAAATTCTGCAATTCTGGATTAATCAATTCAGAGATGCAGAGTAACAAAATACAAATATATTTTGGAGAATAATTGTATTTTTCAGCTAAAGAGTTACATTAATCAAAGCAATTGAACATGCTTAAAAACAATTAATATAGTTAGAATTTAATGACAGTATATGGCAAGTATGAAATGGTGGTATAAATATACGTATATAAATTTGAATATTGTTATGCATTTCTTAGTAAAAAATTAATTTTTATGCATTTAAATAGTTTTATTAAACAGTTGTATGCTTTAAAATAAGAGTTTGGTCACCTAACATATTTAGGAATAGAAAGATAATACATTTAAATTAAAACGGGTTACTGCAAAAAACTAAATTCAACTAAATTAGATTTTTTTTGTTTCTCTTGATTTGTCCTGTTCATTAATTTTATTTAATGCAATTAATGTTTTATTAATTTTACATTTTTATTTATTAATTAAATTCCAATTTTGTTAGATTAGCTTTAGTTTTGGTAGTGACTAATCTAATGCATATACACAAATATATAACTGTAAATAATAAAATACATTAATTTATATATAGATCTGTGAGGGGTGTACTCATATATGCTGTCTATATGGTATTTATTATTTAAGTACTTGATATTTTATGACATAAAATGCTTGAAATGACAACATTTTTATTTTAGATTTGAAAGGAATGTCATCAGTAGTTTACAGAATAAAACAAAAACTTTAATTTACTTAAAAACATAACTATAAATCATAAATCTAGAGAATTTTCAAGTGGTCTCTTCATATTTTCCATAGCTGTACTGTATATACAGTATAATATGTGTATTACCGTGAGCATAAGATATAGTCCTCTGAATGACGTGATGCATAACGGAGAAGGTCTTCTCACATGCCGTCTGCAAAAGAAGAAAAACAGCAAGAGAAACGCTTGATCAGCATTTTCCTTCAGCGCTGCATGATCACTGTGATGCATTTGTGGCCTGATGGTGTAATGCACTATACCTTCAGGTCTGTTGGGTAATGATGAGTCCAGGCCAACAGCATAGCAGCAAATAGATCACCAGTGCCCACAAACACTGCATCCACTTTCGGCACCTCTATCCGGATACGCTGGGTTGTCCTCGTCCCGTCCGGCATCACTGCAGAAACAGAAGTTCATTCCTTCATATCTGTGTTCAGTGCAGTAAATTAATACACATCTCTCGCCGCTAGGCTACACAACACCACACAGGTGGCTCAAAGCAATTAACAGAAAATATTGGAACTCATATGCTTTACAATAAGCTTCTATACCAGTCAATTCTGTGGAAATCTGCACACAGTGAATCATCTTTCACTGTTGAGCTATTTGACACCTTATCCTAACCCCATCCCTCACAGGAAACCTGTGGCAAAATTTGAAAGCCAAAACACCCTGTTAAGTATGATTTAAGCATTCTGAGTTATGAGTACACAAAACATGTCCTCTTAAACCACCTTAATAGAGTATAACTAGGTCCTACCCATGTCACTATACAAATTTGTGTCCTCATAAAGTACATAAACAATGACACACACACACACACACACACATCTGGTTTACTATTCTTAAGAAAAAGCAAATTTTTTTTAATTCAACTGTATTTTTGGATGTACCACAGTTTAGGTGCCCACAGTCATAAAAGTTGGTGTGTATTCAAGTTTAAGGGACCACCGGGATATAAACACACACACACACACACACACACACACACACACACACACTTACAAATGCGCTGACTCCCGAGAGACACCAGGAATCTGTCCCCGAGACGAGGCGGCAGGTCAGAGCTGGTTATGACCACAGTGTCTGGACCCATCTTATGCAGCAGATCCATCACCTGAACACACACATTATTATTATTTTTGTGGTTATAATACTACTACTTCTAATAATAATAATAACAACAACAAAAACATTTTTTATTACTATTACTCATATTACTACTACAACTACATATACTAGTTGTAGTAATAATAAACTAATTCAAAACATTAGTATTCACTTTAATCCAGACACTAGGTCCAATAGTACAAAAGACAGACAAAACAATACAAACCACACAATATACATTAAAGAAAGACAGTTATGCCAATATTTCATCAAAGGTGACTGATAACGTGATATAGGTGTATTGGGTAAGCTAAATTGGCCGTAGTGTATGTGTGTGAATGAGTATGTATGGATGTTTCCAAGTGATGGGTTGCAGCTGGAAGGGCATCCGCTGTGTAAAACAAATGCAGGATAAGTTGGCGGTTCATTCCGCTGTGGCGACCCCAGATTAATAAAGGGACTAAGCCAAAAAAGAAAATGCATGAATGAATGATAAGTCTCATAATATTCCATATCATCTTGATCAACAACCATTTTTTTTATTTAACAATTATATTTTTTATTATATTTAAATACTTAATAATATTTTATAAAAAACTATATTTATATTACTAACAATAGTAATGATAGCAATGCAAATTTGTATTATTAGTGATGATTCAAAGTAACAAATATGTTATTGTTAAATAATATATAATAATATAAAATGTTATGTTTGAAAATAATTTTTATTACTAAAATAATGTTACAATCCAAAAAAAATCTATGACATTAATATGGCTAATTACACATACTATTAATAAATAAAATGAAAATATTATTTTTTAATAATATTTAATTAGGAAATAAAAATAATTATAAAACACAACAAATGAAATTTGAAATAAAAAGGATTTGTGTACACTCAAAATTATTATATTATTTGCTCGTTCAAACTACTTATTTAAAATGAGCTGAATCAACACAATTCTTGAGAATTTTTTTATGTTCAATCCACATAAATTTGTTAAAAGTGTTAGGTTAACTTAATAAATTTGTGTTGGGACAACATGAATGAATTGTGTAGAACTCTGCATTTTTTTACAGTGTATATAATGTGAAGGGACTGCATGTAATTTGTATTCACAATTTTTTTCTGCTTCCCTCATTTCTATAAATCGTTCAGTTGGGTCATTTCTCATATATGCATTTAACCTCACCTCAACAGCATCTTTCTCTGTGCTGATATTTTTCCCTGTCAGCAACCTAAAAAGACCAACAGAGTTAGAAGAGTTCAGAAAACGGATATAAACTGACAATTTACTGTACAACCACAGCTGACCACCAGATGGCACTACAGTACCACTTATCTATCAGCAAAAGCCAGAAGTTTGACATTTGCAGCACTGAATCATCCAATCAAAAGAGCTTTTCTACTCACTCGGCTTCAAACTGGTTGGGTGTGATGATGTCGGCCACTGGGACCACTTTATTCTTGTACACGGGATGGAGATTCTGAGGAACATACTACAAGAGCACAATGGGGAAAACTATATTAAAATCCCATTCTGAATGCTGAAGGAAGATATAAGATTCAAAATGAACAAGAGAGCTTACCATTGAACCATGGTCACCTAAGACAGGGTCACAAACTGACAGAAGAACAGAGGAAAACTAGTTACACTTTAATCTGCAAGTGTTAATTTACAGTACTGTAGTCTTCAAACTATTTCACTGTTTCTGAGAAAAGTCTCTTTAGCTCAGCAAGGCTACATATATGTTATGAACAATAGAGCTGTAATATTGTGAAAATGCTTGCTATTTAAAATAAAGATCAAATTAATTGAAATGAACAAGTAAAGCTTTGTTTTCGGCATCATTCTTCCAGTCTTTAGCATCACAGGATCCTTCAGAAATTGTTCTAATGTGCTGATATTGTGTTCATTAATATTAACGTCATGCAGCATTTGGGTATATATATATATATATATATATATTACATTTATTCAAACAGACAGTTATTTGGCTGGAAATGACACGGGCTTTTCCCAAAAGACAATAAGACAAAGTACAAGATGCATCATTGTGGGAAAAAAATATTTCTTAGCTTTTATTTACATTTTAACAAAAGTCACGCCCAAATTTGTTCATTGTTTATGCTTGCTATAATTGCTGACCAGCTTGTTTTGCTTGTCTACACATTTTTGCCCATTCATCTTTAGCTATAAACTCCAACTATTTCAGGTTGGAGGGTTTCCTTGCCATCCTGAACTTTAGCTCCCTCCACAGATTCTCAATTGGATTTATGTCAGGACTCTGGCTGGGCCACTGGAAAACATTATAGTTTGATTAAATGTTATTGAATAAAAGTAATTTTAAGTCAGAATTTGCCAGGGGTACGAATAATTTCGGGCTTGATTGTACACACACACACACACACACACACACACACACACACACACACACACACACACACACACACACACACACACATACCACACACATACACACACACATACATACACATACATACACATACATACACATACACACACACACTGTAGGCTTTTGATGAAATTAAAGTAAAAAAAACTTATATAATTGAAATGTAACTTTATTAATGCATTATTAACAACATACACAAAAAATATAAATGTTCATATATATATATATATATATATATATACATTCAGAGTTAAGAAATATGTAAAAAATAAATTAATTTAAATATATTACTGTCATTTTGTGGATCAATTTAATTCATTTGAGGAATTAAAATATTACTTGTATTTGTCTTTTTCCTACCAGTTGGATTTCCATCCTAAGGTGAAGCAAATCTTTTCAAAGTTTGCAAGAATAATAAATATAAAAAAATCCCAAATGCATTTATTTCAAGTTGTTAGAGTGGCTGACTGTAGTTTGTAACCTAGTAACCAAGAATAAACAAGGCAAGCACAATGGAGACAGCTGATTGGTCGTGTGGGTGTAATGTTAACTAAATCAGAGATTATTCGGCAAATGTATTTCGATCTCTCATCATCCGCATAAAGCCTTTTTCGACCAATTTCAAAACTACCTCAAGCGAGCATAAAAACGTATCAGCAAATTAAGGATTTTGTCATTTCTATCGCTTATTCCTCATCTAATACTTCAAAATCCGCATTAACGTGGGCTGATGGAAACCAACATTTTGGACCTGTTTAAAAACCTGTAAAACTACTTGTGTATAAATGTACTGTCTATATCTACATGGCATTTCTGTTCACTGCGGATAAAAGAGAGTAAAACACTCACCATATACAAGGTTAGGATTGGCCCTCTTCAGCTCTTGTACAATATCAACCACCATCTCCAGAAATGATGTATCTCTAGTGTAACCTGCAGCAACAGAGAAAAAAAATAAAGAGCTTTTATCAAAACAATTTGTTTTCCCGCTGGCAACTTTTAATGCTTGACACTATTTGTCCCAGGTCAAAATGTTCTTTCTGGCTGAAGTAGAAAAACTGAGCACTAGACACAAGTAAGAGGGTCATACTCAGGGTATTCTCATTCAGCCTGAAAACATCAAATCGGGTACAGGTTTATTTTAGCATACCTAAACAGTAGTTTTGACACAAAGTTTCAGTAAATTTTATTTAAAGATTCATTCATTCATTTTCCTTCGGCTTACTCCCTTTATTTATCAGGGGTCACCACAGCAGAATGAACCGCCAACTTATCCAGCATGTTTTACACAGCGGATGCCCTTCCAGCTGCAACCCATCACTGGGAAACATCCATAAACACTCATACACACACACACACACACACACACACACACACACACACACACACACACTACGGCCAATTTAGTTTATTAAAATTCACCTATGGCTCATGTCTTTGGACTGTGGGGGAAAACCCGGACCACACAGGGAGGGAAACCCACACCAACACAGGGAGAACATGCAAACTCCACACAGAAATGCCAACTGACCTAGCCAAGATTCAAAGCAGCGACCTTCTTGCTGTGAGGCGACTGTGTTTTAATTTTAATACATTTTTAACATGTTTTTTTTTCATTAGTTTCAACTTTTTAATAAATGCAGATATTTTTTGGTTTAAGTTTTTAGTTTAGTTTAGACAAATATTTATTTTACATTTTGCTAAAATAAAAAGTTTTCAGTTAAGTTTTTTTCTTTTTAACAAAACCTTTTCAGTTACATGTTAGATTTTAGTTAACTATAACAGTGTTTCTGCAAGTTTTATCAAAATAAACGCAAGACATTTGAAAACATTTCAATTACATTCAATTAAAAAATGACAAATTAAATACTTTTAATGAATTACAATGTCTTAAATGTCAAAGAAAATCACAATGAGTCTTATTAGCAGCACTTCAAAGTAAAAAATAAGATTTGTCCTAAGTTAGCAAGCTTATGGAAATAACTTATTAAACCTTTAGATAACATTGCACATATGAGATGATCTTAGTATTTTTGCCTTGTTTTCCAGTGACAAAGTAAAAAATAACACAAAATGTTGAGGTATCTTCCTAAAAACTATCAAATTCAAGCAAATTCATGATTTGTTTTAAAAAGTTTAAATATAATCACTTCTTTGTTCTTTTCTACTTATAGCATAAGCTCATGTTTTGCAAAATGTCTAAAATAAATAATCTTTAGTTTGCATCTCAAGTTGACGTCTTTTGATTTTAGGGGGTACAGATATTTATACTGGAAAACATAACAACGGCAATGAGGACTTTATTAAGACTTTTTAAATTGAGATTTTTAGACCTGAGAAGACTTTGATTTTTAACCTAGATAATATTCCTGCATCATTTTAATATTTAAATATTACTACAAAACAGTTAAACTACATGTGAAACAAAATTGGGTATATACACTGCATACCTGGCAACCCTGCAGAGGCTATTTTTATTCATTCATTCACTCATTCATTCATTTTCCTTCGGCTTAGTCAGGGGTTAGTCCTTCGGCTTATTTATCAGGGGTCGCCACAGCGGAATGAACCACCAACTATTCCAGCATACGATTTACGAAGAGGATGCCCTTCCAGCATTAACCCAGTACTGGGAAACACCCATACAAGCTCATTCGCACGCACGCACGCACACACACACGCGCGCGCACACACGCACACACAAATACACATTTATACATTACCGCCAATTCACCTGTAGCGCATGTCTTTGGACTGTGGGGTAAACAGGAGCACCTGGAGGAAACCCACGCTAACACAGGGAGAACATGCAAACTCCACACAGAAATGCCGACTGGCCCAGCCGGGACTCGAACCAGTGACCTTCTTGCTGTAAGGTGACAGTGCTAACTACTGAGCCACCTTGCTGCCCAGAAGTTATTTTATTTACAGAAAAAAAACCTGAACAAAGCAAAACGCACCTTGCAGTATATATTTAAATAAAACATTAAACCCGATCTCCATGTTCAACAGACCAAAGCATGCAGAGGACATAGAGTAAAGAGGTGTTGTAGCTGTGAAAGCGTCAGGGTCAGTCTCCAGCCATCGGTCATGGAGTGGCTCCGTCTCTACCGTCAGGTAAATAAATCCTACCAGTGACTCATCTGACCTTCACTGCTTTCATGATGTCATGAAGTGACACACACTAAAATCGCACTGCGACACACAAAACACGGCTAAAAAGGTGTGTGGGGAGATTGCAATAGCAGTTCAAAACAATTCACAATATGAAATCACAGCTGGGATTACAAATATTGCAGTAGGAATAATGTCTAGGTGTTCTGTTGGATATAGGGTCACTATGATGAAGGTGGGATACAAAATGAGCATGCAAAAAGGTTTTTATAAGTGCAAACCAGAAACCACCACCAAAAACTAGATCATTTTACAAAGATGTGAATATTATATATGAAGAAAGACAAGCATACTGACAGCAGCTCCTCCAAATAAAAGTTTAGTTTAACTTGACAGAAATAAGGGCTTAATAAAATTGAACAGCGGAATGTGCTTTTCAGAGTAACACCAATATCAATACATCAATTCTTAAAACTTAAGGAATTATCACACATCATTTTTGTCCACGTTTTATCAAGAAAAAGAATGAATTTGAAAAAGAACAAAACTTTCCCACAAAGTTCACAAAATGCATTTAAAATTAGGTAGGGTTTAGTTTATGCCACTTCAGTTTCATTTTCCTCATGTTGGTTTACATTTACACTGCAGTTTGATTCTGCTTGAAGAGGGTTTGATTGTCACTATAGTTGCATTGCCTAAAAAAAACTTCTAGCTCTCGCTGGATGTGCTCCTGTGCAACAATGAGAGGAACGTCTAGACGTTTACTGACCCTGATGTTTCCATTTCAGGTGCTTTTTAATGTTGTGGTAAAAATTATGCAGTTGAGTGAACCAACAACCAGCAGTGGCTCCTGCTAACTATTTCAATATAGCAGGTTTTGGTGTCATATTTCGCAAATCTAATGATGCTGATAGTGAAAATTTTTTTCTGCCCAATCAGTGATTGGCAGTGTGAATATATCACATTTTGGTAACTGTACGGTTTGCTTATTAAGTCACCCAAGGTAAATACTAGGTACGAAGCATAGTGGAAATCCCCCAAAGTGAGCCGTATCGTACTAAACTGCGCCGTACCATTCAGTGGAAAAAAACGCAAGTCGCCATAAAATGGAATTAAAGATTGTCTTTTAAAAAAAAACTAAATACTGTCTTTATTGATTTTAGTAACTTTTCACATGTACTGAAGAAATCAAAACCAAAAACAAAAAATCCTAAAAAAAATTACAAATATATAAATAAATGCATGTACAGACACATACAAAATAAAGATATATCAATAGCAGATGATACAAGACACAAGTTATACAGACAAAATGTTCGTATCAGTTTCCTTCAGAAATCCTACAAAGGGATTCCATATTCAGAAAAACTTTTCAGGTTTTCTCTTAACTCTTAATTCTTGCAATAATTTTTTTTAAAAAGAGGGCTTTCTGTATTTTTCCAATAACGAGCTATAATAGTTTTGCATGTTTCATATCTGAGCAATTAAAGGTGCTTGTAACAGGAAAAATGTTTAGTAAACAAAGTTTTGGACATTTGGGAATATTCTGAAGATTGTCCTTTTTTACAGCTATCGTGAATGAGAAAACGTAGGGCGGTGCGTGATTTCATTTTTGGGAACCAATCAGATTGTTGAAAGATGGGTGTTGCTAACAAAATGAAGTAAGATTGACGAATGGACAAATTCTGAGCAGGAACGAGGCTGCTGCACTGATAGCTCCGCCCTAAAGGACTTCCATGTGACCAGGAAGTGAAGAAAGTCGTTTCGATAGGGAGAAAAGCTTATGGAATTTGTTTAAAGTTTATGAGAGCAAATACATTTTTACAAAATAATGAAGTGCACAGATACATAATTTATAACAAGAACAACTATATACGTATATAAAGAAGAGTAAGGCCCAATCCCAATTCTACCCCTTAGCCCTTCCCCTTAGCCCTACCACTCGTTTTGCGCGTTCCTGTGAAGGGGCAGGGGTGTCTCAATTCTCTTTAGCTTGAAGGCGTAGGGCTAAGGGGAAGGGATAGATAGCCCTTCGAACTGAGATTTTTCAGGACCACACTCGAAACCAAGGGGTAAGAAAATTTCCCAAAATACACCAGCCACAATGGCAGGATAGCTGCACCCGGAAGGAAGGAGATCCACAAATTAGTATTTTTTGTCATTATTACGAATTGTTACAACAAACAAACATATGTTTTAATATATAAACCGTGTTCGTGTTTTACCGTCATGCTTAAAAAAAAAAAACAAAAAAAAACGGTAAAATAAAAAAACGCTAAATTTGGCTATGTACAATCCCTAATCATAACTCCTGTATAGCAGTCCCACAACATTCTGACACTCGAATCACCTGTCAGAAAAGTCTAGTGACTGGGAATGAGCTTTTTACAGTGTCTGCTATAATGTTAATTTTTTTGGTGTGTTTACATAGATAAATATGGCCACAGTGTAAATGTGCAGTATAGTTACGATCTTATTGCCACATTAGATCATTATGATAACATAATATATGCCTTCAGTGATTTCCTAAAGATAAATACCAAAAAAATAAAGCACCTGGAAAAACTACAGCAGTCGTGATCGTCTGATCTCACATGAAGCAAGAGATCGCAATGACATATGATGATGTGTGCAGGTGCTGTAGTGCTGTCTCAATTCTTAGGAGTAAATTTTGAAGCTCATTCCCTTCACACTCAGTTTTAAGGGCCATGGGGAAGGGGAAGGGCTACAAAAATAAAATTGGGATTGGGCCTAAATTTAGATTTCATAGCAACTTTAAGTTTAATTTTATAAATGCAATTGTAATTTAAGATTATTCAACTGTAAAAAAAATGTTATGTTTACAATTAATTAAACATGCTTTTGAATACAAAAAATGTTTAACTATGTATTACACTATATGTTTTTAAATTTATGTAATGTTTACGTGTCACATGACAAATTATTCTAATTATTCTATTCTAATTCTAGACTTCTTGGTATGAATTCTAAACAGAATCATTTAGAAATTCATTCATTCATTCATTTTCCTTCGGCTTGGTCCCTTATTTGTCAGAGGTCGCCACAGTGAAATGAACCGCCAACTATTCCAACATATGTTTTATGCAGCGGATGCCCTTCCAGCCGCAACCTAGTACTGGGAAACACCCATAAACTCTCACATTCACACACACACTGATTTGCTACCGCCCATTTTGTTTACCCAATTCACCTATAGCACATGACTTTGGACTGTGGACCTATAGCACATGACTTTGGACTGAAAACCAGGAGGAAACTGAAGAAGATTTTAATCTTTCAGTGTGAAGTATTTTCTAAGTGTAAAGCAGTTAATTTTCTCTTCTCAAAAAGTAGGAGTGTTTGCAGCAAACATGCCAGCCTGTGGTAAAAATACTTTGTGGTATGTCAGTGTGTAAGATGAGAAACCTGCACAGGAGCCTGCTATGAAATAACTGATTCTGAGCTGCCTGAATATGTAAAGCACTGATTATATATGTTAAATAATTATATGAAGCTATATGTGTCAGAGTAAAAACTTATCCAAAGATGGTCAGAAGTTTAAAACAAGACACCTAGGGGTGTATCAGAGAATCTTTATAAAGATTGTGGAAAACACTGAGACTTTAGGAACTGTCCAGGAGAGACTTCAGAATGCTAGAGGTCTGCTCTGCACTTTCTCTGCTTTCTTATGTAAGAATAAAGTCTATTTTTCTAGTATCCAAAAACCTCCAGTCTGATAGTGCCTCATTGATGAGAAGGTCGTCAATCACGACAAATGGCAACTAACTTGGAGTACGACAAAACCCACGCAAACGCAGGGAGAACATGCAAACTCCACACAGAAATGCAAACTGGCCCAGCTTGGACTCGAACCAGCAACCTTCTTGCTGTAAATTGATCTTGTAGAAATTGTGATACATTTTCCAGTACAATTCATTCATTTACATTTTAGTTACTGTGTCTCTCTTGGACTGTTGGTATATTCCTCCTTTACTCCCTTCTGTGTTTTTCCTCTATTTGTCTTCTCTGAAGGTGATGGTAAAGGAGAGTGCGTGCACCAGACTCCTCATCTGCTTTTACACACTCAGCAGAGCAGAGCGTCGGCGTGTGTGGAGCTCCAGCGAGACCAAGTGTGTGTCCTCTACGCTCCCTCAGTGCAGTGATTAGCAGAGGAACAGAGATCTGCTCACTTCCTGACTGACTACAGGCTAACCAGATATAACATAATAAGACACACAAGACTAACAGATCAACTAGAGTTTCACATTTATTGAGAAATGCTTGTCGTCAATGCAACACTAAATAACACGATGCTGAAGTTCGTTTCTGAGAACTTCTTCGGTGACTGACATTTCACGATTGACATTTCATGTACTGGGCTTGATTTTTTCAATCATTCATTTTCCTTCGGCTTAGACCCTTATTTATCAGGGGTCGCCACAACAGATTGAACCGCCAACTATTCCAGCATATATTTTATGCAGGCGACAAGGTGGCACCGAGGTCAGCACTTTCGCCTCACAGCAAGAAGGTCGCTGGTTCGAGTCCCAGCTGGATCAGTTGGCATTTCTGTGTGGAGTTTGCATGTTCTCCCCGTGTTCGCGTGGGTTTCCTCCGGGTGCTCCGGTTTCCCCCACAGTCCAAAGACATACAGTACAGGTGAACTGGGTAAACTAAATTGGCCATGGTGTATGTGTGTGAATGAGTGTGTATGGGTGTTTTTCCCAGTACTGGGTTGCAGCTGGGAGGGCATCCGCTGTGTAAAACACATGTTGGATAAGTTGGCGGTTCATTCTGCTGTGGCGACCCCTGATTAATAAAGAGACTAAGACTCACACTATGCTATCCGAACCATTCCCAGGCCTGTTTCCCGGATCGTTTGAGAAGTGCGAGTGCTCTGAATCGGGCTCAGGTGCGGTTCAGTGGGCTGGCCCTCGCCCGGTTGGAAGAGGTGTGCCAGAGTGCGGTTCACTTGGCCTTCGAGACATGACTTTTTAAGGGATTGTTTCATATGGGTTTATTAATCATTCTTACTGTTCAATGAACGCAAACTGTAGTAGATTATTAAATACACAAACCCCTCACTGGACCACAGCTGCACCTTTTGCAAACCTCCTAATTGCTGCTGCACGAGGACTTTTTGATTATTTATGAGCATCAAAAGTGGCTGATCTGTTTGGCGAAATATTTGACAGCGTGTCACTGCATCCCAAATGACTAAAACTATATAACGATATAGAAATCTCTACTGTGCTGAGCGAGAGCGCTTCTTTAAACTGAACACTGCATCATCGATGATGTAAGTGTGCTCAGGCCCAAATGCAATGTGAGTGCAGGCTGTCGGGGGAGACGGGAGGGGGGACAAGCATGCTTCGGCCTGGTTCAAGGCAACTATACATAGTATGTGTACTCCCTAAACCGAAGGAAAATGAATGGATGAATGTTTTATGCAGTGGATGCCCTTCCAGCTGCAACACATTATTGGGAAACACCCATACACTCTTGAATTCACACACACACACTCATACACTACAGCCAATTTAGTTTACCCAATTCACTTATACCGCATGTCTTTGGACTCTGGGGGAAATTGGAGCACCCGAAGGAAACCCACACCAACATGGGGAGAGCATGCAAACTCCACACAGAAATGCCAACTGGGCCAGCCAGGACTCAAACCTTCTTGCTGTGAGGCGACAGTGTTGACCACTGAGCCACATTGCCGCCCCGGGGTTGATTTTATTCAAAATGATTTAAAGTCTGCATAAAACAGAAGTTGCCTCAGGGTTTTATTCCAAAATGATGATGCATTTTGAACTGACTTGCGTACTTAAATAGGGAGCAGGGTTTTTGCATACTGGGGTGTGGCTAAGCATATTTCGCTCAAGTTGTTGTCAAACTGATGTCATCAGAGAATAACTGCTGTTGCAGGGTGGAAGTAAATAGTCAGATTTTTTTCAAATCGTCCAAAATGTTCAGTTAACTCCAGAATTCACCTCTGTAGCGTCTGTAATTTACCCTCGACTGGGGCAGCAGCATCTTCCACCGTGGAGATTCAGTTCTCAGTTGTCATTTCTACCACAGCTAATTAAATTGCAGGATAATATCAATGAAATCAAGGTTAAAGCTGAAAACGATGTCATCATTTACCAGCCTGATCTCACGAGGAAATGTAAGTATTTTAGGTTTTGTCAGTTTAGTGGCTAATTCATACGAGTTCAGTCATATGAAAATGTATGATTTTAAAAAGAAGGCGTGGCACCTAACCCCACCTCTAAACCCAACAATCTTTAAGGGAAAAGCTAACCGTACTAAATTGTAGGAATGAAATCATACACATTCATACGAATTAACCACTAAATCAAAAAGTTACGAATTGCGGTGAGATTGTGTGGCATTTACCGTTACTCACTTGCCAAAAATCAATGTTTCAAAAGATGTTTTTGGAATTTAAAAAAAAAAAACTGATGGCTTTGATGGTATTGCATAGTAAATATACATAGTAAATATTTTTTTTAGGGTTTGGAAATATCTGAGGGTGAGTACAATCCCTTTAAGAACTTTAGGTAAAAAAACATCCCATCCAGAACTCTCCTGTGATTTTACTAGTCTATTTTACAGTATATACATACAGAGCCAAACGTGCCTGCAGTTAAATACTAGACATACATATGTACAGTTGAAGTCTGAAGAATTCTTAGCCCTCCTGTATACCCCCCCCAAATTCAGTTTAACAGAAAGAAGTTTTTTCAACACATTTCTAAACATAATGGTTTTAATAACTCATTTCTAATAACTGATTTATTTTATCTTTGATATTTTTAAGATACTAGTATTTTTAGCCTTAAAGTGACATTTCAAGGCTTAATTAGGTTTTATTATTATTATTATTTCCTTTGTTTAGCCAGTAGATCACATTGAGACAGCACTATCTCTTCTTCCAGTGAGACCTGGTCAGGATGGCCGCCTGTCACGGCTTGTATGTGTGTGTGTGTGGGAAGTGGGTGTGTTTGTTTGGGTATATCTTCCCCGCGTGGTATGTGTGTGTTTACATTCATCAGCTGGGTTATCACGTGTCTTGTTACCACTCATCTCACTCAGCTGTTTTCTATCAACCACAGCTGTAGCGCATTACCGCGCGCCTTTATATGTTCAGTGTTTGTAGATAGCGTTTGTCAGTCCGTTGTTTGTTCACCTCTGTGTCTGCTTCCTGTTAGGCACTCTTGCTATATCTGCTGGTGGTGAATCGTCATAAGTCTGTAATATTTGGACTTTATGCATGTCTCCGTTTTATTGATGTTGTTGCAACTGCCTGCACTGATGACAACCATATCAGTGAGAAACTTCACCCCGGATCTGCTTCTCTGATGAACTATTACCGCTGGTAAGCGTGTCGATTTCCTTGAGAGTTGCTCCATAGCACTAACCTCCCCTTCCCTTGATATCTGGTAAGATATCAGTGAGAGACTTCACTCCAGATCTGTTTCTCGGATGAACTATTACCGCTGTTTAGCGTGTTGGATTCCTTGTAAGGAGCACCCTTGCTCTACACAATTCCTCTATATCTGGTGAGATCTATACCAGTTGTGACTCTTGTTATCTCTATTAATAAATCATCTTGCATTCACTTGCATTTGGGTCTCCTGTGTATATTTGTGACACCGGCAGCACATAAAGTTTCACATAAAAATCACTAAAAATACCACATAATTACAAAATCACCATGCATAAAAAATCAGATCATAAAAAACAATTACAATTACCCTTTAAAAAGTTGTGCAGAAGATGTTTAAAAGTACTCAGAGTAGGAAGTGTATCAAGATTAAGCTGATTTTGCAGGTCATTCCAAGCCATAGGAGCATAAAAGGAAAAAGCATGTTTGCCAAGTTCTGACAATACCCTTGGGACTGTTAAACGAAAACAGGAACCAGATCTAGTGTGTTGGTTATTTATGTGAAATGTTAACAAATTAAAAAGATAGGAAGGTAATTTACCTAAAAGAGCCATTAAAATAAGTATGAATGTAATTTTCTCCTTTGATATAAAGCTAACCAAGCTAAGGGATCATACAAAATACAGTGATGCGTCCATGAGTCCGCGCCTGTGACGAAGCGTACTGCTGCATGATAAACAGAATCTAGTTTTCTAAATAGAGTAATGGCAGCATGCATATATAGATGATCACCATAATCAATTACAGACAGAAATGTACTCTCTACTAATTTCTTACGGGCCTTATAGGGAAAACAATGTTTTGACCGGTATAAGAATCCTAATTTTGGCCTAAGCTTTTTCAGTAACTTGTCAATGTGTATATCAAGGGCTAATCTCTTGTCAATCCAAATACCTAGATATTTGTAGGAGCTAACTCTTTCTATTTGTACACTGTTCAACGACGTAATTGTCTGGTCTGTTACCTTAGTGCGGCCACAACTAAAAATCATGTATTTAGTCCTTTTTGAATTTAAAACCAATTTTAAATCCTGCAAAGTACACTGTAATACTTGAAAAGCGTTCTGTAAATACTGTACAGCTTGGTTTAAGAAATGTGCCGCTGTATATATTATTGTATCATCTGCATATAGGTGTATTTTAGCTGAAGCAATTCCTTGACCGAATTCGTTAATGTAAATAGAAAATAACAACGGAGCTAAAACAGAGACTTGGGGAACCCCAGTGTTGATGTTAAGAAAGGACGAATTATAATTTTCAACTGTGACACATTGAGTGCGTTCTGAAAAATTATTTTCAAACCATTTTAGAGCAGGTTGGCTAAAACCTAAAAGCCTTAGTCTCTGTAACATTAATTTATGATCTACAGAGTCAAAAGCTTTGGATAAATCAATGAATAGAGCAGCACAGGACTGTTTACTGTCTAAAAATGATGCAATATCATTTAAGACTAGTGTAGCTGCAGTAACAGTACTGTGTCCCGATCTAAACCCTGACTGGTAATACTGAAGAATACTAGGTTAACTAGGAAAGTAAGATGCAAATTATTGTATAATGATGTAAAAAAAAATTTCTGTAGACAATCGAAAAAAATATTGCTTTAATATTGCTAATAATTTTGACCTTAAAATTGTTTTTAAAAAATTAAGAACTGCTTTTATTCTAGCTGAAATAAAACAAATATAACTTTCTCCAGAAGAAAAAATATTATAGGAAATACTGTGAAAATTTCCTTTCTCTGTTAAACATCATTTGGAAAATATTTGAAAAAACATTTTAATTAAAATCGCAGGAGGGCAAATCATTCTGACTTCAACTGTATGTACAGTATATAAATGTTTTGGGCTGTCCCCAGGGCCCTTTGGTTATAAACATCACTCTGTGCTATTAGGAAATTATATCATCCAACTTCTTCATCAATGTGGCATGACTAGAAGTACTGACCTGTAAGGACATAGTCGTAGTGGTTGACGTTGTTCAGTTTGATCCCCTCATACAAGACGTGAAGCTCATCAGCGGTCAACACCTGTCCCTTCCAGTGAGCGTAACCTGAGTAAATACAGATCACAGGTCAAACACACTCAAATAATCAGAAAATTCAGTGCTGAAGCTGATGTTTGAGATGCTCTGATCACATGACACTTCCTGAACATCTGACTGTTCTATGATCTGTGTCGGATCCCAATAAAAGCATGAACCTTTTCGTCAGAGGCCATTGCTATTGCCGTTAGAGCTGTGATGTCACAATTCAGGTGAGTCACAGAGTCGGTCACATGGTGTGTTTCTTGTTGCTAAGAAACAGGACCGAGGAAAGCCTGAGGGGCTGAATGAAAAAGACGCATCATTGTAGCCTTGATGTGTGTGTGTGTGTGTGTGTGTGTGTGTGTGTGTGTGTGTGTGTGTGTGAGAGAGAGAGAGAGAAAAAATTAACTGCAAAGGGGAATCTGTGATAAGACGGGTGTCTGTCGTCATCATTTTTTGCTGCCGCAATTCTGCACTGCCTCTCAGCGGGATCCACAAACCTCTAATCCCAATGGCTTCACCCACATGGATCATGCAGATACTCTACATCTGCTTAAATCACGATCAGGGGAAAACATTTACGAGCCGCCCTGTGAGGTACACGCTGTTGCTACCCATAAGGCTTTGCGGCGCCCATTGATATTCTGAATGTCACAACCTGCAAATACATTTCCAAGGTCAAACTTTAAAGACCTGAAGGGAACGTCCTGTTTGGAGATCACATTAAAAGGACATTTAGATGCTGATTAATCAGCACTGACTTAACAGATTTAAAGGGATAGTTCAGCCAAAATTTAAACTCGCCCTCAAGTTGTTCCAAATCTTTTTTTCCATTGAACACAAAAGAAGATATTTTTTAAAATGTTAGAAACCTGTAACCATTGACTGAAATCAATGGTTACTGGTTTCCAACATTTTTCTAAAAAGTATGAGAGATGTTAGCAAAATCCACTTTTGCGATTGTAAGGATGGAAAAAAATGGCCTGCGCCCTGGGGCATGGTCTAACAGGGTTGTGCTTATTCTCATAATGAGTTATGGGTGTGTTTTTGAGCATAACGTGCATTAAACCAAGTCTCATCTCCCACTCTTTTTAAGAGTCAAATGCTTCGTGCCATGGCGCATTTGCTATTTACATAGACAAACAAAATGCTTCACTAGTGAGAAAACAGCTAAACAAACCATCTGCAGCGAGGATAAAGAACGAGCCTCCTCAATTCAGCCTCTTTACTTTCTCTTTACTCCTTTACTTTCGTGGATAAGGAAACAGTGTTGTACTCACTCCACTGAAGACATCCATTAGCCTACATATTTAATTTCATTTGTTAAGCGCAAAGATTTGTTTCAAAACTATTGCTAAATTCAGTTCTAATTTCCAGCAATTGAAAAAATGAACAATAATAACGAAGTGTGCTCAAAAAATGGAGTTATATCCAAACAGGCGTCCTATATGGTGATGCATACGTCTCCAAAACCTGGCAGGTGGACAAATATGACTAGTTTTTATTAAAACAAATATAAATATGCATATAATAAATAATACTGCTAATAATAATAACAATATTATACAAACTGTCAAGAATAAACTGAAAAGGTCCCCCGAGGTGAAGAGGGCATGGATGTAGTGTTTTTATATATGTAGAAAATAATAATTTTTGTAATATTTAATTCCTTTAATACTTTTTCATATGTAAAGATATTTGTGTATTGCTGTACATCCTGTGTGTATTAAGCAATGTGTAAGCGTCTGAACCTGCATAGGCGCATAACTACTGCTCTGCACTGGACTTTAGACCAGCTTTCAGTTGGTCAATGGTGCTGTCTATTTTAAGTTCCTCAAAATAGCAACGCACCAACAATGCACCTTAACACACATCCTTTAAGACAGGAACACCCATGAGTCCACAAAGTGGCGCAAATGGATTTGCTATTTAAACAACGTGGAGCAAAAAGTAAAAATTACAGTTGTGCAGATCTGAAAATAGCAACAAATCGCGCCATACGCATCTTGAGCCTTGCACCGAGTGTATGATAGGGCCCATAGTGTGTTTTATGTATGACATTCATTCTATATGTGGCAAAAACTATTTCAGTCTTAGCTGCTGAAATCTCTATCAGATCACAGGAGAGGTGAATAGCGTCATCTCTATAAAATAAACAAACAGAACACAAAAATGATCTGAAATAACTTGTCTTCCTACAGCTAATTTACTGCCTAATTAAACCGAGTGCTGGGCAATTAGATTTGCTGGACTAGGAAAAAAACAAAGATGCAAACACAGATAATTACGCTACTGCTGAAAGGTTTAGCGTCAGTTTGGGAAAAGTTTTGGACAAAATGATACTTATTCATCAGGAATGGATTAAATTGAGTGATTAATGGGTACTTCTGAAGATTTTTACATTCATTCATTCATTTTTCTTTAGCTTAGTCTCTATGTCAGAGGTCACCACAGTGGAATGAACCACCCACTATTCTGGCATATGTTTTATGTAACAGATGCCCTTCTAGCTGCAACCCAGCATGCAACATGCAAACTCCCCACAGAAATGCCAACTGGCCGAGCTGTGACTTAAACCAGCAACCTCTTGCTATGAGGCGAAAGTGCTAACCACTGAGCCACCGTGCCACCCTTAAAATTTTTACATTGCAGCAAAAAACGTGAAACAAATAAATACAGATTTTTAAAAATCATTTAAAGGTGCAGTATGTAAGTTTGACACCCAGTGGTTGAACTAGCATTTCTTGCATTTCTGGATCAAAACAAACACAAGTGCAGGTTGCCAGAATGAGGACAGGAGCGAGTGATTTTAAGAAAATAGATCTTGAAAATAAAATAAACAGTTTGAAATTGGGGGAAGCATCTACATTTAATGATGTTAAAGAAGTTTAACATGTATTAAATAGATTATAAATCCTACCCTTTCATAAGTAAGTGCTTTTTCTGTGCTTCTGAATGGCTGTATTTAAATTTCTGTAGTGCTTCGTCTGCTGCAAACAATCAAACGTATCTTGTCACGTAGCGTGTTGTTAGGACACGCGGTTACAGTGTAATCTGCTCACCTAATGTTTACGCTCGTAATATTTATATAATTTGCTAATTAATAACCTCATGTGGAACTGAATCTGTCTCATGTTGGAGTCTGATACTGTCCACCCGAGGTTGCATTTCGGTCACAGACGCATGCTTACAGAGCCTTTCTGAATAAATGAAATACTCTGTTTTCCACCAAGGCAACCCAGAGTGCTGAAATATAATTGGCTAAACTGGCATTGGGCAGGTTAAAATTACCAAAACAAGACAGCGTTCCGGCATGGAAAACACATTTTCAAAGCAGAATATCTGACTGTTTTTCTGATAAATAAGAATGTTCACATGTTTTTTAAGTATCTGCAAACATATTATGGTATTGTATGCTTTAAAAGAGCTCTGCATAGTTTTGCTCCAAGCACTTCCAACTCAGTCTTAAACACCTTGACTAGTTGGATCAGCTGTGTTTGATTAGGGTTGTAGCAAAACTGTGCAGAGCTGCTCCAGGAATCCAGTTTGAGACTTATGCTTTACATTTTCTTAGTTTCCTGCATGCTAATAAACCATGTAATATAGTTGAGTTCATTGATCAGTACTTGAACGAGCACTCCAGAAAAAGAATCTCAGTAAAGCACAATGAAATAAGAATAAAGGGTAAGTCCCAAAAAATCTGCTTCTCAAAAGAGATACATCTGCACACATTAATAACAGGTGGAAATAGTAATGCATCTCGGCTGAACATCTGTGATGATTGAAAATACACACCAAAAATTATCTTTCAAGTGGGCTGGGCGATAAGGCAAAAATGCAATCGCGATAATTATTTTCCATAATCTTTTGACAACAAGCTATATTTCGATATAAGTTGGTAATGCTTCCAGATTTAAAAGAGTATCCTAAAAATGACTGAAGCCACAAAAATTATAGGGTCCATTAAATGGCATAACAAATTTTTAGCTGATACATTTTCAGTGGCCGAAAATTCGGTACATCTCTAATATTAACACACAGTTAGATTCCCGTTGTTTCTGCTGTGTGATTGGCTTTTAAATCAATATAGATCAGAGTAAAAAAGTCCAGAGCTTATCACTGTTATTGACGTACATTTTACAGTGATTCGATATAATATCGTTTATCGCCCAGCCCTACTCTCAAGTACTAAATCATTGTGTTTCTCTCCCATTCAAATAACTTAAAAATTTTATTCTGCCATCTTTAATTATAATCAATTGCAAATGCACGGGGAGAGAAGGTTTAAAAAAATGATTACCATTAAAAAGGAATTGTAAGCTCATATTTGTTTATGGCACACTTACATTAGCAAAGTTTAGCTAAATTGCAAATTGTGTGCTACTCCTATCCAACAAATTCACACAAAAACCCAAGGCATTTTATTTTAAATTTAGGCTCTCTTTAGCAGCTCTTCTTATGCAAGCCTGTAAGTGTGTCCAAATTCTATGCCACTTTAAAATGTATAAATACATAGTGCCATCTAATGAATCTGACAATGGAATTTAATTCATTTTATAATGTTTTTATTAATTCAACTGCTTTTATTGCAAAAGAAAAGTTCAAAAGGATTCCATTTAACTCAATTGGAAAGAGAGATTCATAAGAAAAGTTGCTACTGTAGAATATAGTGCACAAGTCATGTTGAATTGCATCAGCTTTTTCACAATCTCTAAATTAAAAAAAAAGTCATTTTATGTTTTAAATTAGAAGTACAGTACTGGCAGAACAGCATGAGGGAGGCTAAACAACTAAATAAAGAGATGAGCAGGAACAGTGTGTTTAAAAGCAGGTGACTAAAAGCAGTCTCCTCTTGCAAGCAAAAACGATGATAGGACCCACCAGATTTAAAGTGCACTATCCAAACAAGAGAAAACGAATCACTGTATTCCTGCTCTTCTGAAAGTACTAGGATCAGTGCTTGGCCTGTTTAAACAGCTCACTATCTGCACTTATCTACTCACTCACATCAGAATGAACCATCACAACATTTGAATGCAATATGCTTTAATCATTTTAATGAAGCATCTCGTGTTAGAAAAAAGAAAATAGGTCGAGGGGCACTACAGAGCACTGAATGCGTAAATGAATTTGGGTGCACCATACAAGTGATATATGACAACTGCTCAAAACTCATAAACGTAATATAACACCAGGAAATCGGGTCTCTAATGTCTCTAAACGTTACATGCAAACACAGGAAATTCAAAAACCACTGGAAACTGAAGGGAGTTTTTCTTTACTGTTCATTTGTCAAGTGTTACTACTTTAATATATTGTGGAATACATTTTGAATCACGTTCATTGGATGTTCAGTCAGGGGAACTTTTTTTTGTCAAATTAACTTAAATATTAACTTCACATGCACAAATGTTTGAAAGGGCCTGCTTTTTGCATGCTATGGGATAGAAATAAAAGGGTCATTTCAACTTTTCATCTCAAAATGCAGACTTTTTTCACAGAATTAAAAGGGGGAAACAACTTAAATGCAAGATATACGGTGCATCTGGAAAGTATTCACAGTGCTTCACTTTTCCCACATTCTTTTATGTTACAGCCTTATTCCAAAATGGATTAAATTAATTTATTTCCTCAAAGTTTTACACACAATACCCCATAATGACAATGTGAAGAAAGATTTTTTGAAATTGGTGCAAATAAAAAAAAAACACAGCTTTTACTTAATACTCTGTTGAAGCACCTTTGGCAGCAATTACAGCCTCAAGTCTCTTTGAATATGATGCCACAAGCTTGGCACACCTGTATTTGGGAATTTTTGCCTATTCCTCTTTGCTGTACCTCTCAAGCTCTATCAGGTTGGATAGGAAGTGATGGTGCACAGCCATTTTCAGATTTCTCCAGAGATGTTCAATAGGATTTAGGTCTGGGCTCTGGCTGGGCCACTCAAGGACATTCACAGAGTTGCCGTGAAGCCACTCCATTGAAATTTTGGCGGTGTGCTTTGGGTCACTGTCCTGCTGGAAGATGAACCGTCTCCCCAGTTTGAGGTCAATAACACTTTGAAGCAGGTTTTCATTCAGGATGTCTCTGTACATTGCTGCATTCATCGTTCCCTTTATCCTTATTCTTCCATTTCCTGCTGCTGAAAAGCATCCTCACAACATGATGCTGCCACCCACATGCTTCACTGTAGGGGTGGTATTAGCCTGGTGATGAGCGGTGCCTGGTTTTCTTCAAACGTAATGCCTGGCATTCACTCCAAACAGTTCAATTTTAGTCTCATCAGGCCAGAGAATTTTGTTTCTTATGGTCTGAGGGTCCTTCAGATCCCTTTTGGCAAATTTCAGGCAGGCTGCTATGTGCCCTTTACTAAGGCGTGGCTTCTGTCTGGCCACTCTACCATGCAGGCCTGATTGGTGGATTGCTGCACAGATGGTTCTCCTCTCTACACAGAAGAACGCTGGAGCTCAGACTGAGTGACCATGGGGTTATTGATCACCTCCCTGACTAAGGCCCTTCTTCTCTGATCACTCAGCTTAGATGGCCAGCTCTAGGAAAAGTCCTAGTGGTTCTAAACATCTTCCACTTATGGATGATGGAGGCCACTGTGCTCATTGGAACTTTCAGAGCTGCAGAAATTTTTCTGTAAGCCTTGTGCCCAATCCAGTCTCGGAGGTCTACAGACAATTCCTTTGTCTTCATGCTTGGTTTGTGCTTTGACATGCACTGTCAAACACTGTTGGACCTTATATAGACAGGTGTATGCCTTTTTAAATCATGTCCAATCAACTAAATTTACCACAGATGAACTCAAGTTAAGCTGCTGAAACATCTCAAAAATGATCAGTGGAAACAGAATGTACCTGAGCTTAATTTAGAGCTCACAGCAAAGGCTGTGAATACTTATGATTTTTCAGGTTTTTAATTGTTTTATAAATTTGCAACAATTTCCAAAAAATCTTTTTTCACATTATAATTATGGGGTATTGTGTGTAGAATGTTGGGGAAATAAATTAATTTAATCCATTTTGGAATAAGGCTGTAACAAAAAATGTGGAAAAAGTGAAGAGCTATGAATACTTTCCAGGTGCACTGTAAACCCAAAAAAAGTAAAATCCTTTATATAACTTGTTGTAACTATACAAGTAACTAGTTCATAATAAAGCCACAATTCTGAAAAAAGTGAAGAAAGTGAACTGTGAGAGTTTATAACATGCAGTTGTGAGATATAAACTCTGAATGCAGAATGAAATGTCTAGATATTGAGAAGTAAACACACACTGGTGTGTTTGTTACTTATTTCAATGAAGAAAATGACAGAATCACGGCAGATTTGAGAAACATTAGCTAAATTGTTGTATTGTTTGTGACATTAACTTTGCAACCTATTCAAAGTCTTGACTACACAATGTTAAAAACCCTTTACATACAGTATTTCCAGTGTTTAATGTTAAAGAGAGTACAAAAGGATTTCATTTGGCCCTAATTATGACATCATACCGTTCTACTCATCGAACCATGTGTTACATAATAATAACAAATTATAAGATTTCACAAAACATTGAATGCACACAAATGCTTAATCTACAGTACAAATGCTTACAAATGCCATTATTTGACCGTAATCAGCAGAAAGATTGTGTCAGCCTACCTGTGTGGTTGGAGAACTGTACAGAGTTGATCGAGTCCACCTCAAACCCCATGACCTGACAAACAGACACATTTTATTACAAAAATAATACAAGAAATAATCTAAATGTAAATAAAAAAATTAACACTACACAGAAATAAAGGCACAAGAGCTGTCAGCGGGGTGGTAACTTTTCTAAAGATATACAATATCTAAAAAGTACAAAAGTGTACCTCTTGAAAATTTTAGGTACTAATATATACCTTTGAGTAACCAATATGGATCCTTTAAGTACAAATAAGCAACTTTTGAAAAGGTGCCACCCCAATGACAGCTCTCATATCTTTGTTTCTGAGAGTGTAGGTCATGATAACGGAATAACAGATAACAGAACTCATGATTATTGACATTATTAAAATTATTATTAACCCTTGTCAACTCAACTTCTATCCATTCATTGAGTAAATAATCAAAGGTATACAGTGTCTGAGACACATTTCTAAAGAGAACATACTATTATTGCTTTTTTTTTTTTGCTACTGATGCTATTTTTAGTCAGTTCTAGATTACTGTTCTCTGTTAGAAACAATCAATCCCTTTGAATTGAGGTTGAAAACTATTACTTTTGTTTGCAAATCCACGTACATACATATGTATTACACGATAAAAAAAGAAAAATGAAACATCATTTGGCCTCTTTAGTCTTTAGTGAGATCAGAAGGTGCTGCCTAATGAAAATGAGTCAGAGAAGTTTTAATAATACTGCCTACTGGGAGCTGGTTAATATGTCACAGGAAAATACTGAAAGAATCTGAAGGTAATATGAAGGTAATATGAATATTAAAAAATGTATATAATAGCACCCATTTTTTCAACTTCTGAAAGTATTTTTCCATATAAAATAAAAAAGTCATAGGCTGTGTTTACACTGCCATGAAAAAAATATAATTTTTACTCACATTTGATACCGATTGAAGTTTGCTGCACATCCATGCCCACAAAATCTTCATGAAAAATGATTTTGGTGCATCTTTTCAACTCAAAATCTTCAAAAAATATGATTTTGGTGCATCTTTGCAACACAACATCCTCATGAAATATGATTTTGGTGCATCTTTTTAACACAAAATCATGAAATATGATTTTTGTACATCTTTTTAACACAAAATCTTCATGAAATATGACTTTGGTGCATCTTTTCAACACAAAACAATTTTCCATAAAGATTTTGTGGTTGTGCATGTGCAGCCAATTCCAATCTGTGCTAAACGTGAGTAAAAAACATATTAATCATATTAATAGATTAACAAATATAACATCAAGTCTTAACACATACATCTCATTGAAATATGCACTACATATGTTATAGATTCCCTACACGAAGATTCCCATTGGAATTCAAAACCACCACAATGCAAGGGCAACACAAAAGTTGCCTACAAAAAATGTTTTTTTAATGTCACGACATTATGAAGCAGAGGTGTGTGAGGTGGAAACTTTAACGGAAAGCGATTCAGCATTCAGGAGCATAAAAATCTTCAGCTTCTGTTTGTGAATTGTAAAAATAAAATAGTTTCTCTACTTGAAGCTGTTGTGATTTTGTGATTTAACTCAATATATAGAGACAAAGTACAGAGCCAGGTATTTCACACAATCGCTTACTGATTTATTTCAATTAAAGGCAGGCTAATCTTAGTATAGTCTATTTCATGTTAGAGTTCTAGATCTACAATACAGTAGATAAAATGCAAAAAAGTACACATAGATAGACAGACAGACAGACAGACAGATCACATGAATTATATTGTTGTATTATCATTTATTAACGTAAAATTTTTATGTAATGATGAGGGTTTTAGTTCCAGTGTCAAACTGTTGAGCTCTTATACTATTGGTAATTTAATATAGTAGCACTTTTAGAAGTATCTGTGTTCTCATTTTATCATCAATCCAAAAGTATTGTGTCATTTTATCAACAATCCAATAGCATTGTGTCATTTAACCTTTATCCGTCTAGGTTCAATCCACAACTAAAGGTTAAATGTTTAAGGTATGCTTTTTATTAAAAATATTCCTTGCTCAATAGTCTCAAACTCAATTCCTGGAGGGCCACAGCTCTGCACAGTTTAGCTACAATCACCTCCAATTAATAGTCTCTAGTAGTCTTAAACACCTTGATTAGTTGGATCAGCTGTGTTTGATTAGGGTTGGAGCAGAACTGTGCAAAGCTGCGGCCCTCCAGGAATCCAGTTTGAGACTGAAGCTAAATGATCACACTAATAAATAGAGAGTTTAAAATGTGAGCCAAGAAAGTCACATACTAAAAGAAACTAAAGGGGAAAACGAAAGGGTAATTTAACTTATTTGTAGGGATGGGTACCGAAACTCGGTACTTTATCAGTATCGGTGCTAAATTATAAAAGACCGGAGTATCGATAAGCTCTGACGGTACTCTTAACGGTTCTGCTATTGGTACTGGAGAATTATTGCTGAATAAACATTACTTACAGTAGCATAATTTAACTGACCAACCTTTTCTAATTTGACATATTGGACATTCGTCTGCACAGTTGGCAATCTCACATCTCATGCTTGCGTTTCCTGTGAGCACGTCAAGTATAAAAGCCTTCACAGTTCTCAGCTTGGTGCGCGCACTCAGCGGAGGCTCATGCTAAGCGCACACACAAAGCTCGCAACACAGACTCACGCGCACACACAGTTTATAAAGTGAGTGTACCAAAAAGTGAACCAAACAGGTTGTATTTCCTGAGTGGACAGCGACAACGTCTGTTGCAACAAACACAAGTTGTTTTCTTGTATAAGCGGAAACGCAAGCAATCTGGCTAAGTGAAAGTATCTTTCAAAAGTGCATTAACTGCAATAAAAAGTAATGAAACATTTTTGACTGCTTAGCTACTAACGGTAACGTCACATCCACATTGTCATGCCAGCAGTCAATCACCTAAATTATTATAACATTAAGAGTTAAATAAACACACGTATTTGGTTACAATAAAAACAGTACTTTTATCTGCATAGCCTAAATAAATCTTAAGCATTAAAAATGCTTTACATCAGCTGTATTTACAAATAGAGCCTATGAATAGCCTAATAGTAAACTGCTTATTAAGAAATTATAGAAAACAGCTTATTTTTACATTGCAAGATGCTCCAAAACTGTATTAAAAACACTGTAAACTCCCAAAACAGTTAACTCATTTATGTGAATGCATTAATGAAAAATCATAAACATTATCTCATACTGCATTTTGCAACTCAAAGAGGGTATTTTAAACTGCAGGCAGCACAATAAACCAAGCAAGGTCCCGACAGGCAACCATGTTGATTTTTCTCCAGAAGAATGGTTAAAAGTCATTTTCCTTTAAACCATTGTACATTCTTTTACAGGAATTTTTTAAAATTTGTTTTACAATTATTGGTTTAATTTAATTTTACATTAAAAACATAATAATAAAATAAAGTGCTGTTAATTCTGTTCAACTTGTGTTTTTTTTATATATAAATACAAAACATACAAAAAGTACCGAACTGATAAGTGGTATTGATACAAGTTGTAATACAGTTAAAACCTTAATGATACCCATCCCTACTTATTTGTAGTAGCACTAGCAGATTGGGCTAAAATTGGTTTTATATTTGCACATTCATTCATTTTTTTTTTTTGAACAGTGACAATTTGAAACATGATATTTTCAATATCTGTTTAAAATCGCATAAGTATGACTTCAAAACAACATTAGCACTATTATATTGACTGTGAACAATGTTGTACTTTGAGAGTCATTGGCCGCTAATATGATTTCTCTGTTTAGAATTTGCAAATACTTTTCATTCATTCATTTTCCGTCAGCAGTCCCTTTATTCATCAGGGGTCGCCACAGTGGAATGAACCCCCAACTTATCCAGCATATGTTTAACACAGGGGATGCCCTTCCAGCTGCAACCCAATACTGGGAAACACTCATTTACACACATATACTACAGCCATTCATTCATTTTCTTTTCTGCTTAGTCCCTTTATTCATCAGGGGTCGCCACAGTGGAATGAACCGCCAACTTATCCAGCATATGTTTTACACAGCGGATGCCCATCTAGCTGCAACCTATCACTGGGAAACACCCATACACTCTTATTCACACTCATACACTATGTATGATTTAGCCTGTCTGGACCAGTAACCTTGCTGTGAGAAACAGTTCTAACCACTAAGCCACCGTGTCGCCCAAAGAATACTTTCTTAAAACAATATTATTAAGGAGAAACCCTGGATGTGCCAATATAAACCAACTTTACCTCAATCGCTAGCAGTATTAGTGATTTAAACACTCATACTTGGACCCCAAACATGAAGACAAATGCAAAACATGAGGCTTTCTGTCAAAGAAAACCACACGGAATTTAAATTGAGGACATGTTACAAATGCGGCACGCTCAAGCGTGGGATTAAGACGAGACTGGAAGGTGAAAGAAAAAAAAATGTCACGATTTTTGCTGGAATTGAGTCTCCCGGCTGTGACGTCAGTCTCGAAAACGTTAGACAGCGCGGGCATGCAGAAGAAGGGAAGGGAAAGACAGCCGCTTTCCGCTCGCATGACAGCTGGAGCCATTCAAAAGCTAATGAGCCCGATTTAATAGTTTGGACGAGGCGCGATCCCTCATGCCAAATGATCTTTCAGGAGCCGAGATTCAATGATATATGAATCATTTTCTGCCGCTGATGATCAATGTCACTCCTGGAAACGATGACAGCCGCTGATCTCACCGCAGCGGGATCGTGTCAATGCAACATGCCGGTGTTTTGACAGCACTTTTGCTCATATTTCTAGTTAAGTCACTGTTATTAGAAGTCAATCACTACAACGAGAGGCCAAGTTGTGAGAATGAAACAGCGGGATGAGAGAAGTTCGCTTGATAAACCTCTTAAAGACATGCATGATAAGGAGGAGTATCAATTATGCGACCTCTCGTTTCGCTGTCATAACACAATTATAAGCAGGGCATAAAGCTGCTCACCTGTAACGGGAAAGATGCAGATTTATTCCCCACGTATCCTCTCACGACATGACTCTGAATAGACAGCACTCGGCACTCCATGTCGCGCGCAGTTAAAGTTGTTTTAAACGCTCCAGAATGTCACGCGATTCGAGCGGCAGTGGCGAACCGGAGGGGTGCTTTTCTTTCCCGTTTTAAATCCAAATTGGGATCCGTGGTGGCAAGTTCAGCAGCCAGACAGAGAAATGAAGGACATTCACACTGGAGACGCTCATTGGCGAGCGCAGCTACTCAGGCATCCTGAGGGGGCACCTAAAAATTCACTGACATCACGGCGACGCTCGTACAGCAGCAGCAGCGCTCGTGTTTGCTATTAGTAGAGTCGTGATTTTAACCGGTTAAACACCTTTTCGGTAAATTCTGAAAAGGATATTGATGTAAATTGCTCTGTTTTTACTTGGAAATTGTACCCCACATCGTTTGGCACTGTGGTTATTTTAAAAAGCTATGGTATGGTGCTTATTTTTCAATTTAATTAGCATTTTCCTGGATATTTAAATCATGATTATGTGAATAACGACGTTTTTATTGATCTATTTATTTTGTTGATTAAGTTTCATATTCATAAGGCTGATTTTTCTAACAAAAAACAGTTTTACACTGTCACTACTATTCAACATTGGACTAATAGAAATGCAATTTCATTTGTGATCTGCTTTCAAAATGTTTGATTAATGTGAAGGACATGCTTGTTTGTAATTGTAAGATTTAATTTTTTATTTACTTTCTATCACTCTGGCCAAACAAATACACACTTTATAAATCACGGGTTTTTTTAGATAAACAGTAAGATAACTTAACATTTATAAAATAATTAACATAAAAATGTGATTTAAATAGCATAATTAAAATATGTACAATTAAAATGATGCAAAATGCTCTAATCTATATAAAATAAACAAATATTGAAAATAGTTGCATAGATATTACTGTAATAAGTACAGAAAAATAAAGTAACTTAACCTATTTTATTCTGTGGTCTTGTATCTGTTGTTTGAAGCATTTTAAATAAATAAATAAAGTAGAACTGGGCTAAATTTATTTCACGCGTTTAAATCGATAAAGACAAGACGGAGGAGCTGGGGAGTCTACACGAGTCTATCACATAAACTGAGGAGTTTCAGAAGTCCTTCCTGGATGTATGAGAAATGGCGGCTTCTGAATTGTTATGACAGCTAAATATATCTGTCAATGGCCTTACATTTATTATCTGGAAAACAACAATTTGTGGATTTTTTTTTAAAAAGAAACAGCATGTTTTATAGCGATGTAACAGCCTTGGGTATTGCGGAAGTGGGGTCCTTGTACAGAAAGACGCGCTCTGATATCCTCTAATCGCAAGCGCGTTCCGCGGTGACGTCAGACAGTGAATGGATGGTGTTTGACGTCACGGCTGTCGGCACGGCTCTTTCTGAATTTTAATTCTGCCCATTCATGCACAATTTAATTCTACTCATTTTAATTCCTTTGTAATAAAATTAAAATAATGATCTCAAATATGATCACCCTGGTGCAAATGACCCCCATCCAAAAATAGTTTGTTATTAGTAGAAACATTACATTCATACTACTGTGACATATTAATATGGTAAATATGTCCTGTTATTTCGAAAATATTGAGTGGTTTTTAAGTTACATTGTTATTTTTTCTACTTATTATAGTACTATCTTTATGTCACTATTTACATTTGAAATATCACTCATTTTAATTTAAACCGTGTTTATTTTAATTATTAAATTATTTAAATTTAAAAAATTTGCATGATTTATTTGAATTATACATTTTTATACTAATATTCATATTTAAATGTTAATTTAAAATCATTACATTATTTTAATTCAGTGTTTTCTATTTGTTTGTGTATAAAAGCACATTGATTGTTGCATATAATTTGGGCCTCTTGGTAAAACATTATTTCCTATACCACAATGAGTTCATATAATGAACATAATGAGTATTATCATTATATGATATTATTACATTTTCATTCATTCATTCTTTTTCCTTCGGCTTAGTCCCTTTATTCATCAGAGGTCACCACAGCGGAACGAACCGCTAACATATCCAGCATATGTTTCAGCAGATGCCCATCCAGCTGCAACCCAGTACTGGGAAACACCCATACACTCACATTCACACTCATACACTACAGACAATTTAGTTCATTCAATTCACCTATAGCGCATGTCTTTGGACTGTGGGGGAAACCAGAGCAGCCGGAGGATATGCCTCCACACAAAAATGCCAACTGGCCCTGCCAGGGCTCGAAACAATGACCTTTTTGCTGTGAGGCAACAGTGCCACCCCATTACTAAATTTTGATTTATCAAATTTAAAACATAACATAAATACAAACTTAAAGGTGCAGTATGTAAGTTTGACACCCAGTGGTTGAACTAGGTATTGCACTCCTGGATCAAAACAAACACAAATGCGGGTTGCCAGAATGAGGACAGGAGCGAGTGATTTAAACTGTTCTAAATAAAAGCAACGACTCGTGATAGATGGGAATATTTTCAATATTAAAAGGAGTTTTGGTTCTAACCAACACCTCGAATTGATATATTAGAAACGGCTTCTATTTCTCACAGCTCAACATGTGAAACCTATGACAGTGATCACCTCAGGTAAATCTTGTGTGTTTAATTCAGTGCTAAATGCTAACAATGTGAGTTTGAATAGTTTCTAAACGTTACCGTTTTGTGAGTGAGTGCATATTCTGTGCTTCTGAATGGCAGTATTTAAATTTCTGTCATGTTTTGTCTGGTGCAAACAGCCAAATTGCTCATTACTGCGTATCTCGTCATGAAGCGTGTTGTTAGGACACGAGGTTACAATGTAATCTGCTCACCTAATGTTTACGTTCGTAAAATTGATATCATTTGATAATTAATAACCTCATGTGGAACTGAATCGGTCTCATTTTGATGTCTGATACTGTCTATTTCGATCACGGACACATGCTTACAGAGTCTTTCTGAATGAATGAATAAACGAATGAATGAATGAATGAAATACGCTGTTTTCCAACAAGGCAACCCAGGGTGCTGAATTATAATTGGCTAAACTGGCATTGTGCAGGTTAAATTTACCTGAACAAAGACAGCATTCCAGCACGGAAAACACATTTTCAAAGCAGAATATCTGACTTCAGCATTGTTTTTTAGTTAAACAAGTATGTTCACTTGGGATCTTTTTTAAATATCTGCACACATATTATGGTAATTTTATGCTTTAGGAGTGTCAAAAACTTACATACAGCACCTTCAGTTTTTGGACTAGTATTTCATATATCACACCTCATTACTTGTTCTGGTTTATAATTACTGTAACACCACTATTCTGCATGTCCTCTGTAATTTAATGTCCACTGAAGCTAAAATACTGACTCATGCAAAGCCTCAGGTCAGGACTCGACTATTTTTGGACAGGTGGGCCGATAGCTTTAGGCTTTAGAAACCTAGTTCATCTTTTTGTCTTTGGCCTGCTGCCTACCTGACCATAAATCTAAAAAACCACGAGGTCAGAGCAGTTTATCAGGCCTCGGTAAAAAGACAGAGACTTTGTTAAGATGCTGCAAAGACTTATAGCATTTATGAATCATTTTAAGATCTATCTAAATGGGGACGTATTTATTTTCAACAAAGCAAACTCTATGGGTGGGCAGTTATCATACTGCTGCAAGTCAACATTCATTATTTTTAGAGTAAAAACAAAACACTTCATTTGCTTAATAGGAGCCTCTTCTGAGTGCCATTAAAGCGATAATTCACCCCAAATTAAAATGTGATGTTAATTTACTCACCCTCAGGCCAAGATGTAGATGACTTTATATAGGGTGCAAATTACAGGGGAGTTTGGGGGGATTGACACTCCTAATTAAGACTTGATCCACCTGAAGAATGTCAAAACAAGATGTATGGGGGGTCTGCCCTTTAATACTGAGAAATAGTTCACTCTGATCTGTTTTTAAATAATAATGTTAATTATTAAAATAATATACAATATAAATTTACATTTGATCACCCCTATAACGGTTTATACCATTGTGAATGCAAAATCATGCCAACAAGTCAATGCAAGAAAAAAATCATTCAACAGTCTGAAACATCAAAAGTGTTCACAAGACTTTTTTCTCCTAAAATATGTGTTTGTATCTACAATTAGCCTAAAAGTAAAGTCAAATTAGATGGAGTTTGTATAGTTTGACCAACAGAAGTAGCTGAAAGACCTAATCAGAGGATACTGTAGGTCAGAATTCAATAAATATCCCTCAAAAAACTGAAAACGTGTTGTAAGAATAAACTAGATCTAATTAACAATAATTTCCCAGTGATGGGTTGCAGCTGGAAGGGCATACGCTACGTAAAACATATGCTGGATAAGGTGGCGGTTCATTCCGCTGTGGCAACCCCTGATGAATAAAGGAACTAAGCCGAAAAGAAAATGAATGAATGAACAATAAATATATAAATGACTGAAGCATGAATTACACTAACTAATCAAAAAAAGTTGACCCCCTTGATTGTCAATGTATAATCTGCACACTGACTTTATGTCTTCATTGGGACAATAAAGGGAAAGTTCACCCAAATGAAAATTTTGTCATCATTTATTCACCTTTATTCCAAATACCTTTATGAGTTTCTTGTTTAACACGATAGAAACTAATTTGAAAAATGTTAGAAGCCTGTAACCATTGACTTCCATATAGTTTTCTGTTTTCCTGCTGGAAATGAGTGGTTACAGGTTTTCAGCATTCTTCAAGATATCTTCTTTTGTGTTCAACAGAAAAGAGACACTCGTAAAGCTTTAGAAACATTTGAGAATGAGGAAATAGTGAGTACATTGTAATTTGGGGGTGAACTATAACAATGTAGATCTTTGCATTCTTGGTGACTGATCAAATGTTGGAAGTTTTAACAGCACTCTGAAGGTAGAAAAATCAACAGAGGCAAAACAAACTCAAGACAGGGATCGGATTAAAGACAAAATTCATTAATTAGCCTATTATTGACTCTGAAAGTGCAGAAAATCATTGACTGGCATTGTACCTAGTGAATGAGTGTGGATGTTTCCCAGTGATGGGTTGCGGCTGGAAGGGCATCCGCTGCGTAAAACATATGCTGCATAAGTTGGCAGTTCATTCTGCTGTGGCAACCCCTGATGAATAAAGGGACTAAGCTAAAAGAATGAATGGTTTCTTAAGAGTAAATTGGCAACATTTTTTGGGGTGGACATATTAGAAACACACTCACGCATAATATACAATAATTATGAATTATTATTTTTCCTAAACATACTAAAATACTGTGAAAACAAAGATGTAAATATGATTGTGGTGTATTATATTGTCACATTTTTGTTACACCTCAATAAACAGATTGTTAAACAACTTGTCAAGTTACTTTTTCATGAGCCTATCATAATTGGCATTTTCTAGACCTGCTTTATTAGGAATAATTTATTCCTAATAAAGCAGGTCTATAAAATGCCAATTGTTAATTATTCAGAATAAAAAACATTAATTAGCCAGTGGTAAATGTGTTATGGCTAGAACATAAAAGTGCTCTAATTTGACATTGACTAAGAGTGTTTTACTTATAAAAGTTTGAAGGGGTTTTTAGGCTCTATTGTTTTTCGTTGGTCACGGTTTTATTCCTGTCAGTCTGAGCGGCTGCAGACTCAAACGCACCTCAGATTATTCAGAAGTCGTGACTGCGCGCCGGGGGGAGGCGGGAGGAGGAGGAGCGGATTATAACCGGGCAAAAATCGGTTCCTTTATCACACAAACATGTGAATCATCGCTGCAACAGAGCCCACTTCACCCGTAACAATCAAGAAGCCGCTGACTCATGAACAGCTGCCTAAAACTCGAACAATGACGCGTCATGCGGCGGCTGAAGCGATTTAAAACAAAAAGCGATTTAGCGGCCTCTGCCGGCGAGAGCGCGATACTGCAGGAAAGTACAAAATACACACAGGGACGAATTGAGTGATTTGAGGGCCCTATGTAATTCCAGTCATGGGGCTCAACAGTCCTAAAATGCACTCTTTGTAGTTTTATTCATGCATTTTCATTTATTTATTCTACATTTTTTTTCCTTTTCTATGTTTTTTCTTAATGCAATATCTACATTTTAAATTATTTGTATTCTAAAAATAAATTCACAACTATTAATAAAAAAATAGAAAATAATCAATCGCCTTTAAAACAAAATATTTACCTGATTTGACTGCTGGGCTGCTCCACGATTGGGGGTGTAAGATGTTATATTTACGTTAAACATGTTATTTGTTAAGGCGATGCAGTGGCGCAGTAGGTAGTGCTGTCGCCTCACAGCAAGAACATCGCTGGGTTGCAGGTTCGAGGTTGGGCTGGGTCAGTTGTGTGAAGTTTGCATGTTCTCCCTGTGTTCGCGTGGGTTTCCTCTGGGTGCTCTGGTTTCCCCCACAGTCCAAAGACATACAGTACAGGTGAATTGGGTAGGCTAAAATTGTCCGTAGTGAATGAGTGTGTGGATGTTTCCCAGAGATGGGTTGTGGCTAGAAGGGCATCCACTGCGTAAAATCGTGCTGGATAAGTTGGCGGTTCATTTTTTATTCCTTCCCTAGATTAATAAAGGGACTAAGCCGACAAGAAAATGAATGAATGAATGAATGAATGTTATTTGTTAAACTCTCACCATACAAAATATGATAAAAAAACAATGTTATATGTACAATTCATAGGTATTTATTGGGGGGTCCCAAGCGGCTGCTTACTTTGCTTATTGGTTAAATCCGCCCATGACACACACACATGCTAAAATAGACACCAGGACACCAGATACAGCTCTCAAGAACATGACGGAAAAATAGCAAGGGTTCTTAGTTTTAGACTGATGTAATGACACATTGCGTTTACTGTGTCACTGAACCGAGCTAGTTCAAGCATTTGGTTGTTTTACTGATGTTAAAAGTAACAGAACACATTAAACCCACATTAAAATATACTATAGTCATTTATAGTAAGTAATATAGTGTTTTTGAACCACACTAAAGCACTTGAAATAATCTGTTGTGGTAATTCTATTGCTGTGCTAAAACAGAGAAATATAAACAAATGACCCAATAATGTACTATACTAAGTTTTCTATATATTATAGAGATTAATGTACTAAAACAAAAGTGTATTAGAGTGTTAAATAGAGTTAATAATACAGTAACCATTAAAGGGCACCTATGAAGAAAATTATCTTTTGTAAGCTATTTAGACAGAACTGTGTGCAGGTATAGTGTGTCCACAGTCATATTGGGGTGATAGAAACACAATAAGTCTCTTTTTTAAATTTCCTGACGTTAAAATAGGATCCACATCTCCCCCATTTTGAGGCCGAACGCAACATGTTGTAGGAGTGCGGTTTCCTCTCCCACCAAATTGATTGACAGCCGTGTATTAACATGTCTCCGTAGTAACGCGTATAATCATATCAACAAGACAGGACGTGCGCAAAGCAACAGGGATTAAAAGATCTGTTCAGCACTCTGTGATCATCAATCATCATTAAATGTGATCAAGAGTTTTACAAGTTTAAAACGTTTTTAAAACAGTGCATGTTTGTATTGAATTACAGCGATTTACTTCAGCTTTACTTTATTACTACAGCTGATGTTACTACAATTATAAAAGAAGGTGCTTCAATCCTGGTTTGTGGCTGTTACATCAGGTTTGTTTTGTACATTAACATAACGGATATCCAAACAGCAGTGGATATTAACGTGCAACCTATCACATTTGCTGTGACATGCATGCACGCACAGTATTTAAAAAGCATTTAAGAGCATTTTAAGAGCATTTTACAGTACATTTTTGTCTTATACATACATAAACCTATATAACAAGAAGTTTTCTTAATATAAATACTTCTGAATGCTGTTTTGTATTTTATGTTTTGCATTTTATTAAATGTTCAGTATTTTTTAGCCATCATAAAAATAAACGTTGAATGCTTTTGTTATACTTTTACTGGTAAAAAATATCTAGCTAATACTTTAATCATTCTTAATGCTTTTTTTTTTCTTCGTTTAACTGAAAAAACAAACTGTTCATCAATGAAAATAAGGTTTTGGAGTACCTTTTTAGTACCTTTTTATGCTTGGCCTTCTCTGTGAATATAATTATGTGCCCTAGAGTTTCAGTTCAATTAGGCGGCAGCTGAAAGGCTGGTGACCTTTTTGTGCTCGGCGCTCAAGCCTGACCTTCCAATGTAACCGGACCACAGAAGCTGAGCCAGTCCAGCATTACCTGATCCACAGCTGTAGTGACACGACAAAACACTGCTGCACACCTGCTCAGGTGTCACAGGTGCTCAGGTGTGCCAGAGTGAGAGAGAGAGAGAGAGAGAGAGAGACCAACACACACTAGATGGTTATAAATGAATCATTGTAAATATTATTATTTATTATTACCGTTTTATCCTGAAATGTTGAATGTTGATTGTTAAATTTTGATTTTACTGATGCTACTATTTACTGTGTTTACTACTGTTTTTAAATATACTTTATATGTTCTTTTTAATGTAGGCTTTATAAATGCTTTGGCAATACAATTATCATGCCAATAATTTGAGATTTTTGAATTTGAGAGAGAGAGTTGTGTATTTTATTAAAACATTTTTCTTTCGTTATCTTTTTAATAATCATATTAGCCTTTTTTTCTTATTTTTGTATATATATATTTTTATTTCTAATTGTTTTTTATGTATGCATATACTGTACAGTGAAGCCTGAAATTATTTATGCCCCTGAAAAATTCTGACAACTTTTTGTTTAAATGTAAATAAAAGCTGAGAATTTTTTTTTTGCACAATGACGCATCTTGTACATCGTCTTACTATTTATTTATTTTTTTGGAGAAGCCTGTGTCATTTCCAGTCAAAAAAAAACTTGCTGGTTGAATAAAAGTAACTTTAAATCTGAATTTTCCAGGGGGTATGAATAATTTCGAGCTTGATTGTATGTATTATATAATAACTACATTCATTTATTCATTGTTTATGTAGTGTGAAATGCTTTGGCAATACTTATATTATATAACATATCATCATGCCAATAAAGAAAGAAAGTTCTGTTGTTCACACATCTAGATTATTATAAATAAATCATTGTAAATATACTGATTATTATTATTTATTATTACTGTTTTATCCATAAATGTTCATTGTTAAATGCAAAGTTTATTCTGATAATTTTTTTTATTTGTATTTTTATTTAATTATGACTATTACTATTATTATTATTATTATTATACTATATATTATAATACTATACAACTATTTACTGTGTTTACTATGTTTTTTAAAAATATATATGTATGTTATTTTTGAGGGAAAATTTATAAATGCTTTGGCAATACATTTGTAACATTTGTCATGCCAATAAAGCAATTATTGAATTGAATTAAATTGAATTGAATTGAGAGAGTTGATTGATAAATGTAGTTTATTTTGATCTATAATTATTTTTGTATTGATTTGTACAAATAATATGATATGTTGAATAATAATATGATATATTAAATAATATGATGTATTGTTGATACTTTATTTAATTAATATATTTAAATATCAAAATGTTTTCTTTTTACTACTATTTACTGTGTTTACTGTTTTGTTTTTATTATATATGCATATTACTTTTTATGTAAACTTTAGAACTGCTTTGGCAATACAATTGTAACATTTGTCATGCCAATAAAGCAATTATTGAATTGAATTGAATTGAGAGAGAGAGACAAAGACAGAAAGTTCTGTTCTTCACACATCTAGATTTTTATAAATGAATCATTGTAAATATACAGATTATTATTATCTATTATTACTGTCCATATCCATACACGTTGATTGTTAAATGTACAGTTTATTCTGATTTATTATTAAATATTTATTTGTATTTTTATTTAAGACTATATATTGCAATACTATACTACTATTTACTGTGTTTACTATGCTTTCATTTGAAATATATATGTATGTTCTTTCAAATGTAAACTTTACAAATGCTTTGGCAATACATTTGTAATATTTGTCAGTAAAGCAAATATTGAATTGAATGGAATTGAACTCAACTAAGTGAGAGAGAGATAGAGAGAAAGTTCTGTATTTTATTCAGTTTTTTATTATAAAATCTTTCATTATCTTTTCATTTATCTGACCATATTAGACTTTTTTTATTGTGTACGTATTTATCAAACTTCTAATTGTTTCTTTCTCCATGTATATATGTATTATATAATCACTATATTATTTTATTCACTGTTTACGTAATGTGCAATGCTTTGCCAATACTTATATTATACTTATATTACAGAATATATATCACCATGCCAATAAATCTCATTTGAATTAGAAATTTAGGAGACAAAGAGAGAAAGTTGTGTATTTTATTATATTTCTAATAATATTTTCTTCTTTTTCATTGTCTTTTTAATAATCATATTAGACTTTTTCTTATGGTGTATGTTTTTATCAAACTTCTAACTGTTTCTTAATGCATGTATAGAAGTATTATATAATCACTAATCACTATATTATTTTATTTATTGTTTATGTAATATGCAATGCTTTGGCAATTCTTATATTATATAATATATATCGCCCTGCCAATAAAGCTCATTTGAATTTGAAACTTGAGAGTAAGAGCAAGAGAGGCAGAGAGAGAGAGAGAGAGAGAGAGAGAGAGAAAGAGAGAGAGAGAGAGAGAATAACATATGAAGTTGCTCAGGAAGCCACTTCTCCAGCTCTTCATTCAGTCACCTTCAAATTAGCCCCTTCATTTCTCCATTCCCTCCCAGGCTAATTTCACAGCCAGTTACTTGCATTTGGGGTCATTTCATTCTTCATTCGGCTGACGAGGATTAATCAGACTAAGGGCCTTGGATTCTCCATCTTCAGTGGATCTGTGTCGCCACGGCCTCATTTATCCAGGATGGAGTGCAGATGAGCAAAGGCATGGATTCGTCCCAGACTGCAGGAGAGACGGAGCAGCCCGTTTCTGAAGGAGGAAGCCCAGAGGAGAAGGTGAGAAAGCGGGACGAGCTGTATTTCATGTCAAGACTGTTTGCTGGTGGCCTTGAGCTTTTTAGACACTGTTAAATTATATCAAGGATGACTTGCTGGGTCTGTCATGACATATGGCATATATCTTGGTCAGTGTTACTTTTAAAAGTTACAAAGTTACTTTTAAAAGTAATATATTACCATCTTAAACAGGCCCGCAACCAGCCTGGTGAAAGGGGTGGCTCTTTTAACTCAAAAACTGGACCTTTTTGCAGTTATTCGCTTCATTTTCTTTTTAACTATGAGGTTTAAATACTTAGCTGGACTAGCTTGTCGGGTGGTCATCATAAACACACTTTTTGATAAAAAAATATTTTGACACCAAAAATATTTCCTAAATATTTGGAATAAAGAACATAATTATACATATTATTTTTAAAATACAAATTTATCGCATCATATATCATTAGGGAAAAAGGAATCTGTTAAAGCTTTAAATTAAATCTGCCCAAGGCAAAGTAAATTGTCATTTATTAGGCAAATAATAAACTGGCCAGCACATTCATCTGTGCTGTCAGAATTTGGCCACTGGAATAATAAAATGTTTTTTTTTACATAATAATAACAATAATAATAATAATAATAATAATAATAATAATAATAATAATAATAATAATAATCATAACAATCATAACAACAACAACAACAACAATAATAATAATAATAATAATAATAATAACAATAATAATAATAATGTAGAGTTTCCTGATTTTTCTAGCCTTTCTTGCAAAAGTACATTTAAAAATTCATGGATATCAACAAAAGCCTAATTAAAATTAACTTTTACAAGCTTCAAAATTAACTTTTGGTGCTTCTCACCTTTTTATTAGTCTTTTTTTGTTTGTTTCAAGAATAAGGTCCAAGATTTAGAATGAAAGTTACTTGTAAAAGGTTTTCGCTATTTAACAACAATACAGTTGGTCAGTAGTGAAAAATGACTTCACTTGCATCAGATTCTTCTCGGTTTTAAGCCTTCTTCGATGAGTTATTTTCACAATTTATGATGGGACAGCAGTTAAAATAGGATGAATGAGCTTATGTATTGGACAAATTCTGGACCTTTGTCTGTGAGGAGTGGGTCTTTCGAACCACCTGAACCTCCTCCCCTCTCCCCCCTAGCTACGGGCCTGTTAAACCTTATTCTTAATCTTAAAAAATGCAAAAATAACGTGATATACTTTCATGTTGTTTTTATTTAAACAGTAACTAAGGCATTTAGTTGTTAGTTTTATTTATTTTTTTGGCTCAAGATTGTAGTATATTACTTTTAAATATATAACTTATAAAAGTTAAGTTACCCAACACTGATTGTGATCTATTTGTCATTAAACCACGATCATCAGCTCAGTCACTCTAAAACTTCTTTCGCCTCATTTCTTTTTGTTTCAAGGGTGTCAACCGTTATAATACAGAATTATGTAAGGAAAATATGCTTTAGCTGAACTCCTGCATTTCAGGATGCAGTTTCATAATCGTTACAGAATCTGAATGATACAAAATCTACAAAAATAGAGCTACAAAAAAGGAAAGAAAAAAAGAGAGATAATAATTCATTCATTCATTTTCCTTAGACTTAGTCTCTGCTTTATCAGAGGTCGCCACAGCGGAATGAACTGCCGACTATTCCAGCATATTTTACACGTTTTACATAACGGATGCCCTTCCAGTTGCAACCCAGTACTGGGAAACACCCATACACTCTCACATTTACACACACACACTCATACACAACAGACAATTTAGTTAATCCAATTCAGCTATAGCTCATGTCTTTGGACTGTACGGGAAACCGAAACACCTGGAGGAATCCCATGCCAACACGGGGAGAACATGCAAACTCCACACAGAAATGCCAACTGACCCAGCTGGGACTCGAACCAGCAGCCTTCTTGCTGTGAGGCGACAGTGCTAACCACTGAGCCGCCATGTCGCCCATAATAATATTAATAATAATAATAATTATTATTATTATTATTATTATTATTATTAATAAAAAATCAGTAGAGTAATATATGTAAAGGTGACCTTGCATAGAATCACAACTTTCAAACAGTTATTCTTTTATTTAATGCATAATGTGATATCTAACATACTCTTTTTCATTTATATTTTATAGAAATGTGTAAATCATAGAGAAATGCATTCCTGTACGTTACTCACATACATGTTTTGATTTGGTGAATATATTTATATTAGATATACATAGATTCTTTTTTAATTGTGGGCTTAAAAGTGGGCCACTTTTCACAAAACACCACTAGGCCTAAAACTCCTAGGACTAGACCTTTTAAATTTAGTGTATTTAAGCAGCTTTTATAGAAATTATTTAGAAAAGGACAGTACCAGTGCGCATCTTGTAACTATGATGCTGACGTATTTTAAGATATCTCACTGCAAGTTATTTTCAGTTTAGCCCATTCAAACATGGAATTTAGGATTAGCATTGTCTGTCAAACTAGAGGATTATCAATTACACAATTTGACCAAAGGGCTGACCAAAAAGCATTGATCTTAATTTTTTAATAGAGATGCACTTATTGTAATTTTCTTGGCAGATTACTATTTTTTGGTAAGTGGTAACAGTTTCCACTGTTTTTTTACTTTACCTTATGGTCCAAAAATAAGTATATGCTTATAATGTTATAAAATAGTTTATGTAATAATTAAATGTATTAATTTGTCCTATTGTTTTAAACATGCTTGTTTTCTCATTTTTGCTTTATCTTGTTCTGGTAAAGTATTGGCTGATAACATCACTAAAGTTTTCTCTCTCAAAAAGCAAACCTTGATATGTCAAGCAAAATATTTTACTCATGCAGAAATATAAAAAAAATAGCTTGAATGAAAAAGTAAAAAAAAGAGTCAAGGGTGGCATGGTGGCTCAGTGGTTAGCAGTGTCACCTCACAACAAGAAGATTGCTGGGTTGAGTCCTGTGTGAAGTTTGCATGTTTTCCTCATGTTGGCATGGGTTTTCTCCAGGTGCTCCGGTTTCCTGAATTGAATAAACTAAATTGGCAGTAGTGTACGTGTGTGGATGGGTGTTTCTCAGTACTGGGTTGTGGCTGGAAGGGCATCAGTGCATAAAACATAAGCCGGAATAGTTGGCGGTTTATTCTGCTGTGGCAACCTCTAAAATAGAGGCTAAGCCGAAGAAAAATGAATGAATGAATTAAAATGAGTCAAATTAGCCTACATGAGGCAGCGAGATCTACAGTAGTCAACAATTGAAGTGGATCAAAAAAGACAAGAATGGCTGTTTTTAAATAGTTTTTGAGTAACTTTGATGAAAGCTGAAGATCCACATCAAATGTTGACTACTGTTCTTTGTATCTTTATCATGCATGGGATCGGTTTGTCACAACAAGCTGCATGTGTGACTGAGATTAACCAACTCAGGTAACAGGTCGTCAGAAAATTACCGTCTAATGTTACTCTAAATTGTGTAAGCCTGTTTGGGCACAGATATTTTTACAGATGTAATGCTCAGCTGGATGTTTTCGTGGTGATAATAGCTTCAAATTGCAAAAATAGTGCTGCTTTCATAAACAGTGATGGCTGTGGCATGTTGCTGGGTGATGTCACTGCTCTAGCCGTGGTCAGGAAAAAAGAAAATGATCACCTGACAGGAAAAGTGGCACGCGTATACAAGCAAGATTGTGGATTTTCATTTATTCATTTCTTTTCGGCTTAGTCCTTTTATTAATCAAGGGGCACCACAGCAGATTGAACCGCCACCTTATCCAGCATATGTTTTACGCAGCGGATGTCCTTCCAGCTGCAACCCAACGATGAGAAACATCCATACACTCTTACATTCACACACATACACTACAGCCAGTTTAGCTTATTCAGTTATATAGCGCATGTCTTTGGACTGTGGGGGAAACTGGAGCACCCGGAGGAAACCAACGCGAACACAGAGAGAACATGCAAACTCCACACAGAAACGCCAACTGACCCAGCCGGGGCTCGAACCAGTGACCTTCTTGCTGTGAGGTGATCGTGCTACCCACTGCGCCACCATGATGGCCTGATTGTGTATTTTCTCACCCCCCCACCCCCTACCCCCCAAAAAAATATATATATAAAGTCAGAATTATTAACCCCCACTGAATTATAAGCCTCCTGTATTTTTTTTCAAAATTTCTGTTTAACAGAGAGAAGATTTTTCTCAACACATTTCTAAACATAATAGCTTTAATAACTTATTTTATCTTTGCCATGATGACAGTAAATAATATTTTTCAAGACACTTCTATACAGCTTAAAAGGACATTTAAAGGCTTAACTGGGTAAATTAGGTTAACTAGGCAGGTTAGGGTAATTAGGCAAGTTATTGTATAACAATGGTTTGTTCTGTAGACTATCGCAAAAAAAAATAAAAAATCTTAAAGGGGCAAATAATAGTGACCTTAAAATGGTTTAAAAAATTTTTAAACTGCTTTTTTTCCGGACAAAATTAAACAAATAAGACTTTTTCAGAAAGAAAAAATATTATCATTTTTAACAAACTGTGAAAATGTCATTGCTCTATTAAACATTATTTGAAAATATTTAAAAAAGAAAAAAAAATCAAAGGGGGGCTAATAATTCTGACTTCAACTGTATGTAAGAAAAAAAAGCTATTTTATAACCAATAATTTTTTTTACTTGCATAACCTTAAGTATAGTGGGGATAGTTCCCCACTTTAATAATTTATTATATCTGACAAAACAAACCCCTGATTTAGCTAATTTGTTTTACATTTTGGCACATTCTTTGTGGCATGACTATCCGCTTGTTAATTGGTGACGTGTTGGTGACGTATGTAATAATGTTTCCGGGTCCAAGCCGCCACTCATTTGAATTGACTAAATATTCGTTTATGATCACTTTTTATTCATATCACACATTAAAGTGAATTTTATATAAAGTCGTAGTGTACACAACAATCACTGGGCTTGCTGCATCACAAATACCAAAATTTTAACAATTTATAAAAAATGTATCACTTTCTGGCCATCAGATATTAGGCATGGACATATATATTGCGATTGTGATTTTCGAAAGTATTACATCACTTTGTAAACGTTTATTATTAGCATTTGATGAGTCTCCTCATTCAGTTTCATAGAGTGCTTGGACCCGGAAGCTTCTTCGCGTGACGTCACACTTAACAAGCGGATGCAGTGACAGCATAGCCAGCTATGATCATTGGTACAGGAAATGATAGTAATTTAAAAAAAAGAAAGTTATTGACAATGTTTTCTCTTTCAGAATTTATCAAAAAAATATAGATTCATTCTTATAATAAAATGTATTCGATTTTATTACAGCCATTTTTAAATTTATTTTAATGCAAAAAAAGTCTAAAAAAAAGGAAATTAATTTAGTTCCTGACTCTCCTCAGGAACTGGCAGAGGACAACACTGAATCTGGTCCTCTTGAGCTGGTCTCTGTCACAGAAGAGGATCTTCCTGTATGTGAGACCCCGAGCACCTTCAATCTCAGTGCCTTTGGCAGTCAAAACAGCCTCTTCTATGACCCAGACTCACAGGACCCTCACGTGCCCATTGATCTGCCCAATGAGGCATCTGCTCCACTGCCTGTGTATAAAATCTACAATATTCCAATCCCACCAAGCCCAGGTGTGCCCGTCATCAAAGTCCAGCCCTTCCTTGATGGTAATCTTTCTTGGTGTGACATTATTGTTAAAGTAAAATTAAGACAGAGGTGTTGAGTTGAGGTGTTAAATGTGAATATTTATCAGCCAATAATCTCATCATTAGTACTTAAAGGGATAGTTTTTACTATTTAGTATTTATATAGTGCATTTATTGTGTATGGCCATGCACCCAAAGTGCTTTACAATCATGAGGGGGGTCTCTTCACACCACCACCAGTGTGCAGCATCCACTTGGATGATGCAATGGCAGCCACAGGACAACGGTGCCAGTGTGCTCACTACATACCAGATATTGGTGGAGTGGAGAAACAGTGATAGATCCAATTTAGTGGATGGGAATGATTAGGAGGCCATGATGGGTGATGATGGAGGTAATTTGGGTAGGACACTGGGGTTACACCCTGCTCTTTACGGGAAGTGCCATGGGGTTTTTAATGACCACAGAGAGTCAGGACCTCGGTTTAACATCTCCGAAAGATGGCTCTCACTTACAGTATAATTTATATTACAGAATATAAACTCTTTTACTTTACTGGGGCATTAGGACTCACATAGACCACAGGTTGAGCGCCCCCTGCTGGCCTCACTAACACCACTTCCAACAGCAACCTAGTTTTGCCATGTGGTCTCCCATCCAGGTACTGGCCAGGCTCAGCCCTGCTTAGCTTAAGTGAGTAACCGGTCTTGGGCTGCAGGGTGATATGGCTGTGGCAAATCTTATTTCATTCAACAACACCACCAAATACTAAATTCATAAAGATTTGAAACCTCCTGAGAGTACATTTTTTATTTTTGGGTGAACTGGCCCTTTAAGAATTTTTACTTTCACTATCAGAACTTAATATTAGTAAATATGTTTATATTGAAGATTCATATTTCAAGTAAAAAGATGTTCTTTTGAACATTCTATTCATTTAAAAACATCTGGAAAAAAATATATTTTTTAATATAATTATTAAGCAGCACAACTGTTTTGAACATTGATGATAATAATAAGATATGTTTCTTGAGCAGCAAATCTGCATCAGTAGCTTTGTTTTCATCCAAATATACGGAATAAACATATATGAAAACTAGAATATGACATAAAACATTTGCAAATAAAGCACTGTTTCCACCCAATGAGTGAAAGAGAACAAAATCGTCACTTCCTGCATCAAATATCAAAAAAGAAAAATAAAGTTTGCTGCAGTTAAAGAAGCCACTGTTGGGCCTTTTTCTTATATATTAAATGACTTGCATCTCAGAAAATGCAATAAAGGCAAGGTGGCTTTTGGAGGCCAGGACCATGTTTTAGGGAGAATAAAGAATGGGAGGTTATAATACTGAACTACTTTGATGACAGACTTTGGCTGAGGGATTTTAGAAAGACCAAAACATTTCAGAAGTTTTACAATGTGGTCAGTCTGCTGGTTACTCCCATCCCATTGTGCCCACTTTTTTCATCACAATATTAAAAAAAAAATCCAGACTTTTTTGATGTGCATTCCAATCTGTAAATGTGTTTCCATTGTAGTTGATGAGCATTTATGTCTTATAGGATGAATACATTTTCAAAATGTGTGCGCATCTTGGCCATTTCTATTAAGCATTTTTTAGTGCGCTGTTCCAAAATGTGCATAAAAGTGGCGGATGGACACATAGCTACTGTCCACAGCCATTGCTGCATAGTAAGCTTTCCTAGTGTGTCACTTTGTCTAAATAAAAGTTGGTTTACAAGGCTGATTACGCTGGGGTTAGAGGACAGATACTTGAGTTGTTGGATGTGATCTAATCAGTCTTGCTCCACTGACAGCTCTGGCCTTTAGCAGACCGACTTTACTCTTTCTCTCTTTCTTGTCTCAGGAGAGGATCTGTCAAACCTGAAATCCTTGTGTTGGCCGTATGTGTCTCGGAGACTGCTGACTCTGCTCATCGTCTTGCTCTTGTTAATAGTCTTGATTCTGACTCTAGGAATAGGTTTGGGAGGTGAGTCTCTGTAGTTTTAGGACACAATGTTCCTTTGAGGGTAGCCAGAACCTAGATCAATGATAAAAATAATTAGTATTAGTAATAAGGCTGCACGATACTGGGGAAATAGGCAAGATGTGATGTTAAGTATCACGATAACTACATACAACTGTTTTTAATATTGATAAAAACAGTAATAAAGTATATATGCACAGAGTTTTCCAGTATCTATACATGATTGGGAGTATTTTTAGGAAAACTGTTACTTCACTACATTTCAAATTATAATAGCGCACTTCTTATTCAACCACATTTCAAAAAAGCTAGATGTTCCTCATGATTTGAACTGAAGAAATGATGAGCTGCTCTGAGGTGGAATAGCAGTGTCCGATTCAGGAACGAGTGGATTGTTCTGGGTTAACCTGATAACCATGCACAAATCACACTGAATAATTAATTTGTGAATGAAACTGATCGAATTTCACCTGTTCTCAAGCCACTGATTCATAGAATCCGATCACAGTGAGTCTCCAGTTAGCGATTCACTGATTCAAATGATTATTTCGAGAAACTCTAGTTTTTGAATTACTGTTTTAAATGATCTGGTCAGAATGAGTCTCCATTTAATGATTCACTGATTCAAATGATCTGATCAGAGCGAGTCTCTATTTAACGATTGACTGATTCAAATGATTTGATCAGCATGAGTCTCCATTTGAACAATTCTCT